>CM074678.1:14716483-15098395 GCA_037355405.1 Vitis amurensis
ATTATAAGTGGAAGCTGAAAAATGTTTTGTACGAAGAGAAATTCAACAAAGAGGAGGCCGAATCTGAGTCTGCAGTCTATGCAAAGGTGTGTGCCTTAATTATCACTGCTTTGACACTTGATCTGTAAAAAAATGGAGCTTGATATTGCTCTTTCTTAATCTGTAAATAAGTGGAGCTTGCAACATAGACTGTTATAGAATCATCCATCAACAATGTTTCTGTTGGAGGGGAAGCAATTCTCAGAACTGCGACATTAGATTTTCCGCAAGTCTGTAAGCCCGTAAGCCCGTAAACTTGTTATGACACGGTTGTTTTGAAGAAGGCTCACAGAAGATGGTTCTGAGAATTATCAGTCCTCGACAATGTGGAGGATCAGTCCAACCCACTAATTATCTGTAATTAAGCTAATCGATATTTTAGAATTAATTTCACAATGGGACTGTAATTTTTATCATGAAACACTAATTAATATTTGACAATCACAAGATTCCAGTCCTCCTAACAGTCCATTTTCAACTGGGGCTGGAAAGTATATTATGCTTTTGTTAGATCTCTTTATTTTCCATTATCACAAAAACATGATATATATATATATATATATATATATATATATATATATGTATGTATGTATATCAAGCATTCAAAACATTCTTTTGATCTTTGATCTCTGGATAGGGAACCAACCTGAATCCATTTTAGATTTTGTTGAAGATGTATGGATCTTCTAAGGCTGTGGAGGGCACCATCTTTCCTTTGAATTCTCTCTAATGATGGGGGCGGGAGAGAACAAGTTCTTTTTGTTTCAAAACGTTATTATCATACAAGAAACTGACACTTGGATTTATACCCTCCTGCCTTAGGGACCATACCCTTTGGCTATTGGCCCTCACGAGTCTTAGGCCCCATCATCTAAGACCCGTGATGGCGTTGGGCTCTACAATGGCCCATACTCTTGATCAAATAGAAATCGTATATATATGGATAGCTAAATCCCGACAATGTTTAATATAATATAGGTCCATATTTATTCTATCAGCTTTTCCTTTCTTCAGCCACCCAGAGTACCAAAACCGCACCTTAGTTGTATACTCACTTAATATGCAGACGTTTCATCACAGGTAATATCCATCCAATTTCATCACCGAGACTTCCACTAGATGTAGTGTCCTCATCATCATCAACATCATCATTGTACTTGTAATCATAATCGTCATCATCTTCTTCATCTTCTTCTTCTTCGCTTTCCCAAGTACCAACAGAGAATTTGAAGGTATAGCAGTCTTTGAGAGGGAATGTTTTGTTACTACCGATAGCACCGCCTCTCTTGTTATGATACCCAGGGTAGTCCTTCTTTTGGAATTCTACTTTCTCTTTCAAATAAAGACCCGCTCCGTTGGCTAGTTTCTCCACCTTCCATATATTATAGGGATAGTCATCTCTGTGTGTGACATGAACTTCCCCTCCACTGCTCAGCATATCACTCGCACTCTTAAAGAATGCCTTCAGAATCTCTCTGTGCATCCTGATTCATTTCCACCCGAAAACATAATAAATACGAATGAACAGTGAATCATAACCATAATTAAGCTTGCTGACCCTGCAGAATTACTTGTACCACTTGAGAAAAGCAGCTGCACTTACTTGATGAGTTTGACATTTCTTTCACATAACCCTGGGAAATGGCCAGCATGAGGGAAGTTAAAGACGATAACATCAAATTCCATGTTTATTAAGGTGGGATGTCTGTTCATTTCTTTCACATCAACTTCATGCAGAACTCGACATCCTAATCTTTTTAGTTCTTGCAAATGTGTTTCACAGCTCCAATGCTTAGCATACACTATCTCTGCAGTAAGACCAAGAAAAAAAAACATGCAAATTAGATGGCTTCAATCACAAGCTAACCAGTATGCTGAACTGATGATCCTTTAGGCCGGCCAATGTGCATGAAACACAAAATACAGAGAGTAGTGAGGAGATTAATGGATGTCAACAGAGTTTCATATAGAATGAAGAACACCTTGAGGGTCGAGTGAAGTGGCAACCATGTTAACAGCAGAACCAAACTGTCTAGCTAAACAAGCTGAGAATGAAAAGTCGCCTTCACCCACAAGCAGTATCTTCTGAAAGCTGCTGTAGTGCTGTATCCATCTCTCTTTCTTCTTCATTCTCTTCATATCTCCCTCTCCAACTGTGTTTGTGGGAGGTAGTAAAATTTATGGATTTCGTGTTCCCGAAAAAGACAAACCAAACGTCAAGGATTCAGGGATGCACATATGCGCAGAATATGTAAGGTCAAGCCTTCAAGCCTTCAAGCCTTCAAAACTACATTCATATACCTATACTTATGTATATAATGTTAATGCATTTAATTAGAAAAGATATTGGTAATGAATACATAACATTGATACTCTCCCAAACTGCTTCTCTAATTAATCCCATCATATTACATATAAATCTTGTGGATGCATTCAGGGGTTCATTTCTTGAATTGGCTGGCGAGTTCTTGAAACCACTAGGCAGTGGACTGGGTTTTAGAAGGGGAATTTTGGGGTTTTGGTGGTTTGTGCATTGACTCATCAGCGGGAATTTTAAGGTCTTGGGACTGTGTTTTGAGGGTTTTCAATCAATATTTTAAAAACCAGTCATCCAATCCAATTGATTCAAGTGAACCGCTTCTACAAGGGATCGGTATTGAGCCATCCAAACCAGCAGTCAAGTGAATCCCTCCTACAAGGACTGGTGTCAAACCGTCCAATCCGGCGGTCCAACCATCAAACCGATCGGTTTTCCCGTGAACCGGTCAACAAGGTTTGTCCGATTTCCCTTGAACCGTTTAACATTGGGAATGCTTGTAATATTAATAAGGAAAAATAAACTTCTTGCATGCTTATGATTCGATAAGGAAAAACAAACTTCTTGCATGTTGAGGGCATGACGGATTGGATTAAAAATCCCAATGATTGGACCACTAGGCTATGCAACCAAACTTAGTAAATGTTTAAATAAAATAAAATATATAAACTATTGATTTTTATTTTATTTAATTTTTACCATTTAAGTTTATTTAACAAATATAAATATTTACATTCATAATTATTTTTATAATAATTATATAATGATGAGTATAAAAATAGTATAATAATTTGTAAAAGTTTAAAATAATAAAATAAATAAAGATAAAACTAAATATAAAAAATTTCTTTTCATCTTAAATATATTTTATAGTTAAATATTATGCATATTTTATTTAATAAAATTTATTATATTAGTATATTTATATTTATCATTATTATTTAATTTAACATATTAAATATATATTTAAAAAAAAGTATTATTAAAATATTATATATATATATCTGATATATTCAATGGTTTTCTATGTACTCAGAAGCACTCGAGGATAATTATATAGAGAAGTGAAGAACGAAATCGAGAAGATCAAAGCTCGACAGACAAACTGGAACAATAAATGAACTTCAAGAAAGAAAATACCCAGAATCTATAGAAAACCCAGTGCAAAGGGAAAGTTAGTTTCCAATCTCTGAAATCAAAACCCAGAACGAGTTATCACTAAAAAACTCAAATGCAAAGAGACTTCAAAAAGAAAAACAGAATCCCAAGAAAGAAAAATACAGCATCAAAACAATTAGGAAAAAAAAATGCAATTCAAATTTACCCGAGCAAACAAACAATGCCAGACAGAAACTCACATTAAAATAAGCTCAACGTGAAGCAAATTTCAGGAGAAGGAAGGGAGGAAGAAAGACAGGCAAGGTTGACGCCCAAAGCAAGGAACCCCAAAAGTTTTGTAAGAAGAAAAAGAAGAATGACAAGAGAGAAACGATGCTTAGCTTAAGCTATAAGAGAAAAGAACAGAAAAGAAAGTAAGGAACAGAACCTCCTTTTTTCTGCTTTTTCTTTTTCTGTTGTTGATGAGGTTATGTGTGAAAATACCACTTTATTAGAGAGATGGAAAATGGGGGGAGTCTTATTAATGATGGAGTGGGGTTGGGGTTTGGATCCTTCCAGCTTGTCCTTACTGATCCCAACAAAAAAAACTGAGAGGTATGTAGTTTTACTTCATATGTAGATTGTGGGCATTGTAAAGGTGCTCTACCCTTGTCTTTCTACTCCACCTTTGTCCTAGCTCTCCACCTCCATATTTATTGTTAAAGAGTATGTAGATTGAGTTTAAGAAATAGATAGTTTAACATAGTATTAAATCTTATTTTGACAGAAAGTCATTGGCAGTTCAACATATATGATATATCTAATCCATGATTTTCATTTGCAAATTTTTGGCCATCTTTCTTTCTTCTTTCCACCGTTTTATTTTTTTGTCCAAACTCTAAGTTTGTCTGCATTTTACAACAACAAACTTGTTCCTTTGGGATTACTACTTTAAATCTTTTTTTTTTTTCAACATTTACATCTTCTCTCCCTTTAATTTGCATTTCACTAAATCACTCAAATTTGTTTGAATTAAACTTCGTAGATAAGATTGAGTTCATCTTTTTGCTTTAATTTTTAAATGACTTTATTATTAACTCAAGTTCATTTGGGCTGAATTGGTGCCTAAAAGAAATCTTCTCTCCCTTTAATTTGCATTTCACTAAATCACTCAAATTTGTTTGAATTAAACTTCGTAGATTGAGTTCATCTTTTTGCTTTAATTTTTAAATGACTTTATTATTAACTCAAGTTCATTTGGGCTGAATTGGTGCCTAAAAGAATTGTGTACAATTTGATCATATTATTTTATATTTTATTTATATCTTATTCGTTTTTGAGAAAATAAAAGACTAATCTAAATAGATAAAAACACTCGGGAGGGGGTGGGGGGGGAAGAGGAATTAAGCACAAAAAGCACAAATATAAAGAGATAAGGAAATAGAAACCAAACTCAGATTTATAGTGGTTTGACACTTCCTTACTTATATCCACTCAAGCTCCTAATCGAGTGAGGGTTCCATTCATACTTGAAGCTTCAACCAAACTTCTAATCACTTTTTACACTTGGATTCCGGCTCCAATGAGCTCTTACACAATCTCTTCAAGTCTCTACACACTTGAGCGTTTTAACACTCAATTAAAAATTTTGAATCTCTCAACCTAGCTCAACAATGTCTTAAATACAACTCAAGGCTAGGATGAATCACAAAGGTGCATTAAAGAATATGAAAATGGAGATTTAATGCACCAAGAAAAGAATGAGAGCTTTTATGGCAAGAACAAGTAGGTAAACAACTAAATGTAGGTGTTCTCTCACTCATAAATGAAGTGGAGCTCTCAATTTATAGGTTTCTAACATCGGGAGCCAAATAACCAAAAAATAGCCTCAATCAGTCGAGCTGGGGGTCGATCGATTCACTAGTCATTGGAGCATTAAATGCTTGGCAGGTGACTGTTACCCTTGACCGGACCTCGACTAGGAAGACAAATTTCTTGACCGGGAAAGAAAGGCTACTAGAAGAGAGAGAATATTTTTTGCATCTCTTGACCGGACCTCAATCGGGAAGGAGTAACCGGTCGACCAGTACCCTAGTTGGTTGAGCCGGTTGGCCAGTGCCTCGACCGGTTCACCACTTTTGGCTTAAAAACCTATCTTTTTCTGGTCTTTTTGCTTCTATCATTTAGGCAAGGTCTTTAGGTAAAATATTATGCCAATTTTGAAACATTTTGCCTAAGGTTCATTTGATAGAACTCGGATTTTGATGGAAATGTAACTTTAAAGCATAAACCGAGTTTTCAAAGATGCATGAAATAATATGAAAATCCTAAGTGCACCCATGCATTCATCTTACATATGTTTCCTATGATTAAAAGGTCTTTCAAAAGTCTTGATCTTGCATCCATTAGGTCATTTGATGAATTTCCAAATTAACACCTGAAATTCTTTATGATTCAAACCAATTAGTAACTTAACCATGGTTTGTTATCATCAAAACATGATTAGGAGAACCCTTGGGCTAACAATTTTTATCTTAATTAGTGACCTAAATTTCATAATACATTTTCAATTATCGAAATTGAAAGTTCAAGAATTACTAAATTAATATCCTTAACATTTTTCTTGTATTTATTTTTTCCTAATGTGAGTCAAAAACTACAAATAAGTTATCCCATCTAAGCTTTACTAATTTGGGAAGTCATTTTTAAAACAAACAACAAACATGATAAGTCTACACAACCTTGCCAACTTATCAATCACCCTATTTGCTTGATTTCTTTTTTACACCACATATTTCAATACATGTATAACATCTTAGCTTCATTTTTAGATAAATCCCCCAAATTCAACTTCTAATGTAGACTATGGCGTCATTTGGGTAGATGACAAAATGGATAAATATTTGCAACTTGAAGAATTGTTCCAAAGTTTCTATCTTGATCTATTTAAAATAACATATTGTTTTTCATAGCTAATATTATTTGTTTCAACCAAAAAATAGAGAAAAATGAAGACTCAAGAGAGAAGAAAATAACTCAACTTCTTATTGATTGAAACATAGAAATATACAGAGTACAAAATGAGCTATATGAGTTTTGGAACTTTTGCTTAATCAACTATACAACTCGATGTAAAAAAATGAAAAAAAAAATCACAAAGGGTAATTTGTTATATAAGGACTAAGTTATTACAAAAAATACCCTGCTACTCTAATACTCCCCCTCAAAATGGAGAATGAATATTGTGAATTCCCATTTTGTGAAGAAGAAACTTGAACTGGTTTGGAAAAAGTGGCTTGGTGAGAAGATATAAAATCTGGTTTTGAGAAAAGATATGGAGTGTTTTGAGACAACTTGCTTGTATCTTTCTAGAATAAGATGAAAATCTATCTCAATATGCTTAGTCCACTCATGAAACACTAGATTGGCTGCAATGCGGAGGGTTGCTTCATTATCATAGTATAAAATCGCTGGTTGCTTGTGTTCAATGCCAAAGTCTCGAAAAAGCGGTAATAACCACACAAGTTCACAAGTCACATTTTCCATTGCTCTATATTCGGCCTCATCTGATGATCATGATATTGTATTTTGCTTCTTAGATTTCCATGAAACTAGAGAGTTCCCAAGAAAGAAGCAAAATCTACTAATAGATCGTCTTGAATCCTTACAAAATCCCCAATTCACATCGACAAAGCCCTTGAGTTAAGTTGTTGAAGATGAAGGAAAGTAGAGACCCTATCCAACCGATCCTTTGATATATTGTAGAACTTGATAAGCAACTTGAAGATGACTAGATCTTGGATTGACAAGGAACTAGTTAAGATGGTTAATTGAGTATGAGAGATTGGGTCAAGTGATTATGAGGTAAACAAGCTTACCAATCAGTCGTCTATACAATCCTAAGTCTTCAAGAAATTCCCCATCATCTTGTGAAAGCTTAACATTAGCTTCCATAGGCGTGCTTGCAGGTTTACAAGCCAAGAACCCTGTGTCAGACAATATCTGAAGGGCATAATGCTTTTGGCTAACTAAAATCCCTTTACTCAACCTAGCAGCCTTAAGGCCAAAAAAAAAAAAACCCACCATCAAGGAATGTTTTGAGATCCTCAATCGATTTTATGTTATTACTAATGATGACAATGTCATCAGCATATACTAGTAATGTAAGAAAGGAATTACCTTCTTGTTTTATGAATAAGGAGTGATCTGTAGTAGATTGAGTGAACCCTTCTTCCAATAACACACTTGAAAATTGGGCAAACCATTGTCTAGAGGCTTGTTTAAGCCCATAGATTGATTTATGTGATTGACAAACAATGTTATATGTTAGTTGCTCTCCTTCACACTGATATCTAAGAGGTAAGCACATATAAACCACCTTAGTCAGGTCACCATGAAAAAAACATTGTTTACATCTAATTGAACTATAAATCAACCATTAAGGGCAACCAATGCTAAAAAAATCTTAATTATGACTAACTTTGCCACGAGAAAGAAAGTATCAAGATAATCAACAGCCTTTTGCTGAGTATAACACTTGGTAACTTGCTCTGTGTTGCTTAAGAGAGCCATCAACTCGGAAGTTGAGCTTATATACCCATTTGCAGCCCACAAGATGTTTACTAGGTGGGAGAGTAGTGAGAGACCAAGTTTCATTCTGTTTAAGAGCCTGAAGTTCATTTTGCATTGCTTGGTGCCACTTGGGAATAACAACAACTTGTGAAAAGGAAATGGACTCAACATGAGAAGAAATGGCATTGATGAGAGCACGATGAGATGAAGAGAGTTTAGCATATCCAAGAACATCGGAGAATGAAAAAATAAGAAAGGAAGTGTGAGAAATAATAGAATAGCAGTGGAAATCCTTGAGATATGAGGGAGGTCGGGTCATGCAGATAGGGTGAGAATGAGATGGAGAAAGTGTGGGAGGTTCAAGAGAAGGAGAAATAAGGCTAAGGTCATGAGATGGTGGAAAAGGTTGATGAAAAGTACAAGGAAATGAAGATGGAAGCACAAGCTCAAACAAAAAATTTGCAAAAGTGAGGGTGGAATTGGTGGACTAGAAAAAAATATAAATTTATGAAAGATAACTTCCTGACTAATGTAAATGGCATTGTGTAGACCCCAAAATTTGTCTCAATTTTATTTTTAAATTAATTTTGAGCCCAATTTTGTCCTTAGATTTAAAATCCTGATTACATATGATATTTTTGGCCCACTCACCATCTCATTGTTAGATTTTATTATTTTGTATATTATTACTACTATTATTACTATTATTATTATTATTATTATTATTATTATTATTATTATTATTATTATATTTTAGTATTATTATTATTATTATTATTTTCTTTTTCTTTATTTTCTCTCTCATCTCTCCTCTCTTTTCCTACATTCCCCAACCACCCCACCCACTTTTTCTCTCTCATGCCCATACCCCCATGTGAGACCCATACCCCCTTCTCCTTTTTTCTCTCTTTTCTCTTTTCTCTTTTTCCATTTTTCTTTGGGCATTTTCCTTTCCATTGGCAGCTCTCTCTTTGGGGGGCCTCACTCATAATGGACTGAAAAAAGAAAAGAAAGAAAGAAAGAAAGAAAAACACTCGGAGCCCAGATTTTTTTTCTTCGATTTCTTTCATTCCATCATTTTCCCTCACTTTCTTTCCATCCAAACACCCTTCTTTTGATTCCTTCTTATTTTCTTTTCTTTCATTTCTTTTTATCATCATTATTATTATTTTCTACTCTCTTCTCACCATACCCATTTTCTTTTCATCCACCATTGCCGATCACCACCAGCCACCGCCCGCCATTACCGGCTAACAATCTGACCATCCATAGTTCTTAAAAAAATGGGCAAATTTTCTTTTTACTTTATTTTATTTTCATTTTTTTATCTTTATTTATTTTTTTGGTTTGCATAGTAATTGATTTGGACTTAGGCCTATTGCTTATTGGTTATTAGTTTAGGTTTATTGGATTGGGCTTGAGATAATATTATTTCCTTTGGCCATGTGTATTATTAATGTGGGCTTGTTAATTGATATGAATTTTGGGCCCACAATGTGGGTGAGATTTGTTGGATGACTTGAATATTTGATATGGGCTTGGCCAATTTGAACTATTTAATTTGGACATGGAACAATTGTGGTGTATATTAAATTAGGCTTGGATTATGAAATATTAAATTTAGGCCTTGTAAATTTTATTTTAATTTATCCAATTTTAGGTTTGGTTGATTGTGTTTGTATTTTTAGTTATTAATTTGGATATTTTGGGCTAGGACCTATAGTAATTTGGGCTCATTTTAATTGGAGAAATTTATTGGACTAATTTGAAATTTGAATTTGGATTTGAATATTTGTTTGGGATTTTGTACATCTCTAGATATTTACACTTTGGGTTATTTTTGTTTTTGTATGAACCCATTTTGCAATTCTGTTGATTGAGACGGATTTATGACACGCGGAGCACGAAATTTCATGGAAGAAAGTGAGAATAAAAAAACTATAGAAAGACATTGAACATGTTGTAAGCTTATTGGGGTACACATTTTATTACCTAATTTTATTGGTTTTTGTAAATATTTGTTTGTATATGTTTATTTGTTGTGTACAAAATTAGATATCAAACAAATAAGAAATTTTGTTTAAATAAGAGGAATAATTCAGTAAATATGTTTTAATAAAATTATAATTTTAAAATATTCTTCTTAATAAAAGATTTTTTTATTAATAAAAAATTAGAAAAATGCTTTTAGAAAAATCCATAAAAATTGTTTTTAATAGAATTTGAAAAATTGTTTTTAATAATAATTGTCTAAAAATTTCTTTGTTTAATAAAAATTGTCCAAAAATTGTTTTGTAAATAAAGTTTTCCCAAAAATTATTTTTTAATTAAAAATTATTTTGCAAATAAAGTTATTTATTTATTTATTTTTAATAATTTGTATTAGTCACTTTTCTTAAATGAAAACAAATTGAAATACTTTTGTAAATAAAATTGTAATAATTCATTCTTTTCTAGTAAAACCAAGTAAAAATAATTTTTGTGCCCAAATTGAAATTTTGTAATAAATTCTTTTGATACAATAAGTGTCAATAACTTTCTTGAAAATTGAATACAAATGAAATTAAGAAAATAAATTGACTCTTTTTTTGTAAATAAATAAATTGAAATCATTAATTCAAAATCATTTTTAATAAAATCCTTTGAAATTTCTTGAAAACTATTTTTTTTATCTTTTTTTTTATTTAGTTCAATAAATCATTTTGCATAATTCTCTTCTTATTTATTTTGTGTATTATTTTAATTAGATTTCATCATTATTTTTGTGTATATTGATTTTCACCATGACTTGTACATTGATTATTTTTCTTGGTATCCATAATTAATTAATTAATTATCATAATTCCCTTAATTCGTTTAGTAGAGGTCGTACATATACGGGCTTAGAGGGGTGCTACAGCTTACCATCGTACCTTCCCAATAGGTAACCTAACCCCCATACCTGACTTTGGTTTTCCATAGACCATCTTTTCCAAATAAGGAGTCACACTTAAGGTTTTCTTTCTTATTTTGTTTTTCTTTTAAAAAATAAAACAAAAATAAGTGGCGACTCCAAGTCTTTTTTTAAAAAAATCAAAATTTCACCAAATAAAAAGCAAGTCTCGCCGTCGAGTGTGGACACATGTGAAAAACATGGGTCCACACATTGGTTGACAAGTTCAGGAGTTTATATCCTTTATAACTAGACGGGTAACCAAGAAAAATAAAGGGAATGGCTCTAGAAGAGAACTTAGTGTGATGACGATCAAGAGTTGAACCATAACACAAACAACCAAAAGCACGTAAATGAGAATAAGAGGGAACCTTATTATAAAGAATCTCAAAAGGTGTTTTATTAGATAAAATCATAAATGGAATGCGATTAATGAGATATGTGGTAGTGAGAATACAATCACTCCAATATTCCAATGGAATGCTAGATTGAAACAAGAGTACACATGCAACATTAAGAAGATGTGGATGCTTTCGTTCAACCACAAAATTTTGTAGAGGTGTATCAACACACAAATGAAAAGAAACTACTCCCTTACCAAAAAAAAAAAAATCAGAAAAAGATAACTCAGGTGCATTATCATTATGAAAAATTTGATATCCACACCAAATTGAGTTTGAATCAACTTGAAAAAATCAGGAAAAATGCTAATGACATCAAATTTGGCATGTAACAAATAAACCTGAGTAAAATGCGAAAAATCATCCACAATAGTAAGAAGATAACAGTATCCTTCATGTGTAAGATGATGAAAAGGTCCCCAAATATCAAGACGAATCAACTCAAAAGGAGAATGTGTAACTATATTAGAAACATCAAATGGTAATGGTTTCTGTTTTGCCAAATGACAAACTTTACAATGAGAAGGATGAACAAATAAATCCTTGAGTTTGAATTCATTTCTCAAAGTGTTAAGCCTAACAAGAGAAGGATGTCCTAAACAGTTATGTCAAAGTTGATGATCAGACTTTGTGGGATTATTACAAATAGTTGAGACGTGGGAAACCATAGGAAAAATGTTGGTAGGATCTAAGATATAGACGTTTCCAAAGTGGCTATCCTAATCATCTTCCTTTGCTTACGATTCTGAATAAGACAAGATTCAGAGAGAAAGTGCACCAAGCAGTGGTGAAATTGGGTGAGAGCACAAATGGAAAGAATATTGAATTGAAATTGAGGCACATATAGAACATTATCAATAACAAGACCACTAAAGAACTCAATAGACCCAATTCAAGTAATAAGAATAGAGTGACCATTCGACAAAGTGACATTAGAATTTTGTGAAGAAAGAAAAGTTTAAAATAGGTGAAAGGAAGTGCACATGAGATGTGTAGCACCAATGTTAAAGGAAGATGAGAAAGAATATTTACCAAAGAAATTTGAGACTAAAGGGGCTCCCTGCTCTTACGATTCTGAAGTAGATGTCGTGCTTCGATGCAACAGTGAAGTTAGCAAAGCAACAAGTTATTGACATTGGCTAGAGAAAAGGGCACCTCATATCGCATATGATGAAGTAGAGCCCGTATCATCGAATACAATGGAAGTGGTTTGATGGGCTTGAACTTGATCCATTGAATTCTTTGATCAAGGTGGGTATCCAAGCTTGAAGCACTTGTCAATTGTATGTCCTTGAAGACCACAATGGACACACTAAGGATGATATTGCTTTCCTTTAGAAGGATCACTGCCAGTATGAGCATTTTCTGAAGTTGACTTGGAATCACCTAGAACTAGAGGATCCCCAAAAGATGACTCATCCATAATTGATATTCCATTGTCGCTCTTCTTGAATCACAAATACAAAAACTTTCATAAGAGGTGGAAAGGCTTCATTATCAAAATTTGACCTAGGGTCTAGGCATAAGAATCATTTAACCCCATTAAAAATTGGATTACATATTCTTGCTGAGAAAATAAAAGCTAATCTTAAATGAGCAAAACACCCAAGAGAGGGGTGAATTGGGTTTTTAAAAAATTCGTTTTCAAACACAACAAATTTAAGCACAAGAAAAGCAAATATAAAGAGATAGAGTTAGAGAAATCAAACTCAGATTTTATAATAGTTCAACACTTCCTTGCCAACATCCACTCTCCTCAAGCTCCTAACCGAGTGAGGGTTCCACTAACTTGAAGCTTCAACCAAGCTTCTAAGCACCTTTACACTTGGATTCTGGTTCTAATGGGCTCTTACACAATTTCTTCAAGTTTCAACTCATTTGAAGGCTTTAACACTCAATTAACAGGTATGAATCTCTTAACCTAGCTCAATAAAAGCTCAAATACAACTCAAGGCTAGGATGAATCACAAAGGTGCACTAAAGGATATGCAAATGAAGATTTAATGCACTAAGAAAGGAGTGAGAGCTTTTAAGGTAAGAACAAGTGGGTAGACAAATAAATGTAGTTGTTCTCTTGCTCATAAATGAAGTGGAGCTCTCTATTTATAGGTTTCTAACCTCGGGAGCCAAGAAAACCAAAAAATAACCTCAACCGATCAAGCTAGGGGTTGATCGGTTCACTAGCCGTTTGAGCATTTAATGCTTGGCATGTGACTATTACCCTTGATCGGACCTCGACCAGAGGTCGATCGGGAAGGAAAATACCTCGACCGGGAAGGAAAGGCTATTGGAAGAGAGAGAGTGTGTTTTTTGTTCATCTCGACCAAACCTCGACAGAGAAGAGGGATCCGGTCGACCGGTACCCCTAGACGGTTGAGCCGGTTGGCCTGTACCTCGATCAGTTCACCATTTTTGGCTTGAACACCTATCTTTTTTGGTTATTTTCTCTTCTACCACTTAGGCAAGGTCTTTAGGTAGATTAATATGCCAATTTTGAAGTGATTTGCCTAAAGTTCATTTGATAAAAACATTGGAGAGGGGAGAGTGAAATGAGAGAATGAAAAAACAGAGAGGGGAGCTTTATGATATTCTAGGTTTTAGTGAGAGCTAGAAGGGTAATAAAAGAACAGAAAAGAGGAAGTAGAACTGGATGAGACATGGTGTATCCTCTTACTGGTCCTTGTAGAAGAAGAACCTCCCAGGTATGAGCACTGTATATTTCTTGCTTTGCTTCCTCATTACTTTTGCTCTTCCTACATTTCTTGATGTTTCTGGCTCTCATTTGTTGCTTAGACATGGATATTATTGGTTATGTGTTCATTGCTGCTATTTCTCTGGATTACTGTGATTGTGCTTAGATGATTCACGTTACTCTTTCTGTGGCTTTGTATAAGTGTGGTTTAGTCTTACTTTAGTTGTCCTATGCTATGCCTAGATCATGTTTTTGGTCCTATGTCCGCCTGGGTTCCCCACTTGTTCATAAACCCATTGATTTCAATATGAGATAGGACTTAGTTTTATGATTCTTTAGTTTGTGATGCCTTGCTTCTCGGGTGTTCTTTTGTTGTGGTTTTCATTTGTATTTGGCTTTTATCCGAATGTAGGGGTCCTATGGAAAAATGACCCGGGTCTAGTTATGAACTTCTGAAAAGGTACATGCCCTCAGGCCGAAGCATGTTATCAAAGAGCAAAGTTCTCCTTCCTAGTGGTTGGATTGAGTCGGTATCATCAGTTGGGAATCTGATTCTTCTAGTAGAAGAAGGTACAATTGACAAAGCCACCTAAACTTAATGGGTGTGGAAAGATATCGATGAGGTTGGAGTTGTTTGTCGAATGGGCGATTTTCTCATCAAAGTGCTTCAAATGGTGGCATTGTAGATTCCGCTCGGATGGACTGGTCAAGAGGTGGTACATTCGGGTTCTATTGCAGGGCATGTATCAATGGGCCCAAAGTTCTGGATAAGTTATATTTTTCTCCAAAGTTTTCTTTTGCCCATGTAAAAGAGCATATTCCAGCTGCTACTAGGAGGTTCCCCACAATCCTAGATCATTTGGATCAACCAGAAGATGAAAGTGGTGATTTAGACAAATTGAGGGTGTTGATATAGAAATTCGAGGTTGTTGGGGCTAACTTGGGTGATTCTTGTGTACCAGGAAGGGATTCCTCAAATGTGAAGATGTTCTCGTAGTACATGTGGACGGAGTGATGACCGAGCTAGTAGTATGAATGAAGCAAATCTTCACTCTACTTTTGATTTTGGTGTTAAGTTTAGTGTTGTCTCTATCCCAATACTAGAGAGCATTCATAGAAGATTTGACATAGAATCTTCAAAGCAGCTTTCATTTTGTGAAAATAGAGGTGAGGGGAGAGTGAAAACAGAGAGATATGTTCTGCTTTTATCTTTTCCCGCTCCAACAAGACTTCAATCATCCATGGAAATGTGAAGCCCACCCATGGAAACATGAAGCCCACCAAGGTGTTCCTTGAGGGAAATTATGTTTGCAAACTGGTGATCGGGGGTGGGGCTGTTGGTACATGCTTCTAGTTTATAATCATTAAGGTGTTCCGGAGAAAGGTTTCTTTAGCATGACTTTGGACAATAAGAGATTTTTGAAGAGCCTTTAAGGAATGACCCTTTGTGGACCCTCACCCGATCCACCGGACCGGCGCGACTCGCTTTTAAAAGAAAGAAAGAAGGAAAAGTTTGTGTTTTCCAGTTTTGAAAAACCCGCCCTCGGTGAGGAACGGTGTTGTTTGGAGTCGCCACTTACTTTTTATTTTTGTTTTTAAAATGAGGAAAATTAAGTAAGAACGAAAACCCCTAATGACCCCAATATGGAAAAAACGGTCTGCGAAAACTAGATTCTGGGTCCGGGGATCAGGTTACCCATTGGGAAGGTACCTCATGGGAGGTAGCACCCCTCTAGGCCCAGAACTCGGTCTCTACTAATGAATTGGGTATGTGGGAGCATATGGGTCAAAGATGAAACCCTAGGCTAAATAGATGTCATGAATCACACAATCCTAGTTGGTATTCGGCATGCATATGAATTCAACCAACCAAAATAATGGGTGCGTACCTGTGGTCCCTAGCCAAGCGCTGCATAAAAGGTCGATAAACACATAACAAACATTCAAGATTAAGCACCATGCATGCATATGATTCAACAATCAAAACCAACGATGCGTACTGTAGTCCCTAGCCATGTGCTACAGAGAGAGGGTGAGTCGACCACGCAACATGCATTCAAAATCAAGCATCAAAGCTTGTGCCAAAAAGGAAGATAGCTGGTTGAAATGAGGTAAGGGACTCCCCAAATGTCATACAAATCGAACTAGACTCATCTGACCACACCACCCATAACTTCAAAATTGCTCATACTAACTGAAATCAAACACTGACTTAAACCTTCAAGATGGCTCACAAGTGCCCTATAGCAAATGGGTTTGAGCCCCAATGGATAAGGGCTCGAAAAATGCCAAAATAGAGGGCTACCTAAAGTCCTCCAGCAGAACAGGTTGAACTAGTTCTCAACTGGTACAACCTATTGAGAAGACTTCCCAAATTTTTCTAGAAAACTCCTCAATGAGTGAGGATTCAAACAAAAGAAACGACACTCAATCCTAAGCCCGGATGAGTGAGAACCAGACAAAGAAAGGCAGGTGTTCCTCATGGCTGACAGAGGCAGCCAGCTATGGTACTGAACCGGTTGAACTGGTTCCCAACCAGTTCATCTGGTTGATAAAAATTCCCAAATTCGGTCAAAAAGTTCCTAAGTGATTAAGGAAGCAAACAAAAGAAACGGTTCTCAATTCCAAGCTCGGATGAGTGAGAACCGGACAAAGAAAGGCAGGTGTTCCTCATGGCTGACAGAGGCAGCCAGCTATTGTGCTGAACCGGTTGAACCGGTTCCCAACCAGTTTAGCCGGTTGATAAAAAATCCCAAATTTGGTCAGAAAGTTCCTAAGTGATTAAGAAAGCAAAAAAAAGAAACGGTTCTCAATTCCGAGCTCGGATGAGTGAGAACCAGACAAAGAAAGGCAGGTGTTCTTCATGGCTGACAAAGGCAGCCAACTATTGTGCTGAACCGGTTGCACCGGTTCCCAACCGGTTCATCCGGTTAATAAAAAATCCCAAATTCAGTCAGAAAGTTCCTAAGTGATTAAGGAAGCAAACAAAAGAAATGGTTCTCAATTTCGAGCTCGGATGAGTGAGAACCAGACAAAGAAGGGCAAGTGTTCTTCATGGCTGACAGAGGCAGCCAGCTATTGTGCTGAACCGGTTGAACCGGTTCCCAACCGGTTCAGCCGGTTGATAAAAAATCCCAAATTTGGTCAGAAAGTTTCTAAGTGATTAAGGAAGCAAAGAAAAGAAACGGTTCTCAATTCCGAGCTCGGATGAGTGAGAACCAGACAAAGAAAGGCAGGTGTTCTTCATGGCTGACAGAGGCAGCCAGCTATTGTGCTGAACCGGTTGAACCGGTTGATAAAAAATCCCAAATTCGGTCAGAAAGTTCCTAAGTGATTAAGGAAGGAAACAAAAGAAACGGTTCTCAATTCCAAGCTTGGATGAGTGAGAACCGGACAAAGAAAGGCAGGTGTTCCTCATGGCTGATAGAGGCAGCCAGCTATGGTGCTGAACCGGTTGAACCGGTTCCCAACCGGTTCAGCCGGTTGATAAAAAATGCCAAATTCGGTCAAAAAGTTCCTAAGTGATTAAGGAAGCAAACAAAAGAAACGGTTCTCAATTCCGAGTCCGGACGAGTGAGAACCAGACAAAGAAAGGCAGGTGTTCCTCATGGCTGACAAAGGCAACCAGCTATGGTGCTGAACCGGTTGAACCGGTTCCCAACCGGTACATCCGGTTGATAAAAAATCCCAAATTCAGTCAGAAAGTTCCTAAATGATTAAGGAAGCAAACAAAAGAAACGGCTCTCAATTCTGAGCCCGGATGAGTGAGAACCAGACAAAGAAAGGCAGGTGTTCCTCATGGCTGACAGAGGCAGCCAGCTATGGTGCTGAACCGGTTCCCAACCAGTTCAGCTGGTTGATAAAAAATCCCAAATTCGGTTAGAAAGTTCCTAAGTGATTAAGGAAGCAAAAAAAAGAAACGGTTTTCAATTCCGAGCTCGGATGAGTGAGAACTAGACAAAGAAAGGCAGGTGTTCCTCATGGTCGACAGAGGCAGCCAGCTATTATCTTTGAACCGGTTGAACCGGTTTCAACCCGGTTCACCGGTTGATAAAAAATCCCAAATTCGGGTCAGAAAGTTCCTAAACCATTCATAACCAATCAACAACAATCATGTGTGGCATTTATTATCCACACCCAAGCAATACAATCTTCATATCAAAGGGAAGAAAAGATGATGAGGAAGGAGAAAAAGCATATGAAGACGAGGAAGAAAAACTGTAAGTAAAGAAAATTCAGCATGCTTACCTCAGAATCTCCACCAAATATGATCCGTGTATGCCGATGATGACTTCCAAAACTGAGATGCTGTCACTCTCCTCTTCAAAAAAGCCACAGTGCTGAAGCTTTCCCCCACACTCTCAACTCAGAAGATGCTACTGACCTTTTGTTTTTCTCACCAGCAAAATTTCCCCTCTCCAAAATGTCCCCTCTTGTCCTTTGCTCTCCTATCCTCTTGATTCATGCCCAATTGGTGTCTCAGCTGATTCGTGTCCAGCTGGTGCTCCTTGATTGAGGGAGTAATCAACAAAATTTATAACATATAACACCATACACTAGGGTAGCAAAGAAAAAGCTACTATAGTATAGCGGCTCTAGGATCGTTCACTGGGAAGGATTAACAAGCTATCAATGATACCAATTCTAAGTGAATTGGTCTTGTTTCATTTCAAGGTTAGCTTAAGAAATAAAACACAAACTTTGATTGGAAAAGGTTTAGACTTAAACTAACTAACACAACAAGTAATAGGAATAACTTAGGAAGAAAAACATTCCTTGGAGAGTTAGGTTCACTGGGGTGGTTCCTCATGCAAAAGACATAGCTCCGGTCAGATGGTTCATTTCCTCGCGTTAGAGATTCAACATATAGTCAATTCTCTAACCGGTGTTGTACTGAATACATCCTTCAATTAGATTTCACTTTAATTCTCTCATCGATGCAACTTGCAATGGTTTAAGCCTCTCATTAAGCCTTAACCATTCAAGGTGATCTTTAACCTTGGATTACCCGTCAAAAGCTCGCAAGAGATAACTAATGGATGTCTCCTTGGAGTCCAAAAGCTTACCAAGTGTTGGCTATTCTAGAAAATCCTACCCTAAAGTCACCTCCCAGAGGCTCGCAAGGGGTAAACTAGTGCATTTCCATGGTTGGAAATCACTTGCCTTACCAAGTGTTGGCCCAGGTGACTCTAAGGTGTTTTAAGTTAACTAAAAACATAGAAATCACTAAAGGATTTCACTTCCTCTTCATTATTAGCTAAAACCACAAAGCTTTGCATTCTTGCACTTGGAACCTTCCCCAGCAACCTTAACTCTAAGGAACTAGAGGTTTAGTTACTCATTCTCTGGGGAAAACTCCTCAGAGAGTTCATAACTTAGTAAGAAATAAATAATACGAAGTGAGAAGGTAAGGCAATACAAAGAACTGAACTTTACTTGCTTACCCAAAACTTTACAAAAGGATCTCCTCTTCGAGAACAGGCTCCCGAGAGGTATATATATGAACATAATATAAAACTAATTATTACATAGATATTTTCTCATTTTACTAACTTAAAAGCTAAGGAATCTTGTAATTGGTGGCTTACAAGGAGTATTTTGGGATTTAGACAACAAAAATCTGATGTAAAATATCTCCCAATGTCGGTAGCAAATATCGGGAGGCTCCAGGAACCATTCCGCAAGAGAAAATGGTGTCTGCGAGATTTCGCAGACACTCAAGAAGGGCTGCGAAATCACTTCGCAACAACAAGCTATTCTCGTAGGGCTGCGAAGTTGGCTTCCACCTTGAGGTTCTCAGCTTCCAACTTGCGGCATATATCGGGCACCGTCAGAAGGAAATACACCACACTGTTCAAAAAGGCTGCGAAATCACTTCGCAACAAAAGGGTGATTTCGCAACACTTTGCAAAATGCTTCCTTCAGCTCGGAGTGATTGGCTTGCAATGGCTGCAACTTCTTCGTTTCAACTCCGAATTGCGCACCGTTTGAAGCATTGGATTTTTGAATTCCTCAGCTTTGAAATGGTATATAGCATGCATCAATTGGACTTCAGAAAGTGCTCCAAAAGTGGCTGCTACGACTATCATCAAGAATATGCTTCATGGCAGATTCTCTTTACTTTTTCTCCTTGCATTCCGGATTTACTCTTGGCAAATGACTTCTAAGCTTTACCCAAGATTCCTCATAACTCTCCTCAATCTTGACTTGCTTGGTGATCAAATTACTAACAAAAACACCAAAACTTACACAAAGTGATTAAAATTGCTTTCAAGGGTCCTTAACATGCCAATTGAGTTAAAAGGCCAAAACTACTACTCAAAAGTGTTTAAAGGGATTAATTATAGGCTATCAAATAACACTTTTTGAGTAGTAATCACTCCCCCCAACCAACATATTGCTAGTCCCTTAACAATATAGGAGAGAAAAATGAAAATAAAAAGCAACCTATACTAAAATTTACAACATCATGCTGATAAAAAAAGAAACAATTCTCAAGTGGCATGATGATCTAATTTTCACATGAAACATTAAAGAAATACAAATCCAAATTTCAACAAGAGTCATAACAAACTATGCTAAACACTGTCAATCAAGGGAATGCATTATGCAAACTGAAGTTTTAAAATCATTTCCACTTTCAAAGAACCAAACTTTATTCTTCCACAAAAATCTATGTGTATTGGTTCTTTAGCTTCCGAGAATAATATGCTAAACTAATCTCTCCCCCCAACCTATCTCTTTTCAATACTTAGCAAACTGACCAAAATCAATAAAGAAATAACACACCTTCTCTTTTTTTTTCTTTTTTTTTAAGGAGGCTTAATGGGGTACTCTTTCTGAATTGTCCATGTAATGGGGGTCCATCGATGACTCCCAACCAATTAAGGTTTAGGGCATCAAGCTTTAAGGATTTTTCAACCACTAACTCCTCGGATTTTTCCCCGGACTTTTAAGAATGAATTTCTAATACCCATGCACCTACCATATGCTAACTCTACCTATTCACCCTTATAACGAGCATTGAGGTCGGTGACTCCCAACCAATTAAGGCTTAGGGCACCAGGATTCAAAGATTTTCACCATATACCCCTCAGACCTTGCTCGAGTTTCAAGGCAAGCAAACAACTTTCTTTATTTCAAAGGCTCATTGGCCTTTTGCAGGGTGTTTCAATTTTATCAAATGAGGTCAAATATACCAAGTCCCAAAATTATCCTAAGTCAAGAGGGAAATAGCTTTTCATCTTATAATCGGAATCTAATGTGCACATTGTGTGAATAGCTTAAAGTGGAAGAACTAAATTCAATTTCAATAGAAGTTTCAACAATTGAACCACTTTAGTGAGCATAATCCATACTCTAAGTCAAGTGAAAAACAACAGTTCAATTTCTCCTAGTTTAATTTGAAAATTTTTCCTCAAAATTCATGGAGATTAGAGTAAAAAGAGTAAAAAGCAAAAAACTACAACTAATTTACCAAAATAATTGCATTACTAAAAAGATTTAGCATACTTCCTTTAACTTAGCATACTTCCTTCCTCATTCCCCCCCAACTGAACTGAGCATTGTCCTCAATGTGATATGAGTGACTGTAATTAAAGGGAGGAAGTGGTACCTCCTGAGTGATGTCAAATTCGCATATTGATTGGAGAAACCACATGTTTCAAAAAGAATAGAATATGTGAGAAAAGGAAATAAGGATAACTTAATGCTAACTGTTAACAAGAAATATTAAACTTGTATTACTTTGAATCCATTCGAGTACAATGCAAAAGAAAAGTAATACAAGCAATCCCAAATATAGTACCAAAATAATGGGATTTCTTACCAACTAAAAAAAACAAATTACACAAAACAAAAATAGTAGATATATAATAGTCTGATGAGTGGGTGGTGCTGGGGCTAGGCAGATGAGTCTGCCTCTTCAGTTGGTGCTTCAGCTGGAACTTGAGGCTCTGGGGGATGAGAGTGTGGCACTGCTGGAGTAGAAGTGGAGGGCTCAACAGCTGGTGGCAGGTCGAAATGAAGCTGAAGCTGCCTTAAGATGGCAGTGTGTTGAGCCTGAGTGGCCAACATCTGCTCTTGGCATGCTCGAATGGCTGCCATCTCTTGAGCAAGACTGCTTTGAGATGCTGTGAGAGTCTCCAATGAACGGCACAACTCTCTGTATTCCGAAATAGGAATGGCCATCCTCGGTTCAACTGAAGTGGATGGCTGAGATGAAGCTGGAGCAGCTGGTGGAGCTCTGGGAATGGCAGGAGCAACAACTGTTATACCCTCAGGTATATGTCGTGGGGATGCTCTCCTTGCAGCTGGCTGTGGTGGCTCTTGTTGATCAACTCGATAAGCGGTCATGTTGTTCCATTTGTCGAGAGTAAAAAGCTCACGGCAAATGCGCTTGCGCTCCAGCTGAGGCTCAGAAGGATACCCCAAGTGCTCCAGAATTTGGCATAGCAGCCTTGGAAAGAGGAGGGGAATGGTATTAGCTCTCTGAAGCTTCTTTTTGTGTACCTTATCTTCGAAATAGAGAAGGGCTGCCAAAATTAGATGATGAGGCCCAAAGAAAAATCCCTCAGACATCTTGTACAGGGCTTCTAAGAGGACTCCTCTTCTTTGAGTCCAATGCTGTAATGGGTAGAGGTTATGACGCAAAAATGCATCAATCAGAAACATGATTGGAGGAAGCTCCCCCCTCAACAAATGTGCTCGCGTGGCAGCTCCTCTGGATAGGGTGTGCACCATCTCCAACTCAGTATGACTGGTCCAAGCTCTAAAATTATCGAATTGGCTCGGCTCATAGGGAATTTGCAAGGCTTCAGCTATATGGCGTGCTCCCAATATGCCATGCCTCCCATCAATGGTGAAATGAATTAAAGTTGGATCCCTGACCTGGTTGGTTGTCATGGATTGATAGAAATCCATGGCTATCCTGGGGGTAGAAAAAATCTCTCTGAGTCAACAGGTGTTGCATGTGGTATCTTCTCAGCAGGTTGAATGACTATGTAAGTTCCGGCCTCACTTGGAATGCCGCTATGTCGAAGCACAGCTCGGAGTGGAATGGCCGAGCTCTACAATCCAAATTTCCCTCAATTGGGGGCTGAGTTAACATCGGCCTCCTGATTACTTCTTCCGGAGCTATTTCAGCTGGAATTTGGGGCTCGGGAAGTGGCGGCTGAGGCTCCTGAGGTTCTGCTTGCGGCGCCGGAGATGGCACCGGAGGTTGAATTGGCGAGGGAACTGGAGAGGATACTGGAGTTGGAATCGGCGAAGGCTCTGGAAATTGCTCATTCAAGTCAATAGGTTCTGAACTTTCAACCCTGGGTCTCTTTTGCAGTGGCCGACCTCTTGACCTGGTAAGGTAACGCCTCGCCAGAGGCTTTGGCGGCGCGGACTTTACCGGAGGAGAAATTGCTTTCGGCTACGAAGGCTCAGAAACGGGATCTGGAACTGGCTCCTTTCGTAGGCTTTTCTTGCGGTTTGAAGGAGATGAAGACTTAGCCCCTCTGGTTTGCGCCATTTCGGGTTGCCGAAATTTGGCCGGTATGGATGATCGGAGAAGATGACCGGAGGCTTGCGAGGTGAGGCTCAAGGAAGAAGATGAACAGCCTGCGAGAATGGTGCGCTATGATTTTGAAACCCTTTCCGCAGCTCAAATGACCGGTATATATAGTAATAACGGAAGACTAAGGGTCAAATTGAGTTTCGCAGCAAAATGCCAATTTCGCAGCAAAACGTCATTTTCGCAGCCACTTCGCAATGCGTTTCGCAGCTGCGAAATGTATGTCACTGTGCTGCGAAGTGGCACACGTGTGCCAAAATCGCTTTCGCAATTGCGAAATACCCTGCGGAATGGGACTTTTGTTGCGAAATCAGGCTTTACCACTTCGCAATGCGTTTCGCAGCTGCGAAATAGGGGTTCCTGTGTTGCGAAGTGGCACTCGTGTGCCAAACTCGCTTTCGCAGCTGCGAAAATTCTTGCAGAGAATTCCAAAGTGTTGCGGAATGGTTTGGCAACAATATGCTCATTTCGCTGAAGTTTTCTTCAGCCTGCAAAATCTCGCAGAGCTTTGTTTTTGCTCTGTTTTCACTCTGTTTTTGCTCCGATTTCGATCCGATTTTTTTTTCTTCAATTTCCTTGCAATTTCTTCCACCTGGGATTATTCAAAAAGATTAAAACACATATAAAAACATAATTTAAGATCAAAAACTAAGATCAAAAGTATGGAAAAAACTTGAAAATTTACAAAATTTACAAAAATTTTGGACTGTGGTAAAACCACGTCCATCAAACCCTTCTTTGCTTAGGCTTTTTGAGGTTCAAGGAGATTGATTTCCTCCTTTTTTAGTTTGAATGGCTCCATGAATGGCTTGAGACGATGTCCATTGACTCTAAAGCTGTCCTTGCCATTGGAATTCAATAATTCCACCACTCCATTGGAATATACTCGGTGAATAATGAACGGGCCTATCCACCTTGACTTGAGCTTCCCAGGGAAGATATGGAGTCTTGTGTCATACAATAAAACTCTTTGCCCTTCCTGAAATTCCTTGTTGGAGATTAGTTGATCATGCCACTTCTTCATCCTCTGTTTTGCAATTTTGGAATTGATATAAGCATCATTTCTTAATTCCTCCATCTCATTAAGGTCTAGATATCTCTTTTCTCCGGCTCTGATCAAGTCCATGTTCAGCTTCTTTATTGCCCACCAAGCTTTGTATTCAACTTCCACAGGGAGATGGCATGCTTTGCCATAGACAAGACGATAGGGAGACATGCCAAGAATAGTCTTATAAGTTGTTCTATATGCCCACAATGAATCATGAAGCCTAATAGACCAATCTTTTCTGCTGGAATTCACCACTTTCATCAATATGTTCTTTATTTCCCTGTTAGCTAGCTCAACTTGCCCGGAAGTCTAAGGATGATAAGGTGTAGCCACCTTATGCTTCACTCCATACTTGGATAACAGAGCTTCAAAAGGTTTGTTGCAAAAATGAGCACCTCCATCACTGATTATGGCTTTGGGCACCCTAAATCTTGAGAAAATGTTCTCTTTAAGAAACTTGAGAACCACCCTGTGATCATTTTGTTTACATGGGATTGCCTCAACCCATTTAGAAACATAATCCACTCCCACCAAGATGTAAGAATTACCAAAAGACATTGGGAAAGGTCCCATGAAGTCAATGCCCCATACATCAAATAGCTCAACTATTAGAATGGGGTTCATAGGCATTTGATTTCTTTTTGTTAGCTTTCCAAGCCTTTGGCATCTATCACAACTCCTACACATGATGTGGGCATCTTTGAAAAGAGATGGCCAAGTAAACCCTGATTGCAATACCTTCATGGCTGTTTTCTGAGAGGCAAAGTGGCCTCCACATGCATTCTCATGACAATGAGATAGAATCCTTGCTGCTCATCTTCGGGGACACACTTCCTTATGATCCTGATCTCGCACAATACTTAAAAAGAAAGGGCTCTTCCCAATAATAAGCATGAATTTTGGCAAAGAAGTGCTTCTTGTCCTGTGCATTCCACTCACTTGGAATTTCACCAGTTACTAAATAATTAGCAATATGAGCATACCAAGGAGTTTTCACTAGGAACATGAGTGATTCTTCAGGAAAATCATCATTAATAGGCAAGGGATGGGAATTATGTGCTATAACTAACCTTGAAAGGTGGTCAGCTACCACATTCTCCACTCCTTTCTTATCTTTGATTTGGAGATCGAATTCTTGTAACAAAAGAATCCATCTAATCAACCTTGCTTTTGCATCTTGCTTTGTCAATAAATACTTCAAGGCTGAATGGTCAGTGAAGACAATGATGAAAGAGCCCACTAAATAAGCACGAAATTTGTCCAAAGCAAATACCACAGCTAACAATTCTTTCTCTATAGTTGTGTAGTTCCTTTGAGCTTCATTCAGTGTTTTACTTGCATAGTAAATCACATAGGGCTTCCCATCTTCTCTTTGGCCAAGCACAGCTCCTATAGCAAAGTCACTGGCATCACACATCAGTTCAAAAGGTAATTGCCAGTTAGGGGCTCTCACTACTGGAGTTGTTGTTAAAAATTTCTTCAGTTGATCAAAGCTATTCTGACACCTTTCATCCCATATAAATTTAGCATCCTTAACTAACAACTCACAAAGAGGTTTTGAAAGACTTGAAAAACCTTTTATGAACCTCCTATAGAACCCTGCATGGCCAAGGAACTGCCTTACTCCTTTTACAGTTGTTGGGGATGGTAATTTGACAATAAGCTCCACCTTTGCTTTATCAACTTCAATGCCTTTTTCAGAGATGATATGGCCAAGGACAATTCCTTGACGTACCATAAAATGGCATTTCTCCCAGTTGAGCACCAGGTCTTTTTCAATGCATCTGTGAAGAACTGCTTCCAAATTAACTAAGCATTCCTCAAATGTATCTCCATATACGGTGATGTCATCCATGAAAACCTCCATAATTCGCTCCACCATATCACTGAAAATACTCAACATACATCTTTGAAATGTAGCAGGTGCATTGCATAAACCAAAAGGCATTCTCCTATAAGCATATGTTCCAAATGGACATGTAAAAGTGGTCTTTTCCTGATCTGCCACATCAATTTCAATCTGAAAATACCCTGAATACCCATCCAAGAAGCAATAGAATGGATGTCCAGAGACTCTCTCCAGTACTTGGTCAATAAATGGCAATGGAAAATGATCTTTCCTGGTTACAGCATTCAGCTCTCTATAATCAATACACACCCTCCAACTTGAAGTGAGGCGTGTAGTAATTTCTTCTTCCTTCTCATTCTGAACCACTGTGATCCCTGACTTCTTTGGTACCACTTGAGTAGGACTCACCCAAGGGTTATCAGATATAGGGTAAATGATTCCTGCTTGAAGTAGCTTCAGCACCTCAGCTCGCACCACCTCTTGTAGATGAGGATTCAATCTTCTTTGAAGTTGACGAATTGGCTTTGCTTCCTCCTCCATATATATATGATGAGTACAAACTAAAGGACTAATGCCTTTCAAGTCAGATATTTGCCATCCTATTGCCTTCTTACACCTCTTGAGAACTTCCATTAAACAATTCTCTTGATGACTGGTCAGAGATGAAGATATCACAACAGGACATTGATTATTTTCTTCAAGATATGTATATTTCAGTTCCACAAGTAAAGGCTTCAGATTGAGTTTTGGAATTTCTTTTTCAGCAGCTGCCTCTTCTTCTTTATTGAACAAAGGTAGAATCTCTTCTATCTTTCTCCAACTTTGTAGAGTAACAAGCACAGTAGGTGATTCCGACTCATGGTAGCTTAGCTTTAAAGGCGTATCAACAAAATTTATACCTTGAATACTATTACTAAAGTAGCCAAGCTACTATAGCATAGTGGTTCTAGGATCGTTCACTGGGAAGGGTTTTCGCAAACACAAGTGATATTCAAATTAGGAAAATAGGTGATTTTCTTATGGATGTTAGCTTTAAAAGAAGATGTAAATGTTTTAGAAAGATTTAAACTAATCTAAGCTAACATTAAAGACTAAAATGAAAGGGTGTAAAAACAAGTTTCTCAAAGATAGGATAGCTATGCTCTAGCTCTTATGCAAATTGGAAATCTCGGGATAGGCTCCTCGCATTGGGGTTGCAACTATGGTGATGCTTGCTTCCCGAACCGGTATGGATTTAGCAAATCAAGTTTTAATCCTTTAAAATGACAAAACAGATGGTAGTGAATTTCATCAATGGTTATTCACCTTAGACTTCCTTTGAATGGCTCGTAAGAGATAACTAATGGTCTAAAGCCAAAAGCTTACCAAATATTGGCAACTCAAAGTCATTCCAAGTGATAAACTCACCTTTCAATGGCCATTAAAATTGGTTCTAATGGATTAATACAAAACTTGGAATTGAAAACCTCACCTTCCAATAGCTCGTAGGAGATAACTAATGGATAGAAATCCAAAAGCTTATCAAGTATTGGCCGTTGGAAGTTGTCTAAAGGAAATAAAAACCAAAATTTGCATTAATGAACCATTAATGAAAAACGACTACTTACCTTCCGGGTGTGAGAAATTTCCTTGGGATTGCATCCAAGCCATCACATAACATCCATACTTTGAGAAACTAAAAGTTTTAGCCAATCATCCTCTGAGGAAAAGCCCTTAGAGGCTGTTTGGCTACCAAGAAAATAAAATAGTGAAGAGAAAAGAGAAACGAGAGAGTGTAAAACGTAATATGTATTATATTCTATTATATTTTCCAAGAGGTGATTTCCACCCCTTATATAGTCTTTACAAAAGCAAAAGCTTGTGATTGGTTAGTTACAAGGAGAAGAAAGGAAATTTATACAAAAATATCCAAAAGAAAAGATCTCACGTGGAGTCGGCAGAAACAGGGGAAAATTCGCACACCACAAGATGGTGTGCGAAAATTTCGCACACCTGAGGGAGGTGTGCGAGTTTCGCACACCATTCGCACAGCTTAAAGGGGGTGTGCGAAATTTTCGCACACCTGGAGCAGTTGTCTTCCGAAGGCCATATCTTCCTCGTTTCAGCTCCAAATCATACACGGTTTGAAGCGTTGGATTCTTGATTTCCAGAGCTTTGAAATGGTATATAGCATGTAGAAAATGGACTTCGGGAAGTGCTCCAAAATTGCCAAAGAAGACTGCAGCTGCTGTCCTCTGTTTTCCTCTTTGCTTCTTTTTGCTTCTCTTTGCTTCTCTTTGCTTTTCTCCTTTTGTTGGCTTGCTTTGGTGTAGAAAAAAGCTTGCTTTAACTTGTCCAAGTAGCTCCTCCATCATTTGGCATGCTTGAATTGATTCATAAGCTGATATAAACATGTAAACTTGCCACAAAATGGTTAAAACCAATTACTAAGGACCTTAATGAATTAATTGGGTTAAATGAATATGATTACTACTCAAAGGTGCTTAAAACCATTATAATTAGGTCTACAAAATAGCACTTTTTGGTAGTAATCACACCCCCCAACCGACTCATTGCTAGTCCCTTAGCAATGGAGGAGATAAAAACTAAGTAAACTATAATAATATACATAAAAGGGATCATGCAAATCACTCCAAAAAATGATATGAGTGGCATGATGGACATCCATGGATCAATAAAGATGTGAAACTCAACTTATAATAAGAGTTGTCAAAGCATTCACTTGATCATAGAGTACAAAGAATGGATATTATGCAAGTTTTAAGCATCAAAAGAATTTCCACTCTCAAAAGATCCAAATCAAATTCTTCCACTAAAAGCTAAGTGTTAATGTGATTAGCTTCCGAGTATAGTATGGATAACTATCATCTCCCCCAACCTAAGTCTTTCTTTAAGCTTAGCAAAATTAACCATCTCTTGATAGGCTAGGAACGCACCTCTTATTCACAATTCTTTTCACTTACTAAACTTAACCAATTCACCCATGTAACAAGCAGAGGATCGGTGACTCCCAACCAATAAAGGCTTAGGGCACCAGGCTTTAAAGGCTTTCGCCACCCCTTCGGACCATGCTCAGGTTTCAAGGCAAGCAAAGAAGTTTATTCTATATATTTTTTTCTTTTTCTTTTTCTTTTTCTTTTTTTCTATTTTTTCAAAGACTCATTGGTCTTTATGAGGTGTCCCAACACTATTAAAGAGAGGTTAAAGGTGTCAAATTATGATTTCTCAAGCTTAGAGGGTGAGATAGTTTCACATCTTATAATCGGAATCTAATGTATGTGTGTGCGAATAGCTTAAGGTGGAAGAGATAAGTTTGCATGCAATGGGAGTTTCAACAATTCATCAACTTTTAGAAGAGCATAATACACACTCTAAGACTCATGTAATCAAGTTGAAACTTGACTTCTCTCATTTAATTTTGAGAGTTAATCCTTAATATCCATGGAGTTTAAAGCAAAAAATTTTAAAATTTAAACAAAAAGTAGCTAATTTAACTAAGTATGATAAAAATTTAAACTAATACTTACTTCCTCAACTCTCCCCCCAACCGAGATGAACATTGTCCTCAATGTTTGAATCGAAAATAAGGAGGAAGGAAGTGGTACCTCATGTGATGTGGACTTGGAGTTGAGAAGGTTGAACCACCTGTTTCAAAATTCAAAAATTGAATGAGAGAGGAATTTATACTAAATATTTACAAAAATGATGAGTGGGCCCCACTTTGAGCAGCTGAGGACAAGGCTCAAAGGCTTGGGATTGGGAAGGGTAGGGATGAAGAAACTGAAATTTTCGCACAAGGGGGGGTGGTGTGCGAATTTTTCGCACAAGGGGAGGGTGGTGTGCGAGTTTCGCACACCTCAAGGGGGTGTGCGAAATTTTCGCACAGGGTACTATTCACCCGTGCAAATGCGAAATTGGATTCTTTCAAATGGCCATAACTTCTTCGTTTCAAATCCAAATTGAGCTCCGTTTGAAGCTATGGACTCCTGACTTCCCAAGCTTTGAAACGACATATGGTATGCATGAAATGGACTTCGGGAAGTGCTCCAAAAGTGGCTGTCATGACTGTCATCAAGAATGCTTCTTTTCGCACCATGTATCATCCATTGTGCGAAAAATTCGCACTGAGTGTGTTCATGGTGCGAAATTCCACTGAGAGCTTTGCTTATGCATTTTGGCTCCCTTGTTTCCTCTGTTTCACCTCCATTTCGATTTTTGCAAGCATCGTACCTCCATGAACACTTCAAAACTCATCTTAAAAACATATTAAAACTAAATTAAAGCTAAGAATTCAAACTAAAACATGCATAAATTTAAAGAAAGCATAGAATTTAAATGAAGCTGATAGCATGTACCCCAAAAAGAAGATGAACTATTTAGCTCATCCTCACTCACACACCCACTTCATGCTGAATTCCCCCTGGATCCCAAACAAAATTGGCATCCTTCCCATTTGGTCCAAGGGAATTCGTTTCTCTTCTCTTCCCCGGAGAAGTGGATGCTTTAAAGGGTTCAAGTAACCCTTTATCATCTTGAACCTTATGATTTTCAATGGAAGGTTGGTCCATAAAGTTGTCATAGCAATCCCCCACCAAAGTGTCGATCTTCAACACTTTCCTTGATCTTTTGCATTGGTTCCTTGAAGGTTATGGTGGGGTTGAGGAGGAAGCTTCCTTTTCCCCCTTGCTATGTCGAGATTGGTGAGCTTCTCAATGGAGTCTTGAACTTTTTCTATCCTTAGTGATAGATCATTATAAACCCTCTCCATTCTTACATTCATTGAACTCTCCAAATTATCAATCTTTTCATTAAGATGAGAGTTGATCTTTTGTTGCTCACCTACAAAGTCCTCCATGACTTTGCTTAACTTCAAAATGGCTTGCTCCAATGAAGATGTACTCATTGATGGTTGAGGTTGAGGTTGGGTTGTAAGGTTGGGATGGTTATTCCAACTTGAGGTGTAGGAGCTTTGGTAACCGTACATGTCTCTCATAGTTGGAATGGTAGGGCACTCCCCTACCGTATGCTCATATGAATCATCTCCATTCAAAGCATACTTACTACCCCATTGACTTTGTTGAACTTGCCTTTTCCCCAATTCAATCCGATCCCTCATGGATAGGTATGCGAATTTGTCCTTCTCATGATCATAATGAGAGCTTTGATCTTCATGTGGAATTTCCATTTCTATAAAAAATGATATTCAACTAAGGCTCTTTTCTTCAACTTGTACCAGGATTCCCTCTTGGTCTCGAATCCAACAAGGAATGCACAAATTGAAATTAAGACAAAAATAAAAGAAAAGAGAGTAATAATAAAAAAAAATTTAACTAAATAAAAACTAAACTAAAAAAATTATAAGAAAACTCACCAAACTTGTGATGAAGATCACAAGTTACCCTTAATGGTTGCTTCACTGTGCTTGTGGCACCTTCCCCGGCAACGGCGCCATTTGATTCCGACTCATGGTAGCTTAGCTTTAAAGGCGTATCAACAAAATTTATACCTTGAATACTATTACTAAAGTAGCCAAGCTACTATAGCATAGTGGTTCTAGGATCGTTCACTGGGAAGGGTTTTCGCAAACACAAGTGATATTCAAATTAGGAAAATAGGTGATTTTCTTATGGATGTTAGCTTTAAAAGAAGATGTAAATGTTTTAGAAAGATTTAAACTAATCTAAGCTAACATTAAAGACTAAAATGAAAGGGTGTAAAAACAAGTTTCTCAAAGATAGGATAGCTATGCTCTAGCTCTTATGCAAATTGGAAATCTCAGGATAGGCTCCTCGCATTGGGGTTGCAACTATGGTGATGCTTGCTTCCCGAACCGGTATGGATTTAGCAAATCAAGTTTTAATCCTTTAAAATGACAAAACAGATGGTAGTGAATTTCATCAATGGTTATTCACCTTAGACTTCCTTTGAATGGCTCGTAAGAGATAACTAATGGTCTAAAGCCAAAAGCTTACCAAATATTGGCAACTCAAAGTCATTCCAAGTGATAAACTCACCTTTCAATGGCCATTAAAATTGGTTCTAATGGATTAATACAAAACTTGGAATTGAAAACCTCACCTTCCAATAGCTCGTAGGAGATAACTAATGGATAGAAATCCAAAAGCTTATCAAGTATTGGCCGTTGGAAGTTGTCTAAAGGAAATAAAAACCAAAATTTGCATTAATGAACCATTAATGAAAAACGACTACTTACCTTCCGGGTGTGAGAAATTTCCTTGGGATTGCATCCAAGCCATCACATAACATCCATACTTTGAGAAACTAAAAGTTTTAGCCAATCATCCTCTGAGGAAAAGCCCTTAGAGGCTGTTTGGCTACCAAGAAAAATAAAATAGTGAAGAGAAAAGAGAAACGAGAGAGTGTAAAACGTAATATGTATTATATTCTATTATATTTTCCAAGAGGTGATTTCCACCCCTTATATAGTCTTTACAAAAGCAAAAGCTTGTGATTGGTTAGTTACAAGGAGAAGAAAGGAAATTTATACAAAAATATCCAAAAGAAAAGATCTCACGTGGAGTCGGCAGAAACAGGGGAAAATTCGCACACCACAAGATGGTGTGCGAAAATTTCGCACACCTGAGGGAGGTGTGCGAGTTTCGCACACCATTCGCACAGCTTAAAGGGGGTGTGCGAAATTTTCGCACACCTGGAGCAGTTGTCTTCCGAAGGCCATATCTTCCTCGTTTCAGCTCCAAATCATACACGGTTTGAAGCGTTGGATTCTTGATTTCCAGAGCTTTGAAATGGTATATAGCATGTAGAAAATGGACTTCGGGAAGTGCTCCAAAATTGCCAAAGAAGACTGCAGCTGCTGTCCTCTGTTTTCCTCTTTGCTTCTTTTTGCTTCTCTTTGCTTCTCTTTGCTTTTCTCCTTTTGTTGGCTTGCTTTGGTGTAGAAAAAAGCTTGCTTTAACTTGTCCAAGTAGCTCCTCCATCATTTGGCATGCTTGAATTGATTCATAAGCTGATATAAACATGTAAACTTGCCACAAAATGGTTAAAACCAATTACTAAGGACCTTAATGAATTAATTGGGTTAAATGAATATGATTACTACTCAAAGGTGCTTAAAACCATTATAATTAGGTCTACAAAATAGCACTTTTTGGTAGTAATCAGTAGGAGATTCAGACAAACCTTCCTCAAAATCCACAAGACTTTTATTCAACTTGTCTTGCATATTTTGATTACAGTGCTCCTCCACCAAAGTATCAATAATGCACAGCTCTTCTGGACCCTCTTCTTCTTCCGGAGTGGTTTGCTTTTTAGACATATAGAAAATATTGAGATCCAGTGTCATGTTGCCAAAAGTGAGTTGCATCAGCCCATTCCTGCAGTTGATGATTGCATTTGAGGTAGCAAGAAATGGTCTTCCAAGGATGATAGGAACTAAATTAGCTTCCTTTACAATAGGATCTGTATCAAGAACAATAAAATCTACTGGATAGTAGAAATTATCCACTTGAACCAAGACATCCTCAATTACCCCCCTTGGAATTTTTACTGATCTATCTGCTAGAGATAGAGTGATTGTTGTTGGCTTCAACTCTCCAAGTCCCAATTGCTTGTAGACAGAATAAGGAAGCAAATTCACACTTGCTCCCAAATCTAGCAAGGCTTTTTCCACTATCTTTCCTCCAATCATGACTGAAATGGTAGGACTTTCCGGGTCTTTGTACTTCAAAGGAGACTTACATTGTAAGATTGCACTTACTTGCTCAGTCAAGAAGGCTTTCTTGTTTACAGTCAACCCTCTTTTGATAGTACATAAGTCCTTTAGGAATTTTGCATATGTTGGAACTTGTTTAATCATATCCAGCAGTGGAATATTTACTTTCACTTGCCTCAATACTTCAAGGATTTCAGCTGCATTTCTAATCCCCTTTTTCCCATGTAATGCTTGAGGAAAAGGCGGAGAAGTTGATTTCTTCAGCATTTCTTCCTTCAGAAGTTCCTTCTCTGGAATTGCATTCATTGTTGAATCAGAGTCCTTCTTTTCTTCACTGATCTCACTCTCTTTATCTTCCATTTCCTTCCCTTTCTTTATCTCTTCTTCTTTCTCAACATGTGGCTCGAGTGTTGGCTTCTCAATTTTTTTACCACTCCTTAGAGTGATCAAGGCTTTGACATCTTTCACCTGTGATGATTCTCCCTCTTGGCTTTCCACTTCATGGACACCTTTGGGATTTTGGTGGGGTTGAGAAGGAAATCTTCCCTTTTCTTGCAGTGTATTCAAATTTGTAAGCCTTGATATTGAATATTGGATGTTATCAAACTTTTGATTCATATCATTTTGCATTCCATCCATCCTTTTATTCAACATACTCTCCACTCTGTCAATTCTTTGATTGATTTAAGCATTGGTGGCTTCTTGGTTTCCAACAAAATCTCCCACTACCTTGCGAGATTAGCCATTGCTTGTTCAAGACTTGAAGATTGTTGAGATGGTGGATCCGGCTGTTGGTACTGAGTTGCTCTGGCCTTCCATGAGAAATTTGGAGGATTCCTCCAACTTGAGTTGTAGGTATTTCCATAAGGCGCATTGTTATTGGGCTTAAATTGTCCAACAACATTTGCTTGATCTCGAAACATTTCCCTTTCAGCTGAAATTGCAGGGCATTCCTCCACCAAATGTTCATATGATTGACAATTAGGACACAGCTTCACTTGCACTGGTGCTTCAGCAACAGCTTGCACTTCATGTATTCTTTTCAGCTCCAGCTCCTCCAATCTTCTTGTCATAGCTGCCAACTTTGCTTTCATATCATCATCTTCTTTTAAGGTATACATCCCAGCCTTTGCATTGAAAGCATTCAGTTGAGACTTCATCTTACCCACTTCTCCTTTGGTTGGTTCATCCCATCCCCTTGAAACTTCAGCTACATAGCTCAAGAAATCCATAGCTTCCTCTGGATTTTTGCTCATGAAATCTCCTCCACACATTGTCTCGAGGAGTTGCTTCATTGAGAAGGACATACCATCATAGAAATAGCTCACCAATAGCCAAGTATCAAAGCCATGGTGAGGGCAAGCATTTATAGCTTCCATATATCTTTCCCAACACTCATAGAATTTCTCATTCTCTTTAGCTGAGAAATTTGAAATTTGCCTTTTCAAGCCATTTGTTCTATGAGTGGGAAAAAATTTCTTGAGGAATTCAGCTTGTAAATCAGTCCAAGAACGGATACTCCTTGGCCTTAAAGAATTAAGCCAAATTTTGGCCTTATCCTTTAAAGTAAAAGGAAATAACTTAAGCCTCATCAAATCAATTGAAGCTCATCCCTCTTAGAATGTATTACAAACATCTTCAAATTCCTTGATGTGTGCATACGAATTCTCACTTTCCATCCCATGGAAAGTTGGTAGAAGTGGAACAAGATACAGTCTGATCACTAGCTGCTCTGTAGGGGGCACTATACATGATGGTGCACTCATACGAGGTGGATGCATGCGGTCCCTCATTGATCTGAATTCATTGAGATTGTCTTCACGACCTTGGTGACTATGCTGATCTTCAGGTGTAGCTTCCATGATATTCAAGCTCAATTCGAATTCTTTTCTCTGAGGTGTATCACACTTAACAAGCCTTCCTCCACTGTCTCGTATCCACTTTGGCATACACAACTGGTATCTATCTGCAACTTAAATGAAAATAAAAGACAACAAAAGAAACAGGGCTACAACAATAAAATTAAACTAGGCTAAATTTAAAAGATAAACTTAGATTATCAATAAATAAAGAAAGAATGAGAATTAGTAAAGTGAAAGAAACGTTACCAACTTGTGATGAAAATCACAAGTGCTCAAAAATGGTATCACTATAAACTTGACACATTCCCCGGCAACGGCGCCATTTGATTTATGCCCAATTGGTGTCTCAGCTGATTCGTGTCCAGCTGGTGCTCCTTGATTGAGGGAGTAATCAACAAAATTTATAACCTATAACACCATACACTAGGGTAGCAAAGAAAAAGCTACTATAGTATAGCGGCTCTAGGATCGTTCACTGGGAAGGATTAACAAGCTATCAATGATACCAATTCTAAGTGAATTGGTCTTGTTTCATTTCAAGGTTAGCTTAAGAAATAAAACACAAACTTTGATTGGAAAAGGTTTAGACTTAAACTAACTAACACAACAAGAAATAGGAATAACTTAGGAAGAAAAACATTCCTTGGAGAGTTAGGTTCACTGGGGTGGTTCCTCATGCAAAAGACATAGCTCCGGTCAGATGGTTCATTTCCTCGCGTTAGAGATTCAACATATAGTCAATTCTCTAACCGGTGTTGTACAGATACATCCTTCAATTAGATTTCACTTTAATTCTCTCACTGATGCAACTTGCAATGGTTTAAGCCTCTCACTAAGCCTTAACCATTCAAGGCGATCTTTAACCTTGGATTAGCCGTCAAAAGCTCGCAAGAGATAACTAATGGATGTCTCCTTGGAGTCCAAAAGCTTACCAAGTGTTGGCTATTCTAGAAAATCCTACCCTAAAGTCACCTCCCAGAGGCTCGCAAGGGGTAAACTAGTGCATTTCCATGGTTGGAAATCACTTGCCTTATTAAGTGTTGGCCTAGGTGACTCTAAGGTGTTTTAAGTTAACTAAAAACATAGAAATCACTAAAGGATTTCACTTCCTCTTCATTATTAGCTAAAACCACAAAGCTTTGCATTATTGCACTTGGAACCTTCCCCGGCAACCTTAGCTCCAAGGAACTAGAGGTTTAGTTACTCATTCTCTGGGGAAAACTCCTCAGAGAGTTCATAACTTAGTAAGAAATAAATAATACGAAGTGAGAAGGTAAGGCAATACAAAGAACTGAACTTTACTTGCTTACCCAAAACTTTACAAAAGGATCTTTTTTTTTTCGAGAACAGGCTCCCGAGAGGTATATATATGAACATAATATAAAACTAATTATTTCATAGATATTTTCTCATTTTACTAACTTAAAAGCTAAGGAATCTTGTAATTGGTGGCTTACAAGGAGTATTTTGGGATTTAGACAACAAAAATCTGATGTAAAATATCTCCCAATGTCGGTAGCAAATATCGGGAGGCTCCAGGAACCATTCCGCAAGAGAAAATGGTGTCTGCGAGATTTCGCAGACACTCAAGAAGGGCTGCGAAATCACTTTGCAACAACAAGCTATTCTCGCAGGTCTGCGAAGTAGGCTTCCAACTTGAGGTTCCCAGCTTCCATCTTGACGCATATATCGGGCAACTTCAGGAGGAAATACACCACACTATTCAAAAAGGCTGCGAAATCACTTCGCAACAAAAGGGTGATTTCGCAACACTTTGCAAAATGTTTCCTTCAGCTTGGAGTGATTGGCTTGCAATGGCTGCAACTTCTTCGTTTCAACTCCGAATTGTGCACCGTTTGAAGCATTGGATTGTTGACTTCCTGAGCTTTGAAATGGTATATAGCATACATCAATTGGACTTCAGAAAGTGCTCCAAAAGTGGCTGCTACGACTGTCATCAAGAATATGCTTCATGGCAGATTCTCTTTACTTTTTCTCCTTGCATTCCGGATTTACTCTTGGCAAATGACTTCTAAGCTTTACCCAAGATTCCTCATAACTCTCCTCAATCTTGACTTGATTTGGTGATCAAATTACTAACAAAAACACCAAAACTTACAAAAAGTGATTAAAATTGCTTTCAAGGGTCCTTAACATGCCAATTGAGTTAAAAGGCCAAAACTACTACTCAAAAGTGTTTAAATGGATTAATTATAGGCTATCAAATAGCACTTTTTGAGTAGTAATCAGAGACATCATCATTGGCATATATATATATATATATATATATATATATATATATATATATATATATATATATATATTCATATATCTATTGGAGCTTCAGTTGGTGTATGGATGAAGATTTAATATATATTTATGTTGACATGTGTTCTCCTTATTTATTCAATTATTTTTCTTTTTCTTTTGGTTAACCTTTTTTTTTTCTTTTTCAAGGAAGAAAAAAACTTACCTTTTTTAAAACATGTGTCAGCCTTCATCATTTGTAAAGACGAATTTGATTTTAAGTAATTTAATTTTTTTTTAAATTACATTAATACTTGAGGGGGATTTCAGGTAGTCGTAGCCCTGACGCAAAACAATGTTATATTTTCAGCACTTATGTGCTAAAGTCTCACCCATGCAAATTAGCTTAACTTGAATGCATAGTGGTGTTCAAGTTTTAACATTTAATTAAAACTAGAATAATATTTGGTACCTATGCAAACAAGTTATGGCCCTGATGTTAGGCGGTGTTGTATTTTCAGCACTTATGTGCTAAAGTCTTCACCCATGCGAATTGACCTGACTTAAATGCATAATGGTATCTAAAAACTTAGACTCATATTTTATTCATCTCTCTTTCTACCTTTTTTTGTGTAGGATGGCATTCTTTAAATGTTTTAAGGTGAAGACTATAACCATTCTTGAGGATGAAAGTGAAGATTTTGAGGAGGGGACTACCTTGTTAGTGCATAAAGTGAAACTTGTTTCTGATGTTCTGTTGTTGAATTCCTCCCACTCAACTACTACTGAAGTTCATGATGAATTTAGATTGTTGGGTTCTCATGTTTGTGACGGAAAAGGCAAATGGGAAAGCTCCTTCAAGGTACTTAAGGAATCCTTCTTTACTGAAGGATATTGGGAATTGGTAGAGGAGGTATTGGGTCAACATTGAGCATTTTTTAAAGGATGCAAGTTTTATGAAGCTATTTTTACATCCCTATTCAGCTATGGTCATCATGCCTTTGTGATTAGGGTCTTTTGCAAACGTTGGTGTCCTACCACTAACACCTTGTATACTTCCAGTGGAGAGTCTTCCATCTCTCTTTCGGACTTGTATCATATTGTTGGACTACCCATCATTGGATTTTTTTATGATAAGATGGTACCGAGAGCGGAAGAGTTATCTAATGATGACACAAAGTCCTCACTCCCACCAAGTTGTCGAAACTTATTCCTTGCATATCATCAAATTTGCTCTGAGACAAAAGGAAAGTCTTCAGTCAAATTGGCCTCTTGAGTTTCATTTTGGTACAAGGGCTCCATGAAGTATGCAAAACCTCCAAAGAAAAGTACAATGAATACGGCGCAGAGGCCTACGAAGACTCATAACCCCTTTGAGGAAATTAATCCTATTAAATCTCATACTCAGTTGGAGAGGGAAGTTTTTTACGACCTTGGCGTAGCCAAGGTAGAAGTTAAGGAAACTTACTTGGTCGCTTTCTTGGTCGCTTTCTTGGCATGTTGGTTATGCAAGTTCATTCTTCCTTGGGGGAGATGTCAATTTGATTCGTCTTGGAGTCTTCAAGTTAGCTAGTAGAATGGCTCAAGGTGAGACATATAGCCTTGTTGTTCCAGTGTTAACAAGCATTTACAATGGCCTAAATGAAATCGCTTGTTCTTCGAAGCCTGGAACTAATGCATTTATTTTCCTTATTCGTTATTTATATGAATGGTTAGGTGAATATTTTGATACCCATTTCATTTCTCCTTCTTGGAACTATCCCCCACGGATGACTTATTACGCCGATGAGTTTTCTACTAAGTGTTTTGATGATTTGCAAGCTCAGGCTTTGATAATGTCTTGCAAAGGTGTAAAGTTGGACCACTTGGCATTACGTCACAAGGAGCATGTGCATTGGACTAATAATGAATCTATTACTATTACTAAAGCTTCTTATCTCATAAGTCGTCGCTCTAGCTATATATATTTGCGATAAGGTAACCATCGGGTGATTCAACCATATTATCCTCATCGGTTTTCCAGGTAGTTTGGGTATCCTCAAGACCTTCCAGGGGATTTGCCAAAGATTTTTCACACTGGAAATTTAGAGGCGGTGTATCAATATTGGGAGTCATGCACTAGGCTTGGTACCTACTTTAAAGTTTCTATACCAGATTATCATAATCTTGAAGAGTTTTCAATCACCAAGGCTTATGCAAATTGGTATATCAGAGTGTGCAATCTTGATAAGGAAATTCTTACCGCTGCTTGTATGAAGCCCCTTCCTGATTCTTCTTGAAAAATACCCTCAAAATCTTTAGATAGTAGAACGTGCAAGGTTGACTCAAGTGTTTCTACTAAGGGGAACGTTAAAGACCATGTTAAGAAGGATTTTGATAATTTACCTAATGATTCAAGAGCTTCTTCTAAGAGCTCAATGGGTGGTCATCAAACTAATACCTCCACATACTCAGAGCATGAGGAAACTCTTTTCAATAGTGGTAGTGCTCATTATCACAAGACTTTTAAGCAACATAACAATGCACAGGGTTTTTATGTGTCAGACAACGACTCTGAAGATACAAGTGAATGTCATTTCAAACGCCGAAAGATTATACCCAACCTTGTGTGCTATGATGAGACTAACTCTCATCCTCTTTATGAAGATGCCTTCTTTGCTGACGTCCCAACTTCCACTCAACCGATGGAACTTGATGGTGAAGAGGTTTTTTTTTTTTTTTTTTGCATTGATTCTAAAATAAATAAATATTTACCTTAGGTGGCAGGTGACAACCAATTGTCAATGAAGGGGATGAGTCATCTCCTAAGAATCAGTTCGAAAGTGTTGTTGCTACTAGGGAGTCAACACCCTTTACCTTGACTATACAACAAAATGATCACTCTATCATCCCATTACCTTTGCCTTGTTCTCATTTAGGTGATGAAGGTATTACTAACATCTTAAGTGATGTTCTGATTAAATTTCAAGGTCAAGAAACCACAATTGGAAATACAACATATAATGACTTGACACTTTTAGCAGTTGCAGGCTTAATTGTTGAACAACAATCTCCATGCCCTACCGTTATGACTCTTTATACTTTCATTCACATATTCGACGTCGAACAAATCATCCTTAATGCCCAACGCCAAGCAGCACTTATAATAGGAAAAGGCATTAAGGAGATGATTATCAAAACTTCCAATGAGTGTCTCCCATTATTGAGAGAAAAATTGATGAGCTTTTTTATTCTATCACGAAGACTAGAGTGGATCATTCGCCATTAAAGTCTCAGATTGAACAGTACATGGAAAGTTTAGATCACCTCGATGCAATGCAACGCACTCATTCTATGAAAATATCTCGGGAAGTACAAAACAAACGTTTAGCTATTGTTGCATCTCAGATTGTGGATGCTCTAAACTCTAAGGTTGTACAGGTGAACCATTGTTAATCATTAAAGGTTGACTTAGCTACTCTCGATGCTAAACAAGAAGCACTTAAGAATGAATTGGAGCAACTAGATATACAACAAGAGCATCTTCATAACTCAATCTTGGAGATTGATGAGATTATAGCCAAAAAAACATAATGATGTTTCTCGCTTGAGGAAAGAACACCTTATTATCGCCCAAACCCCTGTTCTTACTGATGTTGATGTTAAGACTTTAGAGACACTTCAAGAAGCCTTAAGGACTCAATGTGATGAGCTTGCATACTTGGTGTGCATGTGATCGTTGTATTTTCTTACTTAGTTTTAGCTCTCATTTTTTTCTTTCATTCATTTTTTTTCATTAAGATGTAATAAAGTCTAGCATTTGTTAGCCAGATTTATTTATTAATAAAAATGAGATTTTTTTTTTGTAGTGACTGAACTCAAGTAGTTTCCCCAAGTTGCCTATGTACCCTTCAAATGGACGAAATCAAGTCAAACGGAGTTCCATTTTTATTTTTTCTTTGGTACACCATTTTCAGTTTATGCTCATGCGGACTAAGAACGTAGTGTGACTTAAGCATGGTAACGCTTTAAGAATTTTCCATTGATCAAGCCAATTCTTAATCCGTCTTTAATGACGGTCTTATAAACACCATTGGTGCAAACTTCTTGCACCACATAGGGTCTATCCCATTTTGATGTAAATTTGTTCCCAATCTTATGTGTGGTAATGTTGGGTCTACGAATGGCAAGAACTAGATCACCAACTTGAATGGACCGAAGACGAACCTTTGTTAAATGCTCTTGGAAGGCGTGCTAGATAACAATCTAAGCATTGTTGGGCTTCGAGTCGCTTTTCGTCTAGTGTTTCTAACTCTTGAAGACGTAACTTGGCATTATCTTCATCAGTTAGTCCTTCATGTATAGCAATCCTTAATGAAGGGATCTAACGCTCAAGGGGCAATACAGCTTCTACACCATAAATGAGGGAATAAGGGGTTGCTTGTGTAGGCATTCGATATGTTGTTCGATATGCCCAAAGTGTTTCTCCTACTCGTTCATACCAATCCCTCTTTGACTTATCAACCATTTTCTTCAATAAGTTGCAAAGGTTCTTGTTGAATGCTTCTGCAAGACCATTGGTTGGTGCATTGTACATTGATGAATTGTGTTGTTTGATACCGAACCTCACACAAAGATTGCTCATCAATTTGTTATAAAAGGGTTTCCCATTGTCAATGATTATGTACCGTGGTACCCCATACCAATAGATAATATTACTTTGAATGAAGTTCATTACATTTTCTTTCTTCACATCTTTAAGTGGCACAGCTTCCGCCCATTTAGAAAAATAATCCATCACTGCCAATATGTAAGCATGCCCAATAGAGGATTTAGGAGTAATGGATCTAACCACGTCAAGTCCCCATGCATCAAATGGTTATGACGCAATTGTATGATGGAGTGGCTCAGGGGGTTGTGTGTAAAATTTGAATAGAATTGGCATGATTGACACTTCCTTGCATATTCCATACAATCCTTAACCATAGCTGGCCAATAGTATCCCATCCTTTTGATTCGAAAATAAAATTTTGGCCCTAATTGGTGAGCCCCACAAATCTTATAACAAGCTTTTTCAATTGCTTGATTTGTCTCTTCTCCTCCTAAGCATCAAAGAAGTACTCTATCGAATGAGTGACGATAAAGTGTTTCTTTATAGTAAATAAAGAGTGGAGCTTGACGTCGTATTTCTGTTTGATGCCTTAGTTCATCAAGTAACTTCACATGCTCTAAGTAGTCATTTATTGGTTGTCGCCAATTTTCACTATCAATAGTGAATACTGATGTAGCGTTTACCTCTTCTTATAGAAAAATTGGTAATGGTGGTAGTACCCACTTATGGAAAAAAGGGACATGTACAGTCTCGTTCTTAAGCATTGTCAAACTTGAAGTTAGATTAGCTAGAGCATCTGCCATTTGGTTTTCTTTTCGTGGAATATGAACTAAAGAGATTCGCTCAAAATTTTCCATCAATTGGGTAGCATACTGGAAGTAAGGAATCAAGCCATCACTTTTAACCTCATACAAGGATAAAAGTTGATTGATTACCAACTTTGAATCCCCACATATCTCCAAGCTTGTGATTTTCATTTCAATCACCATTTGTAGCCTTATAATTAAGGCTTGGTATTCAACAACGTTATTGGAGCATCTCTTACTAAGAAAAAATGAATATGGTAGTATCTATCTTTGTGGTAAGACAAATACAACATTCGCACCTGTTCCATCATAGCATGCTAACCCATCGAAGAACATCATCCACGAAGGAAAAACATCAACATAAAAAATGTCTTCATTAGGAAGGTCGTCTGAAATTTCCCATGCTATAAGAATAAGATGATTTGCCAAGAAATCTGCAAGTGCTTGTCCTTTGATTACCTTTTGAGGGATGTAGATGATTTCATACTCAGTGAGTAGCAATCCCCATCTTGCTAATCGTCCTGAAAGAACTGGCTTTGATAGCAGATACTTAATGGGATCAATCAGTGCTATTAAGTGTACCATGTATGCCTGCATGTAATGTCTTAGTTTTTTTATCAAGAAGATTAAAGCAAGACAAGTTTTCTCTATTGGGGAGTAATTTAGTTATGGTCCTGTTAGAGTTCGACTTAAGTAATACAATGCACTTTCTTTGTTCTCCTCATTTTCTTGTGTAAATAATGCTCCAAGAGAGCATTCTAAAGCAGCGATGTAAAGTATCAATGGCATCCCTACCATAGGAGCACCTAAGATTGGTGGATTAGCCAAATACTTTTTTATGCTCTTAAAGGCATTATGACAAGTTTTGTCCCAAACAAATGGAACATCTTTCTTCATAAGTCGGTTGAAGGGTTGACATCATCTTGCAAGGTTTGAAATAAACCGTCAAATGAAAGCAAGACGTCCTTGAAGACTTCTAAGTTCTTGAAGATTCTTCGGCTCTGGCATATCTCGAATGGTTGCAATCTTAGATTGATCCCCTTCAATGCCATGGTATTGAACAATAAACCCTAGAAACTTACCATAAGTAACACCAAAAGCACATTTAAGGGGGTACATTTTGAGTTGGCACCTTCTTAACCTGTCAAACACCATACGGAGATCTCACAGGTGGTCTTCTCTCTTCCTAGACTTTACCACCAAGTCATCAACATAGCACTTGACATTCTTATGGAACATGTCATCAAAGATTTTTTGCATGGCACGTTGATACATTGCACCTGCATTCTTTAGTCCAAAAGGTATCACTTTGTGATTTCGCGTATTCCCAGCTGATGCCCTTGATTTTGGTCATCTGATGGGATTAATCAACTAAATTTATAACCTATATTACCATGCACTAGGATAGCATAAGCTAGTATAGCATAGTAGCTCTAGGATCGTTCACTGGGAAGGGTTTTCAACTTACAACTGATATCAATTCAAAGTTGAATTGGTGCTTTTTCATTTCAAGGTTAGCTTCAAAAGAAAACATAACTTTGCTTGAAAAAGGTTTGGTTTCAAGCTAACTAAAAAGGGAAGTAATGGGAATTACTTTATGAAGAAAACATTCCTTGGAGGTTCAGGTTCACAGGGGAGGTTCCTCATGCAAAAACAGGGTTTCAGTCACTTTGTTCATTTCCTCGTATTGGAGAGTTAACATATAGTTCACTCTTCAACCTGTATTGTACAGATGCATCCCTTAAATGGATTTCAGCTTTAATTCCCTCTCACTGATGCAACTTGCAATGACTCGTGCCTCTCACCTAGCATTTGCCATTCAAGGTGATCTTTAACCTTGGATTTCCCTTCTCAAGCTCGCAAGAGATAACTAATGGATGCCTCCTTAGAGTCCAAAAGCTTATCAAGTGTTGGCAATTCTAGAAAATCTTACCTTCAGCTCACCTCCCAAAAGCTCGCAAGAGGTAAACTAGTGCATCTCCATGGACGGAGATCACTTGCCTTACCAAGTGTTGGCTCAGGTGAATTAAAGGCGTTTTAAGTTAACTAAAAACATAGAAATCATAAACGGGTTACACTTTCTCTTCATTAACAGCTGAAACAACAAAACTACCAATTCTTGCATTTGGCCCTTTCCCCGGCTACCTTAGCTCCAAGAAACAAAAAGCCTAGCCACCCATCCTCTAAAGAAACATCCTCAGAGATTGTTTGGCTAGTAAATGAAAAATACAATCAAAGTGAGAAGGTAAGGCAGAGCAAAGCCCTGTGTTTTACTTCCTTTCAAAATATACAAAAAGTTGATTCTCTGAGAACAAGCTCTCGAGTTGATGGAAAATGAAAATTACAAAACAATATATATCAGTTGTTTACCCCTGTGCTCTTGCTTAGCATCTAAGGAATCCTCTAATTGGTGGATTACAAGGAGAGAATTGGGATTTAGACAACAAATATCTGAAGTAAAATATCAAAAAACGTCGGTCGCAAATATCTGGAAGCACTCAAGAGAATTTCGCAGGCGCACAAAATGGCTACGAAATTTCGCAGACGAACAAGATGGCTGCGAAATTGGCCTTCAGCTTAGAGTGATCTGCTTCCATTGGCTTTAACTTCTTCATTTCAACTCCGATTTACGAACCGTTTGAAGCATTGGATTTTTGACTTCCCGATCTTCGAAACGACATAAAGCATGCATAAATTGGACTTCAGGAAGTACTCCAAAAGTGGCTGAAATGAGTGTCATCAAGAATGCTTCAAGGTAGATTTTCTCTTTACTTCTCCTCCTTGCATTCCGGCTTGGTTATGGCAAAGGACTTTAAGGCTTCAAAGCTCTGATTCTTCATGATTCTGAGTTTTCCATTGCTTTGCCATGGATTCCAATTAACTCTCCTCCATCTTGGATTGCTTTGGTGATCAAATTACTAACAAAAACACCAAAACTTACACAAAGTGATTAGAAGTGATTGCAAAGGTCCTTAATATGTTAATTGGGTTAAAAGGCAATAACTACTACTCAAAAGTGTTTGAAAGAGTTAATTACAAGCTATCAAATAGCCCTTTTTGAGTAGTAATCACTTTGTAACAATAAATACCCTTTGGAGTACGAAATGCAATAAGCTCTTCATCCCTTAGTACCATTCGTATTTGATTACACCCTGATGATCCATCCATGAAGGATAAAAATTTATGACCAGTAGTTGCACCAACCATGAGCTCGATGATTGGTAATGGGAAGTCATCTTTTAAGCAAGCATTGTTTAAATCTTTGAAATCCACACAAACACGGATCTGCCCATTCTTTTTCTTAACTGGAACGATGTTCGCAATCCATGTCGGGTATTTTACCTCCCTAATGAAACCAGCTTCAATCAATTTGTCAATTTTCGTTTCTATTTGCGAAATAGGTTCTGGTCGAAATCGTCTTTGGGCTTGCTTAATCATGCAAAGACATCTTTATAATCAAGTAACAACTCAAAATAACTTTTCTCTTCAAAAGGACTTAAATGCATACTTACATAGATTGGCCTTAGGTCCTCATTTGTACCTAAATTGAGCTCTTTTAACTCATCTACATTGGCTTGCCCCCCGTCCTCAAATGCTTGAAGAGCTTCCCCTAGTTCCCCTTCCGAAGATTCTAAATTAGAGTCAACTTCTACTATAACATGGTAGCTAGTGTGTGTCAAACTTTCTTCAACATCTTTAGGGCATCCCTCGTCCAACTACTTGGTGATCACGATGGTACATCGTTTTGCTTTTAACGAATCCTAAGTTGAATGGCATTCCATCCTTGATGGGATTAAACTTCTTGTCTTTGAATCCTCTTTTAGTTCAATACACTGCTTCTTATTGGGATTTCGTCTCCGTGACTTTCAAGGTGGAGTCCTAATCCTTTGTTGTATTAACCTTTGTGGAATATGTGCTAAATTACGTTCTAATTAGTTAAAATTACCCAACCTAGTAAACACTGAAGCTCGTGTAATTGGAGCTTCAATTCGATCAAATACTAAAATTTGAGAAAGAGAATTTGACCCACTACTCTCCTCTATGTCTTCCACAATGATGTGTTGTGTACTTGCCTTAGTCTTCTTAGTCTTAGCTGAAATTTTGATAGGCTTGAAAAGTACAAACCTAAACCTGCCCTAGAAGGTTTGACTGCATACCCTTGTTGTTTCAACTTTTTTTAAATTTTGTTAAGGTCATGCATCTTTTCATCTGTAGTCTCGGGATTAAGTTCTCCTAATCATGATGATGAAGTGAAGTCATACCCTGCCTTGGCTAATAAATTGTAAGCCTTAGGGTTGAACCCCTCATCTATTCTTTTACAAATGAAGAATTCTTGCTTTGTTTGATCTCTTGAGGATTTGACAAATTTTTGTGTCTCATCCCTAAAGATAAGTTGTAAGTTTGGATGGGGAATGGTCGCATCTTCTTTCAAAACCTAAAGGTCCTCATTTTCTAATCTTTGAGGTTGTACTTCACTTTTGCCTTCTATGAAAGGTGGTTGACCCTCATTTCATCGAGATCTTGGGATGTACCTAACAACTGGGAAAGTAGTGACACTTGTCAAGTCCAGTGTCAATTTTTTTTTAGGATTTCTCTTTTTCTTCAATTCGATTCATCACTGGTTGTGAGATTTCCCCTGCTAATGTTGACTTACACTGCTTAATTTTTCCCTTAAGTTTAGCCTTTCTAGTGGAGGAAATGATTGCAAAAAGGACCTTGTATAACATCATTTTCTATGTAAAATTTAACATCAACAAAATAAGACTCGACTTCTATAAATTTCTTGATATCAACTTCTACTTTCTTTACACCTCTTCTATAGAATTTGAAACACTAGTGTAGTGTCGAAGGAATTACCCCATTCTCATGAAGCCATGGCCGCCTAAGTAATACGTTGTCGGATGTTTTTGCATCAATTACATGAAAAAATTTGTTCGAGCTCAACTCACCCGTAACAAGCTCCAAGCGAATCATACCAATAGCTCGTTGTTCCCCTTGATTAAAGCCTTAGATCATTAGGCGACTCTGAGTTAGTTCTTTCATAGCAATCCTGAGTCGTTTCATTGTTGCTTTAGGCATGATATTTACTATAGACCCTCCATTAATTAAGATGTGAGTGATGTTTTGTTCCTGTATGTACCTGATAACAAATAAGGGTTGATTATGTGGTTTTGACCCTAACTGAAGGTCTTCGTCAGTAAAGGTGATGGCTGCACAACATTTGGCACAATTGTGGCTTTCACCTCAAGTCTTTTTGCCCCCTTTATTTTGGTGGCATAGAGTGTTGGATTCTTAAGTACTTGAATCAACGCATTTTGCATCTCATTAGGAAGTTGTAGCATTTCGTGGCTACTAAACAGTAAGGGTAGGTGTTGTTGGCTTGATACTACCCCATCTTCTTCCTTAGTTTTCCTTGACTCAACACCAAGAATGTTTTCCTCATCTTCACTTAACCCCTCTTATTTTGAAGTCTCATTGTAAAAGACCATATGAGTTGATACTATTACCCTTTTATTAAAGAACCCTAGGGGAGAGTATTCCTCTAAGGTGATAGGGGTGATAAGTTTTTGGACCAAAAGGTTGTCTATTTGTATAATCTCTTGTTTTTTGTCAGGATTCTTTTTTTCTTTCTTCTTCAGATGTTAACGAGTATTCCACTCATGTCGTCCCATTTTATGAAGGTTAGGGTATGAATGAGACACTTGCTTCTTGCGAGGTCTTCTTCGTGTCACAAATGTCCAACCTTCTTCATGATATGACATTGATTTATTATCAGAGCAAAGGCGTAGAAGGCTATCCTGATATGACACTTGTGTTCGCTTTGGTTTCAATGACTTGCATTGAATAGTATTGGCACATGCCCCCAATTTCTTAAGTGGAACATGTAATGGAACAGGATCAAATGACCCAAATGCGACCATAGCATGATTTGACTCTACTACTTCATCTAGATCCAAATGAATTCTTACTTGCTTTGCAAGTTTCATTATGAGATCTTTTAAAATGAAACATTTCTCCACAAGATGACTGATGACTCAATGGTAATGACAATAGTTTGGATTATTAACACGACTCATTTTTTTTTTATGTTTGCACTCAGGTAGCTCAATAACCTTTTTCTGGAGCAAGTCTTCCAACATGTTAGGCACATCAAAGTCAAGAAAATGATACTTCTTCTCCTCTAATTCCTTCAAGGTGAACCGACACCTCTCATTTTCTTGGGTTGGTCCAGCCTCTTTTACTACCTTCTTTTTATCTCTTACTGAGATTTTGACGGGAGCTGTATTTATCGTCTTTGACTCCTCAATGGGTTTCTTCAAGGTCTTGTCACTCTTTTTCCCATCATGTCTCTCTCTTTGCAGGTCAATGGTAAGGTCCTTCTTAAAACCATGGTTGGCTATGCTGAGCTCCATGTCATGTGCTCAAGTAGTTAATTCTTCAAAGATACAGGGTCGTATCCCTTGGAGAATGTATAGGAGACCCAATGCATTCCTTGTATGCATATCTCCATGGCTGATACCTCAAATAATCTATCTTTGCAATCAAGGCTTAAGGAATGCCAAAGATTGATATAGTCTACAACCAACTCATATTTCCATTGCTTAGTGTTAGTAAGCTCCATCCTGCTTATAGTTTGTCGAGTTCTATAGAAACAATTGAGGAATTCACGTTCCATTTGGTCCCAACTATTGATACACTCAGGTGCAAGGTCTATGTACCAATCAAAAGCATTCCCTTGGAGAGAATGGATGAATTGTTTAACTAATAAGTCACCATCTGTACCTGCATTGTTACAAGTTTCAACGAAATGCCATGTTGTTTTGGATTTCCCTTCCTGTCAAATGATTGAAACTTAGGAGGTTGATAACCCACAGGCATACGTAGGTTATCAATCCTCTTAATGTAAGGTTTAGAATACATGAGCATACTCTGTGAGGGTCCACCATACTACGCTCTAATAGTGTTAGTTATCATGTCCTAAAGTTGTTGGATAGATAATGACACCATTGAGGCATATTCTATCATTTGTCTCTCAACTTGCATTGTCCTATACGCATGTGGTGCATCATCGAGAGGAAATGCAACATTCAAAAGGTGGTTGAGTCCTTGACTTGACTCACTCATATTTTGTACTTGTGCTTCAACCTTGTTTATAAGAGATGCTATCTGCATATCCTTCTCCTCGTCTGTCTTGGTGAGTTTAGCGATGACGCGAGCCATTTATGCTAATTGTTCCTCTACGAATGTAGTGTTGGTTGCCATTATCGACATAGTCATCGAGAAGGGAAAAGTAAAAGAGTCGGAATGATTAGAGTAGTTTTCCTCCTTTGACATTCCAGTTGGCGATCCAAAGTGTGAGTCGGTGTTGGAGTTGGCATCGATAATAGAGTAAGGAGATTTATCCCCAAAGTCTTTTAGTGTTGAAGGGAGTTTTCCCTTGCTACGAGGACTATGGCTCTTTGCCCCCAGAAAGACCAAGGTGATGAGTGGTTGATGTTCATCACACATTCTTACCAGTTTTAGCAAACAAGTAGACTCACTTATTTGTTTTGTTAAGAGTGAAGATGTTGATTTTGCTTGCTACAAGTCATGGGGCTCGTAGCGGTGTCGTGTGTCGATTGTGCAATGACAATCTTGTCATTGCCCTTGTTTCCATACACAACTTGAGTTATTTTGGGTGCCATCAACATAGTAGAGATCAATCTTCTAACAAAAAAGATAAGAGGCAAAGACTTCCCACCGGGCATGCCAAAAATTTGTGCGCACAAATTTCGTGAATGGTCCTACAAAATTATCATAAAACAAATAGGAAAATAATGCAAACAAAATATTTATTGAAATTAAAAATATTGTGGGTACAATCTCAAATATAATATTCTTTACAAAATAATATTTTTCCTCTGATTATTTCGCTTTGACCATAACTTGAAGAACGACGATGACGTTTTCTTGATTTCGAAGATCAATCGAGGGCCACAAGTGGGTTATTCCCGAAATAACTCGTTGAATGGCGAAGAACATGTGTAATAGTTCTTTTGTTGTTTACTAAACTTGCAAGGAGATTTGATGAAGTTTTTTCTTTTATTGTGAAGCCTCTTTTCCCGAACGAAGTCGCCTTTGGATTTTCTCCCTAAGATTTTACTTTTTGGGTTTTTCTAATTTTTTTAATTTCTCCCCCCCGTTTTTGAAAAAAGACACCTCTATTGATAGGTCAAGATAGGGAATTTGAATTTCAAATTCCCGAATTTTAGTTGTTTAATTCAAGGGATTTAGTTCATTGATTTTCACAACTTTTATTCTTCCAAGAGGTTTTACCAACAAAATGATAATAATAATAATAATTTTTTTATTATTATTATTATCCTTTTTATAGTTGGAGATTAGATAAACTTATCCATCAGATGATATCTATTATTATTATTATTTTTTATTTATTCATTTTGAAGACCAAATCAGTGGTAATTTAATCCACTAATTTTTTTTATGTCTACAAAAGGTAAATAAGAATCATTTTCCTACAAATAAAATCCAAGTCACTTTTAGCAACAACAAGTGTAAATAACATTTTTTGAAAATTGATCACAAATAAAATTAAATCAAGTCATTTATTGAACATAAATTGAAATTTTTTTGTAAATAAATAAATTGAAATCATTAATTTTAAATTAGTTTTAATAAACTCATTTGGAATTTCTTAAAAAAAGTAATTTTTGAAATATTTTTTAGCTTAATAAATCAATTTGTATAATTCTCTTATCATTTATTTTGTACATTCTTATAACTTGCTTTTATCATTATTTTCTTGTATTTTGATTTGTATCATTAATTTTGATATTTATAATTAATTAATTAATTTTCATAATTCCCTCAATTTATTTAGTAAAGAACGTAGAATATACAGACTTAAAAAGGTATTGCATTTTTGAAAAAAATCAATTTTTCAGAAATAAAAAACGAGTTTTATCGTTTCAAATAAGGACACGATGAAGAATGCGGGTCCACATATGCAATATGTACATGGGCAATGCACATGAACAAAGGTGTCTCATGCTATGCACATGGGTAATGCATGTGAGTGATGTACATTACTATATATGTTATGGGTTCAATTGGTCGACTATATCCAAATGTCTCCATAGCTAACAAAACTTAATGATCAGAAAAATTTGACCAAATTTTACTTGATAATGTTGTTATCATAATTTAATTATTTTTTTCAATATTACATACATATGGTCATTTTCAAATGTATCACTTCTAAATTATAAATTTATTTTATAAAAACTAAAATTAACCTATGTATTTGTTTTTTATAATCATATAGATTTTTATTTAATCACTATTTCAACTAAATCGTTTAAATCGAATTTTGTTATGATAACTCTAGATTTCATATCATTTAATATTTGAAAATTAATTTTAATTGTTAATTCGTAATGATTTGTATTATATTTTAAATTAGTGTTGACCTTTTTTTAATAAAAAAAATTAAAATATTGTTTTATTAATTCTATATATATATATATATATATACATTGTTTTACATAATTCCGTATGTGATATAGGCAAAGTTGACGAAGCAAATAATGCTTTAAAAGATAATTAGCGATGATGAAGATTTGGTTTTATTATTTCAAATGCATGAAACTTTTGTAAATTACTTTTTACCATATGTAATAAAATAATTTAAATTAGATGTGAGAGATTTCTATAGATATATTCATTATTAAAAAAAATATTAATTTGAGATCAATCATTTCATTTTAAACAATTTATAAATAATTTAGATTAATTAAAATAATAAATAAAATCACAAAATATACTAATAATTTAATTAAGAATATAATATTAATTACTAAATGATATTTACAGATATCAAATATTTGATTATATAGATAAATTAAAATTTATTATGATAATTTTATAGATATAGATTTTCATATTTGAAAATTAATTTTAATAGTTAGGTTATTAAATAAAAAGTGGAAAGAAAAATATGTTTTATATCTTTACTCTTGATCCTCTAGGAATTTATTATTAGGGACTTATTTAATATTTATAAACTAATAAACAACATTTAAAGGTAATTAAAATTATTGACTTGTGGATGGATATACATTTGCCCATGAAGATTTTGAAGTCAAAATTTTTAGGTATTATGAGTTGGTATCAAGTTGGATAAAAAATAGCTTTGTAAATTGATATAACTTGTATATATTTCTATATATTTCATAGAAGTTGATGAGGTATCTTTAAATCACTAGTTCCAAAAAACATAATAATTAAAAATATATATATAGAAATAGTTTGTAAAATAATGTAAAAACTTAAAGTAAATATTAAACTAACACAATCATGCATTAAAAAATTAATATTAGCATGAATTGATGTTTATTATCCTTTATTAGAAAAATTATCCCAATTTTATTTATTTTTAAATCCTATATTAAATGTTTAAAAAAGGTAGGCAATATAAACCTAATGATAACATTATAAGAACAATGGAAAATAAATAAATAAAAAATCAATAATACATATAATTAAATTAAACTTTAATTAATTTCGGGTAGAGAAAAGGAAAAGGTTAATTCATCATGTTAAAAGAACTAAATTGAATTTAATGGATAGTAACTGGCAAGTTAAAAATAAAAAATATGTTTTTAAGTTTTTGGATTAATTTCATTGAGACCTCATGAGGTTTCATGTAAATACACTATTAGCAATTCTATAACTGTATTTCATATATAAATTTTATTTTTTAAATAATAAAATTTAGTTTTTAGAAAATTGTTAAATACTTCTATTTAAAATCTCTCTAAAAAATAAATTTGATAAACAAAATAAATCCATAGGGGTGTTAATTGATGAAATTTGAAACCAATGGTGGTGTAGTTTATTTACATCAAATCTTAGGTGTCAATGAAATTAATCCTAATTTTTTATATAAATTATTTTAATTCACCAATGAAACCATTTTACTTATTAAAGCATGCATGTTACAAAAAAAAAATGATAAACAAATTCTTCCTTTTTCTATATATAAAAATCATTTTGTCTAATTTATTAATGGATTTTAATTGTCAAAATGTACTTTAGTTTATAAATAGAGTGAAAAAAAATGCAGTAAATTTTTAATAAAATGGAGGGCATATCTGAAAATAAAAATTGAAGGTTATATTTTTTTTTTTTCACATTTTGTTTGCAAATTAAAGAATGAAGATGATTTTCTATTATCTTTAGGAACAAGAGCACTTAAGTAGTTTTTAAAAGCAATTGGTAGAGTCGTTTAAACAAATAAAATTTGAGTTAGTTTCTACAAAAAAAAATTTCTATTTTAATTTTATTAAAAGTCTATAAATTCACTTTATAATAATTATTAAAATAAAAAATTACAATTAAAAATGAATTATAGATGTCTTATTTTTAAAATAAGGATGTTATTTTAATAAATATTATAAAATATAGATATTAACATTTTATTAAAAATATAATCACATTTTTTAAGAATAAATAAAAATACATAAAAATAATCATTAATAATATTTTTTAAAATAAATTAAAAACAAGTAAACTTCTTTTATTGTTTAAATTTTTCATTACATGTAGTGTTTTATTTGAGAATTTCATATAATAATGGTTTTTTACTTTCAAATTATTTTAAAAAATTATTAAATTTTGTTAACGCAAGGGTTCTTCCAAATGTGTTTTGACTATAACAAATTATGGTTAGTGTGCTAATGTTGAAAAATCGAGTTAAATTTTAAATGTAAATCGAGAAAATCAAGAGAAGAGTCAAATAAACCATAAAAGGATCCAAAGAGCACATGAAGGTCATTTAAACTAAATGGAGAACATCAAGAAAAAAAAGTCAAATAAACCATAAAAAGAATAGTTCACATATCCATATAATTAAATTAAAATTTTAATTAATTTGGATAAAGAAAAAAAAGGTTAATTCATCATAGTTAAAAGAACTAAATTGAATTTAATGGGTAGTAATTGAGTTAGAATTAATTAATTTGAATTTAAAAAATAAAAATAAAATATTAGTTATCAATTAAAACAATATTTAGATAAAACCAATTGATGTCTTGTTATAGTTTCACTCTTCACTCAATATTGTTGAGTTCATAGAAACACACACAATCCACTAGCCAGTTTCGATTTTTCTTCTTTATTAGTCTTGTGCTTTCACAAAAAGGCCTCAATGGTGTGTTATGAAAGCTCTTCATATATAGCTCTTTCTCATTCACTTCCTGAGCGATGTTTCGATTTTTCTTCTTTATTAGCCTTGTGCTTTCACAAAAAGGCCTCAATGGTGTGTTATGAAAGCTCTTCATATATAGCTCTTTCTCATTCACTTCCTGAGCGATGTGGGACATTAGATATCTAGTGAGAGAATAGGGTAAGTCTTTTACAACATTTGACCACCATCATTTGAATAACCCATCCACCAGGCTTAAGAGCAGTATTATCATACCCCAGTAATTCCTCTCCTAACATGATGCTCTCAAGACTCAAAGAATACTTCAAACATAATAACAATATAGATAAAAATGCCCAATTTTATGAGATTTATAGAAGCAGCTGGTTTCAAATATTTCTCAATGTGGTGGTTGGAATCAAATATGATATAATGATATGTAATAGGTCAATAACTATCGGTCGCGGAACAGATTGTTATTGTCAACAATTTGTCCTTATTGATTAGGACCAAAAATTCCAAGTGTATAAACTTCAAATTAACGCAGGTGTAGGGAAAAGAAGAGGAGTTAAACAAATCATATTTTAGAATTTCATTTAATATGCCCTATCCTTTAAAAAATATTTTACATAATTATTTAGAAATAGAAATAGAAATAGAAATAGTAAAAGAAAAAGGTTCATTTCTGGCTTTCCCCAGGAACCACAAATTCCCATGCTCACAAGACCCATGAAGAAGAAATGGTATCTCTGGGTAAACCCAACACAAAACACACACATTCATTGAGCCAAACATGAATCATTTTATCATCACTGATGGTGATATTCAATTACACTCCTCAAAGAAAGAAATCCCTGCTATACACTGGCCTTCCCACCAGCTTACCGTGCCAAAGAAATATCCAAAAATCATCCAAGTTTGCAAAACCCGTGAAACAACAAAAAAGCGGGAAAAGAATAATAATAATAATAATAATAGCAATTATTTCTGCAACCATCGCAAGCTCCTGTATTATTCTCTAGGAGCCGTGCAAAACAATACATTTTATAGCCAACTATATTTGACGAAGGAACCAAAAGGAAATATATGGAGGCTAAAGGAATGGTTTACATCTGGCGTAGCATATTCTGTTAGAAGAAAATATCCACTCCCCATCGAGCCAGCTCCATGTGGATATACCCACATCTTGTGACAAAGTTGGACAGAGAGTAATCGAATGAATATAATGACTTGATTACTACTATTGATCTACCACAAGGCCCTCGGACCATCTTCCAGCGGCTTTTATGCATCAAGTGTAGGATAGAGACCAGGCATGTAACTGCGTCCACCTCCATTGCTATCTGCATTACCATGGAAAGGCGATTGTAGCTCACCCGAGTGAGATGATTTACGGGACTTTGGGTTCTTAGGAGAAGCTGTGTAGGACTGGGTTGAACCACCGCTTGTGGTGTATAATGATGATGTTGGAAGCCCATGGATCTTTGGCAACCCTGTTGGATCAGAAGAACCTAAACTGTAACCTTTTTCTACTGTTTCAGCTTCCTGTGGCAATTCATCCAAGGTCTACATTGAAGAAAAAAAATGTCAGTGACAAGGGAAGGAAATTTTTTCAGCTGTCTTTTAAGGTTCTCATGGAACTTTACCCAAAACTAAGAAAAATTGAAGCAAATTCGTGTTTGATAACAAAGAAATGTCTGTAAAGTACAATCAGTCAATTACGGGTGTTAAAAAGTTTCCTTTTAGAGAGATGGAACCGTCTGTCACATTCCACCATCAACATGGCCCCTTTGACTTGCCAAAAGTTGTGGCACTTAAAATTCAAAAAACCCCTCCCTCCCCCATTCACAAAACGAACAACAAAAAGAAGGAAATGAGATGATGCTCTAAATTCCCATTCCTGATATCTTCTATTGGATGCAAGAAATCAAAAACCTACCCGCAAAGCTTGTTGAAGAACTCGGAGTGTTTCACTAGTGCGCTTTCTCTTCATTGCCACCTCATCAGGTTCCTGCAACATCTCTTCGAACAGGTTCTCTCTGTTTATTATCATAAGACCAAAAAGAGAAGCACAATCAACTCAGACAAGAGTATCGGGTGAGACCAGCAATGTTGAGCTTAAGTAACAATTCAAAGCACAGGCAAATTACTCTAGTCCACATTTTAGATATAAAACCATGAAAAGCAAGTCCAGGTAGTTGTTAATGCGCTCTTTGTTACCTGTAAAGCTTTCTAATGAAGACATTGTGAAGTTCTCTTTTTGTATGGTTTACCTGGAAATTAGTCGATGAAAGAAAAAGAGCTATCAGAAGTTGAGGAAACACAATCAAAATGAAATAAGGATGACAGAATAAGCAGCAAGGCATTTCAGAATACCAATGCTGAAATTTGTAGTCCTAAAAGTGTGCCAAAGTAATGCCGCATATTAACAATCTCACAAGCTTCCAATGTCTGAACAAATGTATATTGAAATTAAATCATTTTCAACCTACTTATGAGGCTCAGACTAGATTCCATTAACCCGGGCCTGTCAGGCCATAATACCTAAATAAATTTGTCCCATTATTTACAGTTAGTCAATTCATAAGCTTTTAAATTGAAAATGGATAATTGTTCAAGACAACATATATTCAATCATTTCATAGTATGATAGAGACAGTGGTAGGAATAAACAGGATGCGGAGGGGCAAGTTTTCCATGTTGAGATGGATGGATTTTTGGCCGGTACCTGGGACAATATCAGCATGTATCATAAAAACCACACCTAGTACTACCCCTACCACAAAGATTCACATCCTTCAAAACCATTATAATTTTATTAAAGTCTTATTTGGGTTGATTCTCCATCATGACCCTCAACTTGATAGTCAGCTTCATATCCAGTATAACAGCACATATGAAGGTCTATTTTCACCCCACATGAAGTCCTAATTAAAGTACCATACCTACAGCAGGATCTCATGAACGTTAACATTTTTTTAGTTATAACAGAACAAAAAGAGAAAAGAACAGAAAATGGTGAGCAGATAGGATTAAAACAATTACCAGGAAGTGCATGATGGCTTTAGGTACAGCATCCTCAATATTCTTCCTGACAATGTCATAATATGATCGTAGCAGCAGTTTAGTGACTGAAATTTCAATTGCCTCCTGTTCTGAATGACTTTCAGAAGGCTTCAAGATGGTTGGCGGCTTTTAATGGGAAAGAAAACAAATCAAGTGCATGTTCATTAGGATGAATAAAAAAGTGAGCTAGATGCATAATAGCTATAGTTGAGGCTGTTAAAGTGACATCAGGAATATACCTCCTTCAAATGGATCATAGAAATTGAATGTTCTATGCTCTGGACAGGTTCACTATATGTCTTGTTGGTTGAGATCTCTTTGGCCGATACACGGTTATCACTACCGCCGAAAATTGATGAAATCCCCCAACTTGAACCAGTAGTGCTTCCTGATAAACATCAAGAATTACAAAATTAGAGCACTTTACAATCATTATGCAGCATGTCATGTCTTACAAGAAAGATGATGAGAATTTGTGAATAAAAAAATAAAAAATGGGTGAGCTAATTTATTCCAACAACAGTGGTGTTAAACTGCCTTTCAAATCAGGTTATTGAGACTACTAAGAATTGAAAAACAAATACCACTATATAGCAGAAAATACATTCTTCAGAGAGTTAACAGATTACCAGATGACGTGAATTTTTCAACATCTGCCACAGGCCGAACTCCCTGGAAACATCAACACAAGAGCAATTGAACCAACTGAAAACTTATCAAATATAAAATTTTAACTGCATCCGTAAGTCTGAAATGGTAACAGAAAACCTAAAACTAAAGGTATAATGCTGGCAATAACACATTTGACAGTCTTGCAAACACAAATATCCATACCTGATCAGCAACAATTCCATTTACTGGTCTGGCAAGAATAGCTCGAGCTTTCAAACTTCTTTCAGATGTTGGTGCCTTGTCAGGCTCTAAACCATCCTAATTGACAACAATAAAGAATAAAAGCTGAAAAAAATGGGTGATCTAACTATTTGCAAACTAGACCTAGAACATACAACACTTAAAATTAAAATGGCCAGCAGCACTGCATGCATTTACCTTCTGCCTGGCTACAGGTACAGGCAGCCTAGAGGACTTAATCTGTTGCAATGCCATCTCCACAGCTTTACTTCCACCAATAAAATTTGGGTGTGAAGTATTTATGTAGTCCATCTACAGAATAGAATTGCTTAGACTGAGACCATTGTCAAGAAAACACTTAACTTTGATGAAGTACATACAATTGCTAACTTTTTTTTCTTTTTTTGGTTTGATAGGTGAGTTTATACAATTACTTGAAATAGTTTTTATTTTCAACTAGAATACTGCAAATGTCAACAGTTCAGAATGATTAAATATTTTGATTTCATCATACCTCCATTTCAATAATGTGCCCAATCATTGTCTCTGACGGTTCAAGGCCTTCTCGCAAAAAGTTTCCCATAACTTCGTCCATGCGCTTTCTCAGAATAGGAAACCGCTGCAATTCACTCACCAGACAGTGATGGCTTATCTGGAGTGGAATCACTTGATCAGTGTTTTAGATGTGCATATAATAGTGCCCCAAGAGCATAAAATGCCAAGTAAGAATTTTCTACCTTTACTAACTCATCATATATGAATCTAGCACACTGAAGGCTTGGATCTAACAAACGAGCTATTTGCCTCCTCACAAGAACTTCAAACGGCACCTGAAGATATTTTGGGGTTAGCACTAACTATATGTTAAGATAGAGCTTACAAAAAAGGAAAATCGCATGCTAAATAATGGCAAAACAATTTGAAGTTTAGAAATAAATTCAAAATTTACCCAGAGAACTTAGGAAGAAAAAACAAGAGCACTATAAGACATACTTCTGGCACAAATAATGCAGATCTAGGGCCAGTTGCATTCTGAATTGCAGTTCGAATGTCATCATCAGTCAAATCCTCACATGGATCCACCTCCTGCACAGATATTCAAATCTCCTCAGACTTGATGAGCTCATAGAAGCTATGAAATTAGCAAACATCAGATTTACCAATAAAAAATTGTAAGGTTCTCCATGGAAGCTAGCTAGCTAGCTCAACCATGGAATCACACAGGATAAAAGTGGCAAAACTGCTACTAAACCCTCACTTCAACTTAACCTGCCCAACGAAAGACAAATATTACTGCACATGAAACCCCCACAAAGCATGAAGACATTTTCCTATATCTTCACCATTATGTTCAGCTTAATTGCTGAGAAGATAAAGAGGGGGAAAAAAAGAGTAAATATTGAATCTTAAAAATTTAGATTTAAAATTCTTGCTGTAAGATTTCATATTTCCTGATCCTCTTTCCTGTCTACTGGATAAATCAAGCCTTCATCAATGAAAATTCCAGAACAAAGGTGGCACATTGGAGAAAATACTTGAAAACAGAACCATGCACTCACATTTTAGTCAATCGTGGAAAGAATCAAACAAAAGGATACTTGAATCAAGTACCCCCAACAGAGTGCTGCATTGGGCATCCCATTAACACAACCATTCTAACAGAAAACCCACACCAAAATCAAGAATACACACCTCCAGACTCTTCACAAAGATGGATTGGAAAATATAGTGAATGCGTGCTCCGCCAGACAACTCAGCAGTCGACATTTCTTCATTTTTTCCCTCCACCCTTGAAGAGAATGCTGTTTTAAACAATGCATTATTAGTTATATAAAATAAGCTCAAGTATGGACACCAGTAGGTATACCATAAGAAAGATGACATGATCCAATAACATTAAATTTAAATATAGGACAAGTCCATAGAATATAAATATGGAAGGCAGAACCATGTTTACCTTCAGCATATTTAGAAAGAATGTTCAAGAGTAGAGCTCCCTGACCAGCCTATTGGTGCCAAGACATTAAATAAGAGAGTTATGCACCAAATTAATAAAAGAAAATCAGCCTGACCAGTAAAAGATCAACTTTGAGAAATAATAGAAAATGCAGTCAATTTAAGCATAATTGGAAGTTCTAGACTTGGTGAAAGACAAAATACAAATTATTTATCATCTGAAAATCAATTTGCTTTCAGGGCTGCATATGATCCATTCAATATCACTGAAGACCAGAACAAAAGAAGTTTAAAAAACTAGAACTTTATCAACCCACTGTTCTGCCTGAAGTATGGCAGCACAATCCTTTATCAACTCCCCTCCCAGAATGCATAAGACAGAACTGACCTCACAACAGGAAATATAATCCCAGTCCATTCAGTAAAGATCTCCAGTAAAATAGGGGCAATCTAAAAATAAAAATAAAACATGCCTTTGATTCTGGGATTTCTCCAATGCTTGCATGCTCCTTTGCAACAGAAACCAGCGCAGAGTTCATACGCAACTTCAACCCAGGAAGCACTGTCTTGATATGTTGTACTAAAATCTGTATAAAAATTAAAATAAGTCGTAGTAAATGAAAAGTAATTGTGGAATTTATTAATAGCATCAGTCTAAAATTCACAAAAGTGCAGATTTCCAATAAACTTAAGAGGACTAGAAAAGAAGCCAGTCCTCACATGCTAAATGAAACATATGAAAGGAAGGAAGAAAGGGGGAATGGCTCTGCAAGCATAAGAGACCACACAAACCATATGCACAATGGAGAAACATGTTGAAAAAAACAAGATAGAATCATATTTCAGATATGAATCATCTAAAAGAATAAACTCTGTTCCATGAGACACTCATGCAAGAGTGCCACAAATATTCTACCTGGTTCAACTTTTTTGCCAACTGAGTGATACCACATCGATCAGCAAGGCCATTATATACCTGCAATAGCATAATAAATAGATAAACAATTTGCAAATGAAATCCAGGTGGAAAATCAGTTAAGGGACAGTATGATTGTACTGGACGACTGCGAAAGAACTTTTCTTCAGCCACAAGCGCATCTTTAACACTTCGGTTCGTTATAATATCCTGTTACAAGAATAACATCAAACAGAAAGATCAGAATCTTAGCCAACTTACAACATACTTGCTCATGATCATCAAGAAATTCTTGACATGTGGGATCTAAAATAAATATATACCTCAAAGACACTGGTTTATGCAAATATCTACAAACTAGCATTATTACGTGGCACTTAATTGCCATTGGCAACCTCAGGAATAACAAAAATTCATACCAACAGCATGGAGATGATCAATTCCTTTTTCATTAGCCAGACAAATACACAGAGCTTGACAATCAATGTTTGTTGGCCAAATATTTACATTCTTAAGGCATTGTGGAGGTGATTTGCCTTCATGTCCATCTTGCACTTTGCCTAAGCAGTAATCCTAAAAAAAGAGATTGAATGAATTTTTAAAACTTGAAACGAATGCCAATGACGTGTAGCTTTTTTAATATGCAGAAACCACTAACGCTGTTTTGCAAGAGTGGGAACAACATGGATAAAATACTTCTCCAAGGAGATAAGCCCAGGGCACAAACCCAGGACCCCCACAATGGAATTTCTTGAGGGGGATGCAAATTATGTAGATCAATTTTTCAGCTACTGGGGGCAAAAAGGCTGATAGCTATTTAGTTAACATATAGTGGTCCAGTTCTCTAGCGGGTTGGGTTGTTGTACGGATGGTTTGTATCAGCTTTGCCCTTTTTTCTCTTGCTAGCCTTTAGGTCTTTTTTGTATACTCCGTGTGTACTTGGCTGTGCCTTTTGCTAGTGCTATTTAATATATTTTCCTATTTACTTATCAAAAAAAAAAAAGTGGCATGCGAGTAAATCCTAAAAAGAAAATATTGCTGAGACAATGTCTGAGATTCAAGAATATTATAAAACCAACCAAAACAACTTTAGTGACCAAAAAAATGTGAAAGAAAATGGAAGGTACTGCATAACAAAATAAGAAACAATATATAAAATGGTAAAATAAACCACCAAGAAAAGATAAATCATGTAAAGGGAATCCTAGTCTAGCAGAAAAAGGTTGATGAAACATAAAGATTGAAAAGAGGGAAAGAGAAATCTTGCACTTCGTGGTGTTTTCAACAGTCCATTGCCTAAGATATTTCTTATTTATTTGCTGAAAAGAAAGATTAGGAAAAGATCATCAATGCCAGAATAAATAGTAGATGAACTTTCGTGAGGTTTAATAGATGGAAGAATAAAAACAAAATGGCGAAATAAAAAAGATTTAAAGGGCAAAAAATCTAACATGTTCATGAAAGAAAAATGATTTAAAAGATAAGACAAGGAACTCAACCTTACCCTTTGGCTGCCCCAAACCAATCATATCAAAAGGTGTATAAATAGAAAATTATCTTTCACTACCACAAAATTCCAAGATTACCTCTTGACTACGATTCACAACACCTATGTAACCAAGTCGAAGGGGAATCACTTTTCCAAGCAATAAATTGCGGGCATCGGTACCTCTGTCCATAATGTCCAACTGAAATTACAAGTGGGGTATTTGCCAAACCTCATTAGAAAATGATAAAAGCTTGCAAATGTTGCACAGGCATTCATAAGACAAAAAAATCAAGTTGATATATAGCACCTTTGTAATTACACCAATGGTCCGATAACCTGTCCACAGAAAAATATCACATGAAAGATGTAAAATCAGATCATGACCCATTTTAATTTTTCAACCAAATATACAGACATCAACCCCATGGAGGCATCAGCAGCAGAACTTACCATCAGGATCAGCATTTCCCGCTATCTGAAGAGCATCTGAGTTGGCTAAATCTGAATTCGCCGGTGTAACAGCTAATATCAGACAGCTTGGGAGTTTGATATAGGACATTATCATTGTTCTAATTCTTGCTTCGATATCAGATGGCTGATCACCAACTGGAACCTTGGTTATGCCTGGTAGATCCACTAGTGTGATATCAAGAACATTTGGCGAGAATATCTTTAAACGAATCTGCTTATCTGAAACACCTTTGTTTTCTCCAGCTTCCCTATCTGTCTCAGCCTGAAGATGATTGGAAAGAATTTTGTGGGGGGGAAACTATCTTCAAAGTTTTAAGTATTACTTTGGCATACATGCAAAGCTTGAGATGATAAAAATAATCACCTACTTATTGAGCATAATAAACTAGTAGAACCCCAAACAACCACAAACTCACTGTGACATAGAACAATGAAAAGAATAATTAATTAAATACTTTAAAGATGGCATTTACTTCTAAATGCATTTAAAAATAATCATCTTTTTTTTCCTTTTGATAGGCAAAACAAGAAAATATATTATATACACCTGAAACGGGTTGCACCCATGCACACAAGATGCACATGATGCATACAAAAGCCACCAACAGGAAAGCAAAAGGGAGGAGAGAAAACAAAAGGTAACTTTTCTTTTGATAGACGAAAACAAAAAGCAACCACCCTCTCCGTGGAACAGTCATCTAAAAATAATCACTTGCTTAAATTAATTATAGCTGCACTAATGAATCATAAAACTGTATTATTTTTGTTTTTATATGTTTATAATCACTTTTTGTACTTTGAATGTTGCTTGATTGATGAACCACCAACAATGTCTTCTCCTCTATGACAAAAACTGAAAAACTCCATATCCAAGTGTTTTTTAAGAACTTCACACCCTAGGTTGATTATGAGGAATTATTGCAGAGAAATAAGATATGACAAGCTTTAGTATAGCATGAAATAGCGCAAAACAAATTAATCATATTAAAGACACTAGCACACATCTCATAAATAAAAAACTGGAAGCATAATAGTGAATTGTGAGGTGATAAATCTCACACTATGACCAACAAGAAAAGGAGTGGGGGAGACAACACAAAGATGTTTACTAGCTACAGCAGCAAAAAGACATGCTCCTGTATAACAGTAATCTTTATTTGCTCCATTTTTTGTAAACTTATATTTCCTTACAACCAGCACAAAGGAAGAATAAAAATAGGGAGAGAAAAACAAAACACTCCCTCCTCCACTCAGTGTCTAACTAATCAACAAAATCCACCATAAACATTGAGGCCTCTTCTATACAATGCCTAATATATTTGCAAGTTTACTCATCCTGCTTCTCCTTACCCTAGTTTTCCATGCAATCTAAATTCACTTCCAATGCCACTTTTTCACCCTAGTTCCCAATCCAAACTGCACGGTTTCTCTTTCTCCACCACACTACAAGTTCCCTATATAAAGTGAAATTCCTGTCTTTTTCACCTTTTTTCAAAACACACTTATTTCTCGTCTCCCTCTATGCTGTTTCAAGTAAAGATTTTCTCTCTTCACTTTTCTGGATGCATAGATTGATGAAAACCATGTTCTCTAATAACCAAACATCAATCTTCTCAAACAGCCAATATCATGTTCAAAGAAAGAGAACCATATTTAACATGGACCTTATACCTGCACCATGTCGTCTCAACACGGATACCTTGGTCAAAATACAAAAGCCAACTATCACAGCATTGGAATGAATTTTCAGGTCAACAAATAAATTATGAAATACGATTTACCATGCACATTATAGAACTTTCTTCCCTATCATTTGGGACACCATTTTGGGGAAAACAAATTGGTTGACAAACCAGCCTTATTAACTCTTATTATGCAAATAGCTTTCAAACAGATGATTAACTTCACTACCACAAATGTAGCATCTTTACTAATACCAGAAACACAATTTTCCACCAATTTGCATTCCATCAGCACAAAAAACCCCAAGCCATCCCATTTCTCATATTTCAGGACATTTAACTTCCATGATTTAGAAGATACTATTTCCTGTTTAACCATAAGAAAATCAAGGACAAGAAATAATAAACAACCGCAAAATCTTCATGTTCTGTGCTATTTTATTTTCTAAACAACAAAAATTCAACCCAAGTAAGCTAAATGGTGGTATTACAGCCAGTTCAGGGGATCCCTTAAAATAAAAAATTACAAGGGAGTTGGGGACGTTTCTGTTTCTCCCCCAATCATTGCAATTCTTTTCGTATACTTTGTTTTACCAGAAACAAAGTAGAATTTCGCAATTCCAGTGACAAACACAACTCCAACTACCCACACAGTTTCTAAACCAATCAGCTCCCAACCAATTAAAAAGGTCTGAGACTAAATTTTTCCCTTTTCCTAAACTTCCTAAAGTATAGAAGGGGGAAAAAGAAGTAACAGATTTTGCCTCAATCTCACAAAGACGAATGAAAGCCAAATTGACACTTAAATTCAGTTTAGTGCAAAGATTTTCATTTTCTCCAGTCCCAGACGGTAAAAACCATACAATTCAGAACTTCAGTCCCTTCCTCTTAATTTCCAATTCCAACCAAAACTACGAGAACTGAGAAACACACCAAAAAATCACCTGAATTTCGCGGTGGATCTCCGAGAAATCAAAGAACTTCTTCCCAGGCAAGTGTAAGAACTCACCATACTCCTCGTCAGACCCATCCGGCTTTTGCTTTGTCTGCAAGAGCTGCAGAACCAGCGGACAACGAGTACAAATGTCTTTACCCCTCAGCAAGAAATCTCGGCCAACCATGGCCTCAATGATGCTTGATTTGCCACTGCCCTGGCAGCCAACAAAAGCCACCTGAGGGAGCTCGATCATGGATCGGCAACTGAGCCATGCGAAGACACTTTGGAGCCTGTTCACTATTGGAATCACAGAATGACTGAGAGGAACAGCAGAAGGAGTTGAAGATATGGTTTCATCTGCCATATATTTGCAGAGATCGGAGTGAAAACCGAAAACTTAAGGCTCTTGAAGATTTTAGAGAGAGAGAAATGGAAAAGGGGAGAGAGAGAAAGAGAGAGGAAGAAATTGTGCCATGATAAGGTGTTCTGTAATTCTAATTTTTCTTTTTGGGATTTAGGTTAGGGATTTTTAATCATTGAACAGTGCCATCCTGCATTGAGACCTATTAGGTTCCTATAAAAAAAAAAATGAGCTTTGATAACATGGATTCGGTTTTTACACAAGATGTCTGCCTTTAAACACTTTATAAAGGTCTTATTTCTATTTTTCTATTCTAAAATTCTGTTATGCTTTTCTTAAAGATGAAAACTACAAAGTTGTGTTGGGGGAAAAAGGGTAAATCAAGATCACCACCACTGTCCTCTGCTATGCCTTAAACTGGAAAGTTCATTCTTATCCCTAAGAACCAAACCCAAAATTTCATCAAAAATGCATTGTCATCCAAAATGTTTCAAATGCCAAACAAGCACCCATAATTCCTGAATGATAAATGGTCAAAACCAACTCAGGCGCATGAAATGAGAAAAGGATTCTCAACTTCATATAAACATATTTTAATATTTCATGTTTCTTGAGAATCTAAGGCTTTGCTTAGAGTTTGGGAAAAGTATATGCTAAAATAATATCACAGAACCCTTTATACATTGTCCCTACTGTACAGAAAAAGATCACAAGTACCTTGGTCTTTAACAATAACAGTTTTACAGCTTCAAAATGACTGGGAGAATCTTCCTTTCTATTACTTGGGAAGCCACTTAACAAAATAAATAAACTTGACATACCAGTCTTATTAAGTCATAGCTTTCAAACAGTTTATTAACTTCACAATCACAACTACAGCATCTTCATCTAATAGCACAAACATAATTCTGCCCCAATTTGTTCTCCATCTGTAAAATCATAACCTAAGACATCCCACTTCTCAGTTTTCAAGAAATTTGAGGGAAAAAGAAATAATAAAACAAAACAAAACATATTCATATTCTATGTTTTTTTTTTTTTTTTTTTTGGTTTCTGAACAATGAAAACTCAAGCCAAGTAAACCAAATGGTGGCTTTACAGCCAGTTAGTAGGAGATTCAGTCACAAACAATTAAAAGAGGCTAAAGTCGAACATCTATTCTTTTCTTATACTTCATTTTCCCACAAACCTAAGAGAATATCGCAACCACTGAAAAGCAAAACTCAAGGAAACGGTTGTGATAAGCTCACTTGAGCGGAAATTTTTAACCAATCGATTCCCAAGTAATAAAAAAGACATTAAGATCATTGTATTTAGTGCTCTATTTCCTTTTCCCAAACCTTCCTACCCAGCAAACGGATTTCTTCTCAATTTCATTGAGAAATTGAACTTCAACTCAGTAAACGCGTCTTTTTGCTTCCACCGTCCCAACAACAAAACCTTATTATTCAAAACTGCAGACCCTCTCTTTCCCTACATTTCCAACACAAGACAATCCAAACCAAACACCAGATAGAAAAACGAATCACCTGAATTTCGCGGCGAATCTCCGAGAAATCGAAGAACTTCTTTCCAGGCAAGTGCAGGAACTCGCCGTACTCCTCCTCGGATCCATCAGGCCTCCGCTTGGTCTGCAAGAGCTGCAGAACCAGCGGCCGCCGAGTACAAATGTCGCTCCCCCTGGGCAAGAAATCTCGCCCAACCAACGCTTCAAGAACGCTGGATTTGCCGCTGCTCTGGCTTCCTACCACTGCCACCTGCGGAAGCTCGATCGTGGACTGGCTGCCGAGCTGCGCGAAGATGTCCTGGAGCTTGTTGACGATCGGAATCACGGAGTGACCGAGAGGAGCAGCCGAAGAAGAAGAATGAGTTGGAATAGAAGAGACAGCTTCTTCCGCCATGGATTTGCAGAGATCGAAGTGGGGAAAACCCTAGAGGCTGTGGAAGGTTTTAGAGAGAGGAGATGAAAAAGTAGAGAGAGAAAATGGAGTGATTTTCTCGTGAGGAATTTCTGTGGTTTTGAATTTTTAAGATTTGAATTGGGGTTTTCGGTTTTGGGCTTTTGTTAATTGTTAAGATTTAAACAGCCTGAGCCCAAACCTCATACGAAGTGCGCGTCCGCTCCTCCCAATAATCGAGATTAGGCCACTTGCATTTGTTCTATTCTCGGCTTTTCCATTTTTAACCTCCTTTATAAAGGCTTTCTTTGTTTTTAACTTTTTATTTCAATTTCCTTAAAGCTCACAACCCTAAAATTGTGTTTGGAAACAAAAATAACTTTCAACCTCATTTCACAAATTTTTTATTAAAACTAATTTTACAATAATTTATTCTAAAAATTTATTATTTTTTAAAACAAATTTTAAGGCTCTATTTGGCAACTGTTTTTCAAAATAGTTTTCTACTCTTCAAATTAAATAAATAAAAACTAAAAAAATATGTTTGACAATCAAAAGTTATTTTCAATTTTTTGTTGTTAAAAATATAAAAAAAAAAAATATGATGCTTTTAGAGAACATCTTTTAGTTGTTTTTATTGATTCATTCATTTTTTAGGAGTTGTTTTCAAAAATAATTATAAAAACATATATGAAATGATTAAAAATAAAATATTAGATATAAAAATTATTTTTAAAATATTAAAAAATAGATTAAAAACTTTTTAAGTTTTCAAATAAACCTTTATTCTGTAAAATATATTTAAGAATGTTTTTAAAATTTATATTTTCAAAATGCTCTGAAAAAACCTCATAATAGTTATGTTTTACTAAAAGATAAAAGAAAACGAAACAATTAGGATGCAATTTCTATTTTTTATTTTTAAAATTAAAAAATAGTAATAATTTTTGTATAACATACTATAACTTTTTTTTAGATACTTACATAGAAAAAATAATGTTTTTAAAAATGGTTAAAAATATTATGATATTAAAAAAATTATTATCTTAGATTTTAAGGGTATGTTTGGTAACCATTTTCAAAAACAATTGTGAAAATAATTTTTGAAAATTGTTCTCTAATTTTTGTAGAACAAAAGTCTATTTTAAAACCAAAAATATTTTTACCCTATTTTTAATATTTTTAAATATATTTTAAAAATAATTTTATATATAATATTTTATTTTTAATCATTTTACATATTTGTATAATTATTTTTTAAAATAGTCTTCTAAATATAAGTGAAAACAATATAAAACAACTAAAATATATTATTTGAAAGTACCTTATTTTTTATTTTAAGAATAAAAAATAAAAAATAATTTTTTATTATCAAATATGTTCTCTGTATTTTTTATTTTGGAAAACAGAAAATGATTCTCAAAAATAGTTCTCAAACATGCCTAGAGATTTTTATTTATTTATTTTAGATTAATTGCCTTTTAGACATTTAATATCTATAATAATTTATTCATTTATTCTAAAAATATAAAATTATGCATTTAAAATCAAGTTTGGAAATATTTAAATAGTGGCGTACTCTAGCATGAAATGCTTTTTAAAACATCCTCTTTATTTTATTTGCTACCGCTAGAGCACTTTCCCACAAACGACACAAGCACCTTACCACTCATATTCCAAATACTTTCCACCTACATCAAGCCCTAATCTCTCTCCCTCTCATCATTCCACTTAAGAACTTTTGTCATTGTGAATCTAATATTAAGTACAAATACACATTTGCCCATGTTATTATCTACTCAATAAAAAGTATGAAATAATTTCAAAATATTTATTTATTTAGTTGAATAATTTTTTTTTAGAAAAATAATACAAAATTGTCATGAGTAGATTATCAATAATATTTTTATTTCTATTTATTTTCTAAATTTAAAACATCATATACCTACGCTCGAATATAAAAATAAAATAAAATTATCTCATCACTTAAAATAAATTATTTTATCTATCAATAATAAATTTTATTTTGTACTTTTTTGTAAATTGAAAATTGAAAAATACTATCTAGCTTGGAATTATATAGAATTCTCCCTAACTTCTAAAATAAATCATTGAATATTATTTACAATGTTATAACTGTCTATTTGCTTGAAATGCTCTTATAAATTTAATATGGGAAGCTTTTTATGAAAGGAAAGAGAAAATTTAAGGTATAATTTTCAAATGCAAAGTTTATTTCAAATTTCAATATTTGTTTCATTTTCTATTTTATTTTTTTCTTTTATATATTTATTTGTAGAATTTATTTTGATTTATGAATTGTTTCATATCCTGGTTTAAAATGGTATTAAAATCAAGTTTTGCTTGAAATCTTAGCGATATTATGATTTGGAACTGTAGTTTTGAGTTAGTTTAAATTGAATTTTCTATAAATGGTTTGATCAATCTAGACAACGGTGTTTGAAATATAGGAGTATAAGTCTCGTGTTGATGTGCTAGTGGTCCTTATTCAAAATATTATTTGAATTTAATGGAAAATAAGATTGTGATTTTTTTTTGTAACAATGAATAATATTATAAGGAAATTAAGTAAATATAGTTCTAAACTTGTTATAATGGATAGTTCTGCATATAATTTAGATAGTTACGCATATATTTCTAGTCAACATGCTATAAATATAGATTCCTTATTTAATTAAGGCTCTATTACAAAATTAAAACTAGGTTTAGAATGAATTATTGTATGTCCTGGGTGCAAATGGTATCAGAGCCATTTTCTGCTTGAGAACCGAGTGGTGTTACGAGTTGGAACAGTAATTCATCGCATATTTAGTTCTGACTTAGTTCGGGTTGAATTTCCTGTGAACGGATTGGTCAGCCTGTGATAGCGGTGTTTAAGGGCAGAAGGAGCGTAAGTCCCGTGTTGATCTACTTGTGCTGGTCCCTGTTCAGGAAATTATCTAAATTGATTAAGAATAAAATTGTGATTATTTTCTGTTACAATGAGTAATATTATAAGGAGATTAAGTAGAGGTAGTTCTTCTAGATCTCTTAGGTATAATGATAGTTCTACATCTTCATCAGATAATTCTGCACATATATCACTTGCACAAAATATTGTCAATAGTCAAGAAATAAATATAGCACAAATAGAAAATCAATTAAATAATTGGTCAATTCCTCACATGAAAATTAATACAATATATCAACAAGGAAATTTTGAAATTAGTCAAAATTATTCAATAAAAACTGGAAAAAAAAACTATATCTCTTAATCAAAATTTAGAAAGTCTTCAATCATTGAGTCAAAACTCTATTAATCATCATAGGAAGAAATTTAATTATATTCATATAGGATTAGTTCAAGTTGCAATAAAACCTTTGTTTCGTCTAGGTTTAGATATTCCTGTTTTTGTTTGTTTAAGAGACGCTAGGTCAACAAGATTTACTGAATCTGTCTTAAGTATGATTGATTCAAACCTTGCTAATGGTCCTGTTTATTTTAATTGTTTTCCAAACTTTTCCATGAATATAAATGACTCAAGTATTCTTTCAAGTTTAACCTTAAACATTAAAACCAAAAATATGAATTTTGTAGAAGAAGCTCAAACTATAGCAATAATTTATAGGATATATTATAAAGTCATGACAACTCAATTAAATCCTAGAGCTATATGTCAATCTATCAAAGATGAAACATTATTATTACAATATAATACTAATAATACTCAAGCCTTTGTTCCTAAAAAATTAAAATGGAATGACATTACTCAAGGAGGTCAATGGGAATTAAAAGATTTAACTCTTCCAAAACCAATTAAACCTTTAACAACTCCTTCAAAAATTATATAACATACAGATGGTACTATTCAAGTAGAATTTAGTCCAGCCTCTAGATATTCATTTAGTCAAGATTTTATATCTGCAAGACCTTCTACTTCAAATCCTAGTCTAAATGGTGTTGATTTTACTCCAAAAATTCCTATTTCTGTATATCAGCAACAAGAATCTCCTATAGCGTCACCTACTCATTTGGATATGTATCCTAATAAAGTCAATATTATTCACAAGAAAATTTATAAAAAGACTTCTTTTACTCCTAATATAGAATGGATAAAATCATATTATTTTGCCCCTTATAATAATACTAAAAGAGCTTATTTTCAATCATTTCCCCCTCAAACTAGAAATGCATTAAGAAAACAATATGAAAAATATATGAATCAAAAGAAAATTACTATTCCTTTTTTCTATTGGTTTTTCAAACTTAAAAAACAAAGAAAACAAATTATAACTTTAAGAGATAAAGAAGGACATCAATTAGCAATAAAACACTCAAAACATGTTCAAAAAAGAATTTTAACAATAACTTCAGAATTAGGTTCCCTTAAATAATCATCAATTTAATTTTGATAATAATTTAATCTCTGCATCACCCTTCAAAATTCCAAGAACCAAAGATGAACAAAGTCCCATAATTTACAAAGATATTAGACAAGTTCAACAACAATTAAATTATACAAATCATTCTCTTCAACATCTAAATCAACAAACAACAAAATTTTCTAAATTTTTGTTTTCTTCTACCCCGAGAGGGAAGATAGGAGAAACATAAACATTATCATCAAAATCCTTAAAAATTTCCTCAACTTTATCATCATCATCATCATCATCATCTTCTAAATCTTTAGAACAACCTTTTATTATTCCTATAAATGCTGTAAAATCAAATATTCAATTATCCACACCAACAGAAACAATGTTAAAAGAAATACAAATTAGATTAGACAAACTCACTATTAACGGTATTAAGAATCAAATTCAAACTATAACAAAAGGAAAATCAGAAATAAATAAATTAGAAGAACAATTCAAAATGTCTCCTGATTCAATAGAAAAACCTCCTGCAACAGTCAATGCAATTTCTAATAATTTTGTAAGTAGAAAAAATTATTATTCAAAACCCTCTTTTCTTGACGTTCAATTAGAAGATAGAAATTATCAATTAGCTGCTAGTTATGATGGTAGTAGTTTTTATGAATGGAATATAGATGGAATGAGTGAACATCAAATAATTAATTTACTTCATGAAATGATGATGACTGTTAATGCTTATAGAATCAAAAATAGTAATTCTGACTTTCATGCTGTCGGTGCCTTAGGATTCACTGGTTTACTTAAAGGATGGTGGGATCATTATTTGAGTCAAAATGATAGAGAATACATATTAAATGCAAAAAAGACAATAGTTAAAGAAGAAGGAACATCAGTCCAATCATATGAAGAAGATGTTGTCAATACATTAATATTTGCTATAACAAAACATTTTATAGGAGATCCAGTTTATTTTCAAGAAAGAACTTCTGAAATCCTTAATAATCTTAGATGCCTAACACTTCAAGATTTCAAGTGGTATAAAGATATGTTTTTGGTCAAAGTTATGACAAGACATGATTGTGGAAGTCATTATTGGAAAGAAAAATTTATATCAGGTTTACCCAATTTATTTGCAGAAAAAGTTAGACAAAGAATAAGAAATATTCATAATGGTAGAATTCCTTATGAGTTATTAACATATGGAGAATTAATTACTTTTGTCAATAATGAAGGATTAGCCCTTTGTACAGATCTTCAATTAAAGAGTCAAATGAAAAAAGAAAAACAAGATAGTAAAAAAGAATTAGGAAAATTTTGTTCTTATTATGGTTATGATACAATAATTGCCCCTTCAAAAAGAAAAAATAAACAAAATAAAATGAAAGGTAAAAAACCATATATAGAGTCAAAATTTCAAAAGAAGTTTGTAAAATCTACTCCTAATAAATCAAAATCTTCAAATAAAACAAATTTAAAAAAGAAAACACCAACATGTTATAAATGTGGAAAAGTAGGACATTACTCAAGAGATTGTCAATTAGAAAACAAGATCAATTCATTAGAAATAAGTGATAAACTTAAAAATCTAATGATAGGATTAATGATTGATAAAGAAAATGAAGAATCAAGTGAAAATTATGACTCAGAAGAAGATAATCAAATACTAATAACACAAGAAATATCAAGTGAAGAGTCAAGTCTAGAAGAAGAATCAGATAATAAAAAAGATGTGTGATGGTATTTGTGCATGCTCATATAAATCAATAAATGTGATTTCAAAATATTCAACAACTCCTTTTAAAATCATTATTCGCATTTATGTGCCTCTCATAAACTCAATATATTTTCAATTTTGGTATGATAAAGACAAAACCATTAGATATTTGTTTTATTCTTCAATAGAGATACTAAAATTTGAATTTTGTCTACAAATGGAGCAAGAAAGGATTACATTTGGGAAATTTACTCTTCTAGTAATTCCTAAAAGTAATCTGTCATTCCAGGTTCATAAAGGCATAGAAGGATTAGACAGATCACAAAAATGCATTTTAGACAATCTCTGGAATGCAAAAAGTGATATTCAAAAGTTGGAAGCTTTAAATGCCTTATCTTTCCATTTTAAACAGTTAAATGATAAATTAGAAAGTTTTTCTAACCCTTCAAGTTCTGATATACATTGCATCCCAATGGATACAGATCTTGAAAATTTCATTTGCAGGGAAAAAACAGAGAATCCAAAGATGCATTTTCAAAAGCTTTTCAAAATGAATTTCAAAAAGAACTTTCAAAACAAAATGAAGATTCAAAACTTTCTAAGGAAAGCCAAGAATTTCAAATTTCTAGATTTTCATTTTTCAAGCTAAAGAATTTGGATCTTCTTGAAAGCATTAGACAGATGATCTGTGAAAAGGCTAAAACTATAGAGGAAGCAAAGCAAGAGCATATTATGCAGTTTCTTGCTGACTGTAGCACTTTTGGAATTACTATTCAAGGGATGAGCTTCACTTGGATTTCTTATTATGACAACACTTATAATAATTGTCCAAAGACCGATCCCTTGTGTAAGGAAATTCCATTAGAAAGGCATGACTGTAAGTGTGCTCTTGCTTACAATATTTGCAAAGCCAACATTGACCTAGACAGTTACAAACCAATAATCATTAAATTCAACAATGAGTCAATAGAGTTAACTCCTTCTCTTCTCATGGATTATGGAGTTCTTTATCAACTAATTTTCTCTAATCCTGATCAAACCGATGGATTTGGAAGAAAATTAGCAGTCTGTGTTTTAAATGCCTTCATCGGGGATTTTAAATCAGTTGAACTCATCATAGAAAGCAAACCTCCTTAATGGTCAAATGATGGAGGAGTCTACCCTGCTCAACACCTGATTACTACTCAAAACATGCTATTTTGTAGCTTGTAATTAGCTCTTTTAAACACCCTTGAGTAGTAATTATTACCTTTTAACTCAGCATGTTAGGGACCCTTGCAATCGTTTCTAATCAAGTTGTGTTAAGTTTTGGTGCTTTTTGATAGCTTTATGCTCACCAAAGCAATTTAAGAATGAGGGAGAGCTATATATAGTTCATGGCAAAGCTTTTGGAAGCTCAAATTTATGAAGAAACCAATCTTTGGAGCTTCATAGCCCTTTTCCAAAGTCGTTCAAGGTATGCAAGGAAAGAACAATGGAGAAGAGGAAAACAGAGTAAGGGAAAACAGGGGACAGCAGCTGCAGTCTTCCTCTGCACTTTTGGAGCACTTCCTGAAGTCCATTTTCTACATGCTATATGTCATTTCAAAGCTCAGGAAGTCAAGAATCCAATTCTTCAAACCGTGTACGATTTGGAGCTGAAATGAGGAAGATATGGCCTTCGCAAGACAACTGCATCAAGCTGAGGGACAATTTCGCACCTTGCGAAATTGGAATTCCAACGTGCGAAATTTAAAGTGGATGGCAACTGTGTAGTCGCGGTGAAGCCCAGCATGCGAAGTTGATTTTGCAACTTGTGAACTTGGATCTCAACGTGCGAAAGTGAATTCTAAGTTGTGAAATCAACTTGCGAAATTTTCGCAAGTCACCATGCAACGTGCGAAACTGGGATATTTTTGCCGACTCTTTTTCTTCTGATATTTTTGTGTCTAAATTTCCATTTTCTCCTTGTATTCAGCCACTCATGTAATTCCTTAGCTAGGAAGTATCCAAGGAAGGGTAAATTACCTTCCTATATAAACTCTCTTGTAAACACTGAAAAAGGGACTCTCGGGGAGCTTTCTCCAGGAGACCAACTTATGTAAATTTTACACTTAGTGAAATACAGAGATCTCTTTTGCTTTCTTTTTCTCTCTATTATATTCTTTTTCTTGGAAGCCAAACAGTCTCTGAAGATGTTTTCCTAGAGGATGAGAAGCTAAACCTTTGGTTTCTTGGAGTAAAGGAAGCTAGGTGAAAAGTCCAGATGCAAAGATGGAAAACTCTCGTGCTTTAAATACAGGTAGTTGGAGTTCATTAATGGCTTTTAAATCTAAAGTTTTGCTTTAAATCCCTTAGAATCACTTTGAATGGCCAATACATGGTAAGCTTCAGGTCTCTGTGGATGCTTATTGCTAGATCCATATCAGTCCATTAGTTATCATGTATGAGCCATTGGAAAGTGATTCAAGGTGAAGACCCATAGTGTCTAAAGCCATTAATGGAACTTGACTACCATTTCTATTGACTTTTTATGGATTAAATCTTCATTGTTAAACCTATTCCGGTTCGGGAAATAACTATACGTTAAATCCCCAATGCGAGGAGAAAAATCCGGAATTTCCACTTTGCATTCTGAACTTGATCCTAGCAACCTCTAACTCTGGGAGACTTTCTTTCTTCCATTTTTACTTAGTTTATGTTAGTTTAGTTTCAAACACTTTCAAAATAAATTTTATTTTCTTTTAAACTTCAAGTTTATGATAAAGGAAATCATCAGACTCAATTTCTAATCTAGAGTCTATCACTGATAGAGTGAAAACCCATCCCTGAGTTCGACCCTAGAGCTGCTATACTATAGTAGCTTTGCTACGCCAGTATAAGGTCATAGAATTTATAAATATTTTTTATTAAAATACTCAACTGGGCATGAATCAACACCTCATCCTTCTCAAAGCCAATCAAAGAAAATATTAATTGTTTGGTACAGAGAGCCCTTGTCCTTGTACTAAATTCGTCCTCAAAAAACAAATCAGACATTGGAGGTCAAGAATGATTTCAAGAAATCTTGATGCTGAGATTTATAGTTCTTCTAACTATAATCTCATTGCTGAAGACAACATTCAAAAAATCATTTCTTCAATCTATCTTCCAAAAGTCCCTCTTCTTTTCCAAACTCAATTTACTTATCTTGTTGATAAGTACAGAAAGGAATATGTCCTTGAAGAAGAAACCAAACAAACTTTTGAAAAATATCTCTTAGAAATGCTCAATAAGAGATATCAAGAATCTTTTGTACATTTGTAATTATCCAGTATATATAAAAAAAAAAAGACAAATATGTAAAGTTTGAATGTATAAAAAAAAAAAAGTGAATACTATTTTTTGAATAGTGCTTTTTGTCTTTTACTATGACTCAAAAGCAAAATAGTGACTCAAAAGCAAAATAGTGACTCAAATGCAACGTGATGGAAATGAAAAGAAAAAAAGGAGACTTACCTTTTGCAATCCTCATACACGTGGAAGAAAATTAAAGACTCAAAGTTTTCTTGAAGCCCAGAGCCTCGCCTATAAATACAGCTTCAAATTTCTTCATTAGGCAGAGTTTGAAAGGAGTTGGGAAGAGAGCTTCAAGAGCAGAAAAAATTGAGAGAGTGCAAAAATTTTGAGAGTTCAAAAAATTTTCTCTTGTAATTTTCTTCTTTCAGTTTGAGTCAACCCTCTGCTGTCAACAACCTGTAATTATCAACTCTCTATATTAAGGTATATTTTCAATAAACAAAATTTTCAGATTCAAATATCTGTGTTATTATGTTTAAATTTCTGCAATAAATTAGACAGTATTAGACATTAAATATTTCTGTTTTTATGATTAGAGATTATTAGACAGAATTAATTATTGCGTGCATGAACTGTTGTATGTCCTGGGTGCAAATGGTATCAGAGCCATTTTCTGCTTGAGAACCGAGTGATGTTACAAGTTGGAACAGTAATTAATCGCATATTTAGTCCTGACTTAGTTCGGGTTGAATTTCTTGTGAACGGATTGGTCAATTTTATAGTTTCCAAAAATTATACTAGCATTCCCATCTTTATTTTCATATAGACTACTAGAGGTTGAATATTTTATTACTAGTTTATTTATTTAGGGTAATTCTCATTCTCGTCCTAATAAATAGTCTTCTTTTACAGGTTTTGCTTCTATCATATTTAAAGTTCCACTTCTAAAGGTTTTTACTACATCATCAAATTCCATTATGCATTTTAAACTTAAAGCATTAGTGGTTTTTCCTATAAATCCTATAATTATACTATGGTTCTTACTTCCTAATTTGATATCATAGCCTTTAGTATTTATAGTTATTTTTACTTTTTCTGTGAATTCTTTAAGATCTATACAAAATTGTGGTATATAACATCGCATAATTTTGGTTCATATTAACTTCTGCGTTAGCTAAAAGAGCTTTTCCTATTATGTTATTTCTAGTATCTAAAAGTTTAATATTTACAAGTGCCCCAATTTCTTTACATGGAGTCTTATTATTCCTATTAAAAATTTTCCTACATGCATATATTTGTCAGTTTTATTTTTTAATAATTTATGTTTTATTTATTGAGAGATTAAATCTAGATATACAGTATTTCCTATTGAACTAATAGTATATTGGTGTAAAAATCTAGTTATTTTGGAATTTTGAACTAACTATTTTTTGTAAAGTATTACTTCACTTACTGCCCTTCTCAATTTTTCTAGGCTTAGAATGAATACAAATGAAAACTCAATTGCATGATTTGTCAAAATTTTCAAACTTTAGTCCAAATGTTCATATTTTTTTATAGAGAATCTTATTCAAAAAAAATTTACTCATTATGATAATCATGAATTTCATATACATACTATAAAAAAAAATGGAAATAGTTGAAGCTATAAACCCAAAAGAAAATGTAAAAGAATTTGTAGAAGAAAAATTGAGAAGGGCAGTAAGTGAAGTAACACTTTACAAAAAATAGTTAGTTCAAAAGCTGCAACATGCATAATAGCATGTCCCAAGGTAGAAGTAGGTAACTTGGTTTTCATTAGTAATGGTTGAGCTATTAATTGAAGACGTTTGACAAAGGATTCTACTAAACCATTTTGGGTATGGGTATGAGTAATAGGATGTTCAATATTTATTCCTACTGACATGCAGTAGTCAATGAATGTTTGAGAAGTAAAGTCACCAACATTATCAAGACGTATTGTCTTAATTAGATAATATGGAAATTGTGTTTGCAATCTGATCATTTGTGCAAGGAGCCTAGCAAAGGCACCATTATGTGTAGAAAAGAGACAAACATGTGACTACCTAATAGAAGCATCTACTAAGATCATAAAATAATAGAATGGTCCACATGGTGGATGGATAGACCCACATATGTCCTCATGTATTCTTTCTAAAAAGATTGGTGACTCATATATGACTTTAGTAAAAGATGGTTTGACTATCAATTTACCTTGTGAGTAGGCAACACATAAGTATTCATTGGGCAAAAGAATCTTATGGTTCTTTAGTGGATGCCCATGTGAGTTTTCAATTCTTCGACGCCTAAATGGGCCTATGGTTACCTAAATGGGCCTAGGATGGTGCCTAATGGGCTTAAAGGGCCTAAGTGGGCCTAGGGTGATGCTTAAGTGTATCTAAGTCTAAATGGGCTACTAGGAGTCACAATAGAGTTCAATAAATCCCTCAACCATAGTCCCTAAGGTGGCTTGGAGTAGATAGGCTACGCGAGTAATAATGGGCCGCCAGGGAATTGCTGTAAAGGACATGTGCTAAGAGGACAAAATGGAGGGTCTACAGTCGTCCCCCACTCCAAATGAGATTTTTATCTCTTCCCCGCTCTAGGTGTTCCAAAACAAAATAAAGGTCCCCTCTGTTTTTAAAATGGTTTACAAATATGCCTATCTTTAGTAGAATTCATGAATGTAAGGAATATGAACACTAAAGTGAAAAGAAAGTGTGAATAGTGAGTAGAATGAAGTGAACTCTACCAAAGAAAAATGAAGACCCCTAAAGGTATACATGTAGAACACAAACTCACCCAAACCATCAGAGGAACAAAAAGAGCCCTAAAATCCTAAGAGAAAAGTGGATCTCTCAAAGTGTCTCTGAAGCCGTGCTAAGGATCTGGGTGTCGAACTGAAAATGTGGCTTTGAACTCCAAACGGAAAATGAACAATGGCTCTGAACGCCAAACGAAAAATGAACTATGGCTCTGAATGCCAAACAAAAAATGTGATGATATCGAACTAAAGGCATATAATGACTCTAAACGCCAAAATGAAAGAACGACTCTGAATGCCAAGATGAAGATGAACAACGACTCTGAATGCCAAACGAAAAATGTGGCTGTGAACGCCAAAATGAAGATGTGACTCTGAACGCCAAAATGAGATGAACAACAGCTCTGAACGCCAAACAAAAAAAATGTGACTCTGGACATCGAACTGAAGGTGTAGCTTTGAATATCGAACTAAAGGGAACAATGGGCCTGAACGCCAAACGAAAATGATATGATGACTCTGAATGTCGAACTAGAACCATGGCTCTGAACGCCAAACTAAAAGTAATAACTATGAATGCCGAGCAAGAACTACGGCTCTGAACGCCGAACTAAACTAATAACTACGAACATTAAGCTGAGAAAGACGACTCTGAACGTCGTAATCGAAAGGACATGGTGGCTCTAAACGCCAAACCGAAACAACAGCTATGAATGTCAAGTCTAGAGAGATGACTCTAGACATCACAATTGAGAAGACATGGTGGCTCGGAACGCCAGGCTGAAAATGGAAGACTATGAACATCATAACCAAAAATAGATGGCGGCTCTGAACGCCTAACTGCGAGGAAATGATGAGGGGAAAATATGCCCCAGTGTAGCGTGCTACCACAATTCTCAATCCTTTGGAAAGGTTTGAAAGAGACTCCATGAGTCTTGAAAGATGCTCTACTAGTGAGTCGGAATGATCAAATCGACTGTGAACATAGTCTCACAAACCACCTGACTAGATCACGATGCCTGACGAGATGTCACAATAAGTCAAACTCCTCTAACTCAAAATGCTATACTGGGAGAATCCATCATATCTCAAATGAACAATCCAATAGAGAGTCTCAGGAGAATAATCCGCTAGGATAACTACCACGATCTCATCAAAACAATCTACTGCAGGGTCATGTATAGTGGGACAATCATAACCTGAACGTCATGCTCCACTGAAAGCTCATCTTAATGAAAATCACAGGAATAATGACCAGTAAAGCAAATACAATATCTCTCAGCCGAGTGATGAAAACTGTAACAAATCTACGAGAAAACGATCATCTCCATAGCTAAAGAAGGGAATATGCCCCAGTATGGCATCAGATGTGTGATAGATCGGAAAAATCAGGTGACCTCAAGTCATCCATCATCAAACATGCAATCCTAGTCATCCACGTCCATAACTGAATCATACCCACAGAACCAATAGGTGTATCTTGGAATGAGAAGCATGATGACATCTAAGTGTCGAGAAGTGTAGGCCCAACTAGAGGGCTCCCAAAAGGCTTCACCAAGGAATCATCGTAAAAATAACGAATAGATCATCGCCTTGGTGCGCATCCCATAAGTGGGGGTGATCATGCGAATCCATGAAGATCTGTAAACCTCACCCAAAACGGAAATATGCCCAAGTATGACATTAGATGTACGATAGGTTGGAAATCGAGTGACATGAAATCATCTATCATCAAATGTGCGATCTCTGTAATCCAAATCAAACCCAAACATATATGAAACATCCCTCGAAATAATAAGCATGACGACAACCAAATGTCGAAAAATGTGGGTTTAGTTAGATGGCTCCAAAGAGGCTCCACTGAGGGATCATGACAAGATAACAAACACGTCATCGTTTCGGTGCGCATCCCATAAGTGGGGATAAGCATGCAACTCCGTGGAGATCTATAAATCTCAGCGAAAGAGGAAATATGCCCTAGTATGACATCAAATGTGTGATAGATCATAAAATTAGATAACATCAAATCATCTATCATCAAATGTGCGATCCCAATAATCCAAACACAACTGAATCAGATCTAAACATCAAAGAGGCGTTTCCCAAAAGAAAAGGCATGACGATATCTAAATGTCAACCAGATCTCAAACACCTGTCCAAGTAGAGGCTATCGAAGATGACATTTGATCCCATGGCCTCAAGGTGGTTTGAAGACATAGGACGTAACGTAGGCCAAGGTGATGGGGTGATAGAAATGAAGGGAAACAAGGCTCAAATACCCAATGATTAGAAACCCATGCCTTCATATATGAAATGCAACATGTATAGTGAGCCATGGACATGAGGATGCCTAACGTGAACATGATGTCGATGAGAAGACAAATGAAGCAGAATGAACTGATAGTGATATGTGTAATGATAATGCGAAGAGAGTATCAAACCCGAAATGGATCGCTGTAAGAAAAGAACAAGGGAGGAAACGAAGATGATGAATCAGAAGCGAAAACGAGGATGATGATGAAACAAATAACACAAAGAGGAGTAGTGATCAACTCAAATCAGACATGGAGTGAAGTCACATCAACAATGAATGTAATGATGGAGAGGACAATGACCCAAAGCTCTTAAGAGAAGGTCACTCATCTCGCTATCAAAACATACGACAAAAATGAATACAAAAAATGAAAGGTCTCGGAAAGCTCACATACGAACTCACTCTCACATGGAACATTAAAGAAATAAAACTCAAACTTCAACAAGAGTTATCAAATAACTTGTCTAATCACAATTCTTAAAGAGAAGGCATTATGCAAATTTAAGCTTTAAAATCATTTCCACTTCCAAAGAGTTAAACCTTACTCTTCCACAAAAATCTAAGTGTTATTTATTAGTTTCCGACTATAGTATGTTGAACTAATCTCTCCCTCCAACCTAGTTTTTTTTTCAAAGCTTAGCAAGCTGATCAACCTCCAATAGGCTAAGAACGCACCTCTTTTTTCACAATTTTTTTCATTGTAGGAGTACAAGGCTTAAAGGTATTCTTTTTTTTTTTTTTAAATTGTCCATGTAACGGGGGTCCATCGATGACTCCCAATCAATTAAGGTTTAGGGCATCAAGCTTTAAGGATCTTTCAACCACTAACTCCTCGGATTTTACCTCGGACTTTTGAGAATGAATTTTAATACCCAAGCACCTACAGTATGTTAAACTCCACCTATTCACCCTTGTAACGAGCATTGAGGTCGGTGATTCCCAACCAATTAAGGCTTAGGGCACCAGGTTTTAAAGATTTTCACCATATACCCCTCAGACCTTGCTCGGGTTTCAAGGCAAACAAACATTTTTCTTTCTTTCTTTCTTTATTTTTTTCAAAGGCTCATTGGCCTTTTACAAGGTGTCCCAACACTATTAAATGAGGTCAAAGGTACCAAGTCTAAAATTTTCCTAAGTCAAGAGGGAAATAGTTTTTCATCTTATACTCGGAATCTATTGTGCACAGTGTGTGGATAGCTTAAAGTGGAAGAACTGAGGTTGAATTCAAAAGAAGTTTCAACAATTCATCAACTTTAATAAGCATAATACAAAATCTAAGTCAAGTAAAAAAAACAAAAATTCAATTTCTCCAATTTTAGTTTGAAAATTTTTCCTTAATAACCATGGAGAGTAGAAATTTTTTTTTAAAAAATTAAGCAAAAAACAACTAAATTACCAAAATAACTTAGCATTATTAACAATACTTACTTCCTCAACTCTCCTCCCAACCAAGCTAAACATTGTCCTCAATGTGACAAAAGCGATTGAAAAATAAGGAGGAAGTGGTACCTCCTGAGTGACATGGAGTCTGAGTCGTATAGGAGAAACCACATGTTTCAAAGAAAACATAAGAGTTAGTGAGTAGAGGAAATAGAAAAATGCTAAGTTTAAACAAAAATGATGTCTATATATGATGTATCATCAGTAATACATCCAATCCCAAAATATAAGACATCAAAATATGAAATTATTTACACTAATATAATATGTAAAGACAAAAGTAAAGAGATGATCAAGTAATGGTAGGGTCCTGTGGAGCTGATGCGTCTGTGGTGGCCTCTTGAGTGGGTTGGATCAGGACTTTGACCTCTGCTTTGGTAGTCTCCTTAAATGGCATAGTCTCCTCAACTGGAGCTCTCAGCTGGTAGCTATGGGATTTGATGGTTTAAGGAGGTTAAAAATGGAGTGAGAGGCTTGGTGTGCGTGATCCCAGGGTGCGTGGGTCTCTCCTTTTCAGATGCATGGTTGTGAGGCTCTGTTGGCATTTTAGCAATTTCCCTTGGCTTTGCAAGGTGTTTTTGCAAACCTTCCTCCATTTCGCAAGTCAATTTTGCAATTTGAAGGTCACTTCGATGCTTGGAGGTGATGCAGCCATTTCGAAGCTTGGAGATCATTTTGCAGCCATTTCAAAGCTCAAAAGTGATTTCGTAGCCCAAAATTGATTTCGCAGCTCAAAAGTGCAAAATGAGTGTACGGGGCTTCGAAATGGCACTCATGTGCCAAAAAGTGGTTTCGCAGCTCAAAGGTGATTTCGCAGCTGTATCGCAGCTTCGAAATGAGGGGAACTATGCTGCAAAATGGCACTCGTGTGCCAAAAAGTGATTTCGCAGCTGCGAAACACCCTTCCAAATGGTGTCTCGACCGCGAAATTCCCGCTCAGCTTTGCACGCTTGTCTTCAAACGGCCATAACTTTTTCGTTTCAACTCCAAATTGTGCACCGTTTGAAGCTATGGACTCCTGACTTCCTAAGCTTTGAAACAAGATATGGTATGCATAATTTGAGCTCCAGTAAGTGCTTCAAAAATGTGTCCAACAGTAGCGAAATGGAGGTGCATCATTCCCGCTCATGGTTTGCACGGTCGTCTTCAAATGGCCATAACTTTTCCGTTTCAAATCCAAATCAAGCATTGTTTGAAGCTATGGACTTTTGACTTCCCAAGATTTGAAACGAGATATAGTATGTATAATTTGAACTTCGAGAAGTGATTGAAATGTATCCAACAGTTGCCGAAATGGGGGTGCGACTGTGGCATGTTTGTTCATGGTGTGCGCGCTGAAGGATTTTAAGGTGTGGAGGTTTCGCAGCCATTTCGCAGCTGCGAAATGAGTGTACGGGGCTTCCAAATGGCACTCGTGTGCCAAAAAGTGGTTTCGCAACCGTGAAATACCCTGCGAAATGGAGCTTTGGCTGCGAAATTGGGAGTTTTTATGCTTTGTGATTTCACAGCCGTTTCACAACTGCGAAATGAGGGTCACTGTGTTGCAAAATGGCACTCGTGTGCCAAAAAGTGGCTTCGCAGCTGCTAAATCCTCTGCGAAATGGAGCTTTCCCTGCGAAAATGGGATCTTTCATGCTTTGGTGGTTCGTAGCCATTTCGTAGCTACGAAATGGGAGTCACTGTGCTGCGAAATGGCACTCGTGTGCCAAAAGTGGTTTCGCAGAGAGGGGTCTAAGGCTGCAAAATGGTTTCGCAGCAAAGTGCCGATTTCGCAGAGGCTGCGAAATCTCGTAGACCCCTATTTTTCCCCTGTTTTTGCTCTGTTTTTGCTCCGATTTCGCTCCAAAAGACTTCTTTCAATTTCTTTGCAATTCCTCCTGATTTTTATCATCCAAAAACCTATATTACATCAAAACAAATTAGAATTAAAGCATTGAAATCAAAATTAAAACAAGTAATAAGTAAAACAAAAAGATATGGACTAGCTAGTCTTTAAAAAGACTAAGTCCATCAAAAAATTTGGTCCTGATTTAGCTTGCCCGGATCCCATATGAAGTTTGCATCCTTCACTTGAGATTTGATTTGTATGATTTTCCCTTGGGGGAAAGGTGGAGGCATGTGTTTCTTCATCATTTCTTCCTTGATGACTATCTTCTGTGGTTCTTCATTTATATAGTCATCTTTCTCTATGATTTTCCCTTTTTTCTTTCCTTTGATTTCCTCCCTCTTTTCTTTCTCTGTATCACTCTCTTCCTTATGATCTAGCTTGCATGTGGGCAGATCAACCTCTTTACCACTCCTCAAAGTGATAACCGTTTTAACTTCCTTCACCATTGAAGATTCTCCCTTTTGAGCCTCCACTTGATGGATACCCTTGGAATTTTGATGAGGTTGAGAAGGAAAGTTTTCTTTCTCTTGCATTGTGTTAAGGTTGGCAAACCTTGAGATTGAATCTTGGAGATTATCTATCTTCTGAGATAGATCATTTTGCACTTCATCCATCTTTTTGTTCAATGAACTCTTTACACTGTCAATTCTTTGACTGAGCTGAGCATTGATGGATTTTTTAGCTTCAACAAAGTCTTCCATGACCTTGTTAAGATTCATCATAGCTTGTTCAAGGTTTGAGGCTTGCTGTGTTGCTTGAGCAGGTTGCTGATACTGAGGTGGTTGTGGTTTCCAAGAGAAATTTGGATGGTCCCTCCAATTGGAATTGTAGGTGTTGCAATCACCAAACATTTCCCTCACGGATGGAATGGTAGGACACTTTTCCCCCAAGTGCTCATAAGATAGACAAATGGCACAAGGCATAGCTTGCAATGGTGTCTGAGAGATGGCTTGCACTTCTTGCATCTTCTTCATTTTTAGCTCTTCCAATCTCCTTGCCATAGTTGCAATCTTTGCCTTCATGTCTATGCCGTCATTCAAAATATACATCTCACCCTTAGCATTAGGTTGAGACGTCATTCTTCCCATATCTCTAGCATTTGGTTCATCCCATCCTCTTGAGACTTTAGCCACATAACTCATGAAGTTCATGGCTTCCTCTGCTATGGTATTCAATATGGCATGCACAACTAGCAATTTGTGAATTAAAAACAGAGAACATAAAAGAAAACAAAAGAAAAACAATTCAAAGAAAGAAAATTAAGGTAAACTAAAAACTAAATAAAAGGTATACTAAAATATGAACAATAAAGAAATACAAAGAGTTAGTAAAAGGAAAAGAAAAGTCACCAAACTTGTGATGAAGATCACAAGTACTCTGAAAAGGTGATATCACTGTAAAGTGGCACCATCCTCGGCAACGGCGCCATTTGATTCATGCCCACTTGGTGTATCAGCTGATTCATGTCCAGCTGGTGCTCCTTGATTGAGGTAGTAATCAACAAAATTTATAACCTATTACACCATGAACTAGGATAGCAAAGACAAAGCTACTATAGCATAGTGGCTCTAGGATCGTTCACTAGGATGGGTTTTCACTTCACAAATGATATTAATTCAAAGTTGAACTGGTGCCTTTTCATTTCAAGGTTAGCTTTAAAAGAAAACATAAAGATGTTTGAATGAAAAAAGTTTGGTTTTAAACTAACCAAAAATAGTAACTGATTTTACTTACAAAGAAAAGATGTTTCTTGGAGTTTCAGATCACTAGGCTCAGATTCCTCATACAAAAAGGGAGTTCCGGTCACTTGTTTCTTTTCCTCGCATTAGAGAATTAACATATAGTTCCTTCTCCAACCGGTGTTGTACAGATGCTTCCCTTTAATGGGTTCAAACACTAAATCCCTCTCACTGATACACCTTGCAATGGCTCATACCTCTCACCTAGCACTTGCCATTCAAGGTGATCTTTAACCTTGGATTACCCGTCAAAAGCTCGCAAGAGATAACTAATGGATGTCTCCTTGGAGTCCAAAAGCTTACCAAGTGTTGGCTATTCTAGAAAATCCTACCTTCAAGTCACCTCCCAGAGGCTCGCAAGAGATAAACTAGTGAATCTCCATGGACGGAGATCACTTGCCTTACCAAGTGTTGGCCCAGGTGATTTAAAGGCGTTTTAAGTTAACTAAAAAGATAAAAACCATTAACGGGTCACACTTTCTCTTCATTAAAAACTAAAACAACAAAACTTCCAATTTATGCATGTGGAAACTTACCCGGCTACCTTAGCTCCAAGAGACGAAGAGCCTAGCCTCTCATTCTTTGAGGAAAAATCCTCAGAGAATGTTTGGCTAGCAAGAAAATGAAAATGAAAAATAAAGAAAAACAGAGCAAGACTCTGTATATTCTATATATTTATATATCTATATCCTTTTTTTTTACAGTGGATGCAAGGGAATATATATAGAGACGTTTTTCCAACCTTCCTAACTAAGAAATCTTATGGTTGGTGGATTACAAGGAGAAGAATGGAAATTTATACAAAAATATCTGAAGAAAAATATCTCAAAGTGTCGGTCGCAAATATCGGGAAGCACTAAGGACCATTTCGCAGGTGAAAACGAGGTCTACGAGATTTCGCAGACGCACAAAAAGGGCTGCGAAATCACTTCGCAGCAAAAGGCTGATTTCGCAACGCTGCGAAGTGGTCTTTCAGCTTGCGGTGTTCGACTTCCAACGTGTCGCAAATATCGGGAAACTTCAGGAGGAATTCCACAGCACTGTGCAAAATGGCTGCGAAATCATTTCGCAACAAAAGGGTGATTTCGCAACGCTGTGCAAAATTCTTCCTTCAGCTTGGAGTGATCGGCTTGTAATGGCTGTAACTCCTTCATTTCAACTTCGAATTGCACACCGTTTGAAGCATTAGATTGTTGACTTTCTGAGCTTCGAAATGACATATACCATGCATAAATTGGACTCCAGAAAGTGCTCCAAAAGTGGCTGACATGACTGTCATCAAGATATGTTTCATGGCAGATTTCTCTTTGCTTCCTCTCCTTGCATTCCGGATTTGCTTATGGCAAAGGTCTTCAAAGCTTTGGTTCTTCATGTTTTTGAGCTTTCCATTGCTTTGCCATGGATTCCAAATAACTCTCCTCAATCTCGGATTGCTTTGGTGATCAAAAAGCTATCAAAACACCAAAACTTAACACAATTTGATTAGAATTGATTGCAAGGGTCCTTAACATGCCAATTGGGTTAAAAGGCAATAACTACTACTCAAAAGTGTTTAAAAGAGTTAATTACAAGCTATGAAATAGCACTTTTTGAGTAGTAATCAAACTCTCCTCAACAAAGATACTCAAGTGACCCTCGAACATCAATATATATACTCAATGATGGAAGAATACCACACATGCACTTATTACTTTTTTTTTTTTTTTTTTTTTACATATATACAAATGTACACATCTTGAACATGAACAAAATAAGCCCCAAAGATAATACCAATAATGGATAGACACGCTTTCAAGTTCTAAGGTAACAAAAACTCTCTCTAACAAGATGACCTTCTCAAACTGAGGAACCCTGGATCAATGTCCGTGGGATAGATAGTGGAAATGACATGACTACCCTCCATGTAATGAACTAAGAAGGATTACCACTCGGGGTGGGAGAAGATGATGCAAAACAATCAGTAGATAGAATAAAGAAGATGAGACAAATAACACAACCAATGAGATGAGATGAAATGCAATGATGCAGTGATGAGAAAAGATAATGAGAAGAATGCGCCCTTAGGTCCAAGGCTCATGAAACTCCCAAACAATGAATACATACACTAAAGGGCCCCTTACCCGGTGTGAAAATGTGAGCAAGACGATAAGAAAGAAAGGTTATAATGCGCGTACAAGGCTCAATGGGCGAGTAACGAACTATATATCAAAATGGTGAAAGGGTATATGGCTAACCGAAATGATGGCCACCCATCCTACGACCATGGTCTCAAACATAGTACCTCTTTAGCTGATCCACATTGGTCGGCTCCGAGAATCGGTTTCCATCTAGATCCATCAACCATGCAATGCCCTCTAGGGTCAACTCCTTGATGAAATAAGGTCCACTCCAGTTGGGTCTGAACTTTCCTCTAAGATCTTTGATCAATCCTCTAATGACTCTCAAGACTAAGTCACCTATATGTAGTGGTATGGGAGTGACCCGCTTTTTGAAAACGCATGCCATTTTCCTTTGATATGCACAACATGGTCTACTGATCTCAATCTCCTCTCATCTAGGAGATTGAGCTAATCTAATCGAGCCTGAGCCCAATCTACCTCTAGAATCTGTTGCTCTAATGCTACTCTTAATGAACCCATCTCGATCTCGATTGGTAGCATTGCCTCCATGCCGTACCACCAAAGAGTAGGGTGTGGCTCCTATAGAGGTTCAAAAAGAAGTCCGATAAGCTTATAATGCGAAAGAAAGCTTCTCTGACCAATCCCGAGAAGTCTCAACCATCCTTCGCAAGTTCCTTTTAATATTCTTATTCGCGGCCTCGATTGTCCCGTTCATCTGCAGCCTGTACGCAGATGACCTATGATGCCGGATGCTATATCGTTGCACTAAGGTGTCAACCTCTGCTCTGAAATGTACCCCTCTATTCGAGATCAGCTCGTGAGGGACTCCATAGCCACAAATGATGTGTGATCTAATGAAACTAGCAACTCCAGCTGATGTCAATCTCACGTATGAAGCGGCCTCCACCCACTTAGTGAAATAATCAATGGCAACCAAGATGAACTCATGACCACGAGAAGATTTTAGTGAAATCTTCTCGATGATGTCGATACCCCATACTGAAAATGGCCACGGTGAAGTCAACGCATGTAACTCCAAGGGCGGCATGTGGATGAGGTCCCCGTGTATCTGACACTCTGGACATCTTTGAACAAATTGGCAATAATCCGTCTCCATGGTGAACCAGAAATAGCCAGTCCTCATGATCTTATGGGCCAACACATGTCCTCCCATATGTGGTTCGCAGACTCCTGCATGAACCTCTCTCATAACTCGATCGGCAAAGGTGCGGTCCAAGCATAATAGCAACATCCCATCAGCTGATTGTCTGTACAACGTCTCGCCACAAATCACGAATTGGGTGGCCAACTATCTCAATGCTCTCTTATCCTTAGCCGTGGCAGCTTCATGATATATGCCAAGTCTCAGAAAGTGATATATGTCATGATACCATGACAAACCATCATCTAACTCTATATTGTTGATTAGACAAAGTATGTAGGAACAGATCTCGACTTGATCAATAAAGGACGAACAATGGCATAAATAGGAATATCAATCATGGAAGCTAGAATAGCTAAGGCATTAGCAAACTGGTTTTTGCATGGTAAGGCTTAAGTTTCACATCTCTAGTCTTCCACTCACCTTGAATCTATCTCAATACCAGATTGGAGTCACCAAACACCTCCATATGTCTAATCCCAAGCTCAAGGGCCGCCTTTAATCCCAAGATACAGGCCTCATACTCAACAATATTGTTCATGGCAGGATGTCGATCTGAGAATGCCAAACGAACAGATCTAGGAATGTGATCACCATGAGGGGATATCAACAAGACGCTTATCCCGTACCCAGAATGGTTGGCTGCACCATCAAAGTACATGCGCCAACCTGACAAACTAGTCACAGCAGCGACATCCTCGTTTGGGAAGTCATCATCAATGGCTCTGCATTAGAAACTAGTAAGAAGCTAAGTGATCTGCAACAATGCTCCATCTGATGGAATTCTGAGTGACATAATGGATGTCAAACTCAGTCAGAAGTACTAAGCATCTCATGAGGCGACTGACCAGAGCGGGTCTGTCAAACAAATATCTAAGAGGATCTAGACAGGATATCAAGTACATTGAATACTCGGTCATGTAATGTCTCAGTCGGCGAGTGACCCAAACCAATGCCAAGCAATAGCGCTCAATCATTACATATCTCGTCTCGTAGTCTAGCATCATTTTACTCAGACAATAAATGGCTCGCTTCCTGCCCGAATCATCGAGCTGAGCCAACATGCAACCCGAAGCCACGTTTGAGACTAACAAGTATAGGAGTAAATGACGACGTGGTGTAGGAGGCGCCAATACTGGAGGTGACAACAAGTACTCTCTGATCTTCTCAAATGCGTGCTGACACTGATCATCCCAAACAGTAGGTTGACTCTTCCTCAAGAGTCGAAAAATGGGCTCACAGATGTCTGTCAATCTGGCAATGAATCTGCTGATGTACTGAAGTCTACTCAAGAAACCTCTAACCTTTCTCTTTGTCCTTGGTGCAGGCATGTCAAGGATCGATCTGATCTTATCCGGATCTACCTCTACACCTCTCTCACTAACCATATATCCAAGGAGTTTCCCAGAAGTCACTCTGAAAGTGCACTTATTGGGATTCAGTCTCAATCTGAACTGTCAGATCCTCTCAAAGAACCTCTCCAAAGCTGCTAGGTGATCTGATTTGTCTCAGGATTTCACAATCATGTCATCTACATAAACCTTGACATCCCAATGCATCATGTCATGGAAGAGGGTGGTCGCTGCTCTCTGATAGGTGACTCCTGCATTTTTCAATCTGAATGGCATGACTCTATAGCAATAAGTACCCCACTCGGTAATGAAGGATGTCTTCTCCATGTCCTCTAGAGCCATCAAAATCTGGCTGTACTCGAAAAATCTGTCCATAAAGGATAACATCGAATGACCTACTATACTGTCAACTAGCATATTGATGTATGGGAGAGGAAAATCATCCTTAGGACTAGCTATGTTAAGATCTCATAAATCAACACAAACTCTCACCTTGTCGTCCTTTTTGGGAACATGGACGACCTTAGCCAACCACTCTGGGTACTCGACCACTGATAAAAATCCTACACTAAGTTGCTTCTGGATCTCCTCCTTCACTTGCAAACTCCAACGAGGGTGCAATCGTTTCAACTTCTGCTTAACCGGTTTGGCATGGGGCAGAAGTAGAAAACGATATTGGACGATAGATGGATCAAGGCTTGGTATGTCCTCATAGGACCATGCGAAAATGTCCAAATATGATCTAATCCTCAATTCCCTAGGCTAATCTATTGTGCCGAAATCAACGATCTCCGTGTCTCCTACAATAGGTGAAACTCTTGGATCAATAGGGTCCGAATCGGAATCGGAGGATGAGTCATCATCTGAATCATGCTGTGCAATCTCATAATTTATGTCAAATATCTGTGATGTGGGTGGAGATGGTGCAGATAAAGCAATATCACAAGAGACAGACAAATACTAAAAAAATGCTCAAATCCATAAATGAAGAGTCAGAATCATCGTCATGACGGGAGACAAATCCCGATAAAACATCAAATGAAAGATGTGGGTCCACAAAGTTGGACATTCCCTTAACTAGGCCAACAGGGCCATTAAATAAATCATCAACAACTAAAACATCCTCAGCAATCTTCGGAGCAGGGGCATTCAGGATCTCCTCAGCAATCTCGATGATGGACACCCCAAAAAGATCAAATGGTGAAGCAAGCTCAGGCTGAAATATCTCCTCGGTCTGGCTCATACTCATAGCGAGCATCTTGTCAGCATACTCATCACGTGGCACAGCTCCATCCACTATGTCTTCGATCTCGGTAAATGTCCCGTGCTCGTCAATCTTATTCGGGAAATAGAGCGTCATAAGGCTCATACGATCTGGAGAGGAATGAGCGGTCAACACATATGCCGAAGTGCCAGGGACTCCATCACTCAACTATAACTGATGGACGAGACGCTATAGCTCGACCTCTTAAGTAGTACTGAGTCCCCTAATGATCCATTTGGAATGGGTTCGTGGCTCTGACGCCCTCATGAAGTAATCTGCCAAGCTTATGGTGTACGGGCAAACAGGATAATTGAACGGTGTAGGAGTTAGTCGAGCCATCATCCGTTCCTTGCACAATCGCACCATATATTTGTAATCGGCCTCAGTGAGGATGAACCCGAGTTCAAACGGTACATCATGATCTGGGATAGTCATGAACTCACTGGGCCCGTGCTAATGCTGCCCTAATCCCATGTCGGGAAGATAAGACATGCTCCTCATCATATCGAGTACCACCGTGCTATTATGCTGGTCGAACGACATGGCCATGAAGTCTTGATACGTTCCCAATTGGTGTCTTAGCTGATTCATGTCCTCTCAATGGTCCCTGACAGTGGTGCCATTTGATACGTGTCCAACTGGTGTCCCTTGATTGTGGTCCTCAGAAGGGAGTAATCAACAAAATTTATAACCTATTACACCATGTACTAGGATAGCCTTAGCTAGCATAACATAGTGGCTTTAGGGTCGTTCACTGGGATGGGTTTTCACTCCACAATTGATATTAATTCAAAGATGAATTGGTGCCTTTTCATTTCAAGGTTTGTTTTAAAAGAAAACATAAAGATGTTTGAATGAAAAAGGTTTGGTTTTAAACTAACCAAAAATAGTAACTGATTTTACTTACAAAGAAAAGTGTTTCTTGGAGTTTAGATTACTAGGATCAGATTCCTTGTACAAAAAGGGAGTTCCGGTCACTTGTTTCTTTTCCTCGCATTGGGGATTTAACATATAGTTATTTACCGAACCGGTTTGGTACAGATGCTTCCCTTTAATGGGTTCAAACACTAAATCCCTCTCACTGATGCATCTTGCAATGGCTCGTGCCTCTCACCTAGCATTTGCCATCCAAGATGATCCTTAACCTTGGATTACCCGTCAAAAGCTCGCAAGAGATAACTAATGGATGTCTCCTTAGAGTCCAAAAGCTTACCAAGTGTTGGCTATTCTAGAAAATCCTACCTTCAAACCACCTCCCAAAGGCTCGCAAGAGATAAACTAGTGCATCTCAATGGACGGAGATCACTTGCCTTACCAAGTGTTGGCCCAGGTGATTTAAAGGCGTTTTAAGTTAACTAAAAAGATAAAAACCATTAACGGGTCACACTTTCTCTTCATTAAAAACTAAAACAACAAAACTTCTAATTTATGCAGGAGGAAACTTACCCGGATTTCTTCACTCCAAGAGACGAAGAGCCTAGCCTCTCATCCTCTGAGGAAAAATCCTCAGAGTTTGATTTGCTAGAAATAAAAATAACGAGAAAACAAAAATATGAAGGAAAAACAGAGCAAGTGCTCTGTAAAATATATTTCTTCCTTTCGCCGATTACATTCTTATATTGTGTAAAGGAAATTACAAACTATATATAAGAGGTTATTCACCCTTTGTTCTTACTTAAAGACTAAGGAATCCTATGATAGGTGGGTTACAAGGAGAGTTTGGGGATTTAGACATCAAATATCTAAAGCAAAATATCTCAAAATGTTGGTTGCAAATATCGGGAAGCTTCAGGAGAACACCGTGGCTGTGCGTGCAAGAGGGCTGCGAAATTTCGCAGCAAAAAGGACAACATGTTGTAGCCCAAGGCTGATTTCGCAGCCGTGTGAAATTTGCCTTCAACTTGGAGTGATCGGCTTCCAATGGCTGTAACTCCTTCATTTCAACTTTGAATCGTGCACCGTTTGAAGCATTGGATTGTTGACTTCCTGAGCTTCGAAACGACATATAGCATGCATAAATTGAACTCCAGAAAGTGCTCCAAAAGTGGCTGTCATGACTGTCATCTAGAATGTTTCATGGTAGATTTCTCTTTGCTTCCCCTCCTTGCATTCCGGATTTGCTTATGGCAAAGGACTTCAAAGCTTCGGTTCTTCATGTTTCTGAGCTTTCCATTGCTTTTCCATGGATTCCAAAGAACTCTCCTCAATCTTGGATTTCTTTGGTGATCAAATTACTAACAAAAACACCAAAACTTACACACTTTGATTAGAAATGATTGCAAAGGTCCTTAATATGTTAATTGGGTTAAAAGGTAATAACTACTACTCAAAAGTGTTTAAAAGAGTTAATTACAAGCTATAAAATAGCACTTTTTGAGTAGTAATCAAGTCTCGATAAAAATCCTCCATCTCCAGGGCCTACACCTCGTCGAACGTGAATCCAGTCAAAAGTAAGTCCTCATCACTGTGACTAATCTGGAGCACTGGCTCAGCAGAAATGAACATATCTCCTACAAACTGCACCATGACGACCTGGCCATCGTGAATGAACTTCACCTTCTGATGAAGGGAAGAAGAAATGGCCTCGGCTTTGTGAATCCAAGGTCGGCCCAAAAGTAGGTTAGAGGATGCGGTAATCCTCAAAACCTAGAATACAGTGACAAATGTAGTCGAACCTATCAGTAACTTAATCTCCAAGGTGCCCATGACCTCCCTCCGAATACTGTCGTATGCTCAAACGGTCTGAGTGGAGGGACCAAAATCAGAAGATGCATAGCCGAGGGCGATGATAGTGGCCAAATGACAAATGTTCAGGGTCGAGCCATTGTCCAGAAGGACAGATGGGACTCGGTGACCTGAACAACCAACTGATATATAAAGGGGACGCGTGTGGTCCGAGCCCTCCGGTGGCAAGTCGTCATCAGAGAATACGATGCATGTGGCTCTGCCAGTCGTCATCATATGAATCAATCCCTTAAGAGTGGCGGTAGTCTCGACTCTGATCTGACTCAGGGCTCGAATCAATGCATCTCAATGAGTACTGGAATATGCTAACAAGCTCCAGATGGAAATGCGAGTTTGAGTGCTCTACAACTGCCTCAAAATCTCGTCGTCCTCTCTCCTGACCTCCTCGGGAGCAAATGTCCCCTCTACGGGTCTAGCAGCTGTGGGAGGCGGCTGTCGCAATACTCTACCCCCTTTGAGAATATACTGCACATCAAGAGTCTGAGAAGCATCAACATACGAAGTCTGAACCTCCTCAACATCCGGGATCAAGACGAACGACGTCTGAACACTATAATGTGTGAAAGTCATAGACTCAACAGTGGCCGTCAGTACTAATGCCGCCTCGGGAACTAGTCCGAATGGAACGGGCATCTGAGGTCCCAAAGTCACTCCGCCCATCTCATAAATCTCATCTAACACTATGGGCTCTGGATTCGACTCATCCCATCTTAGCATATGGATGTGGTCGTCAAGCTCAGTAAAATCCAGAAAATGAATGCCATCAGTCGGTGGGGGAGCCGCATGTGTGGTGTGGGCCGGTAATGGGTTTGTGGTTACACTTAGCTAACCTAAGTGAACCAAACCCTGGTTGATCAAATCCTGAATGGCATGCCTCAGAGCGGTACACCGATCAGTCTCATGTCCAGGCCTCTGATGATAAGCATAGTGCAGATCCATCCTGAACTGAGGCGGAACAGGCTGAGGTGGTGGTCTCAAAGGAAAATGAGCAGAGGTCTGCTGAGCTCTGGGCTTGGGATAAGGCGTCGTAGGTCTCGCGGTGAACTGAACAACATAGCATGGCTGTCCTGTGGCCGTATATGAAACAGGTGGTCTCTCGGTGCTTTGGGCGGCATAGTAAGGCAAAGCCAATGTCTAAGGCATGTAGGTCTGATCATAAGTCGGACGAGGCGGCTGTGGTCTGTACTGATGAGGTGCATAAGAATGATGAGTCTCGGGAAGCTGTGGAGTCGGCTAATGACGCTTAAGAGGCCTTTGACTAGTAAAACTAATGGTGCTCACATCAACCGATCTTTGTCCCCCCGGAGGGCTTCTTCCCCTTAACATCACTAGGGGGAGAATCAGTCCACAAACCTCTGGAAATATTGTCCTCAACATCATACAGAGCTAAAACCAGAGATCCAAAATCTGTGAATGGTACCCTGACCACATGTCTGGCAATCTTGGGCTGTAGACTCCTCAGAACCATCCGTATCTGATCCCTCTTCGATGGTCTATCAATAATCTTGGCGATCTTCCCACACCAACGGGAGATGAATGATGAAACAGACTCGTCTGTCCTCTATCTCAGAGTCTCGAGCTCCCTCCTCAATATATCTACAATAGTATTAAACGAAAACTGTCGTAAGAACTCCTAGGCCAAGTCATCCCATGTCCGGCACCATGAGGACTCCAAAGATGCAAACCATCACTGGGCCGCCCCACTCAGGGATAATGGGAATAAAGTGATCATCCAAGACTCATCCAATCCATGAGCTCTCATCACTATGCTATAAAGTCAGAGGTGGATGCGAGGACAACCAATGCCCGTGTACCTCTTAATGTCGGGCATCATGAACTTGGCTGACAAACTGGCCACCGACATACCCTCGAGGTCATCCCAAACAACGGAGCCATCAGATACCCTTAACTGTCTCATGCGTTGCTCAATATGGTCCATACGTGCATGAGCATCATCAATGAATGTGGTCTGAACGACTGCAAGTGGAGCAATCTCAGAATGTCCATGCAACATATAAGGTGAGGCCTGAGGCACTGTCGGAACAAGTAATGGCGGTGAAGGTGGCAACAAGTCATGAAGTGTCTCATCTTGAACTACGGGCGGTCTGCTCTGTTGGTTGCCAATCTCCTGCCTGAGACTAGCCAAAGCCTCTTGGATAGAAGCCATGGCGACCGTAAACTGATCAACTGTAACGACCTGCTGATCCATACCCGATTTCTCTGAAAATCGAACCAATCTCCCTTCTACTCTGATCTAAGAAGGTAAATCCAGACTGAGAACAAGGATCTGATCCTACAAAACATGAAGAAAGAAATAAGGATATGGCTAGGGAAAAGCATGAAAAAAATGATAATTTGAACGGAAACAAGCAAGGCATCCAAGTGAAGACGGATTGTCTGACCGTACTTAAACTCATACTAATCTTTGTGCACTTTCAACTGGAGACTAAAAAGAGGGAGTGTCAAATCCAAACTGTGACTATAGAGGCTCTGAAGGCCCTCAGATGCACCCATGTATAGAGAGAGAGTCCTAATCGAAGGATTTATGGCTCAACCTACAAGGTCAAGGTGGCTTTAAAAGGATATGGGTGGACTTTAAAAAAGATCCCTAGCAGAAGCGATCATACCCTCCAGTGGTACGCAACCTTTTGCACTCCTCCAAAGAGACGGGGCACTTCTATGCAAGGTGGTCATCACCTCCACACATGCACTACCTCGACATCCCAAGGGGTTTTCTATAATGAAACCTCTCAAAACTCTCAACACTCAATTGTCAACTAGAGTGTGCGGTGAACGGTGTGGGTGCATCCGAAAACCCTATGAAGCTAAAACAAAAGAGGAAACACTGGCTGCACAAATATCCATGAAACCTAGCTCCGGGCTATACAGGTCTTCAATGATCGGACTCCAATCGACATCAACGTGTCAGTCACCTCCAGAATGCTCCCAAACATCGGTATAGCCCGTTGCTAAACCCTACTTCTAACCTCTGGCTTGGTTGGAGTAACAAGCACATACAAAGCCTCACACTTGCAAAAGTGAGACCCGAAATGAAGGAAATGACCGAAACTAGAGGGTTGGAGATAAAGGGATAGATGTACGACCCACACAGACAAGCAACATGCAATCATGTAGAAGGAGGGCAGTCATGCAACATACAGTCAAGCAAAGCACATATATACCACTCATGTCCACATACAAGCTATGACAATCAAGATGAATAATGATACAGACGTCATGCTCGAAGACGATCAAGATAATATACAGGCATGAGGAACAATCCATTAAGTCAAATGATATACAACTATGAGTCTATACATGTGAAGTGAGTAGAACAATCATGACAAAAATCAGAATCACTATGCTAAGCGAAACAAAATGAGCAATCGATAGAATCAGCATGTCGATATCCCAAACAAATATAGCAATGAAGTACAAAAGAAAAAGCTATCTCAGAATCCTTAATAAAGACAAATCAATCATCATAATTAGCATATCAATGTCCCAAATGAATACAATATCTGAGCATGCATCTAATGACATCGAGAACTCTCATTGTGCAATCAAGAGATAGGTACCCACTGATCGACTCATCAAACGCCACATTTGCTTCATCTTAAGTTCAAGCTTGACTTTTTAATCAATCCCCAGCGAAGTCGCCATTTTATGGACCCCACATTTTGGCTCATGCGCTTCCACTCGATTTTTATTTTAAAAATGATTTTATTTATTAGAAAATGACTTGGAGTCGCTACTTATTTTTGTTTTATTTTAAAAAGGGTAAACAAAATAAGAAAGAAAACCCTAAGTGTGACTCCTTATTTTGAAAAAGGTGGTCTATGAAAAACAGGATCGGACTCAGGGATCAGGTTACTTATCGGAAAGATACGATAAAGACCGTAGCGCCCCTCTAAGTCCCTAGAACGGGTCTCTACTAATAAAATGAAGCAATCATGACAATTGGTAAGAAAAACAATGGATACTAAGAACAATCATGCACATATGAGAATGAGCACATGCATAGAGAATGACCAGAGTGAGAGAGGATGCGTACCTTAGCAGCAAACCGCAACGCGCTATCATGAAATGGGTTAGTGTATAGTAATGAGCATAAAATATGTCACTCATGTCACTAAACATGATAAGAACAGCCAATAGCACGCATGACACTTCATTCAAATTCGTTTCTATTTTAAAGAAAATTTATTTGATGTTGGGCTCCCACCAAAGCCCATTTTATTTTTGCACAAATCAATTCGGTGAATTCTATCACTTGGAATTACGGAAATTAATTTTTGCTTATTCTAAAACATTTTAAAAATAGAGGAGATGTGAAAATTGTTTACCAGAAAGAAAAGTGGTAGCAAATTTTTATTGAAAAGTGAGACTTTTGGTACCTAAAAATTCCAAGGAGGAAGCATGAGAGAGTTGGGATTGTTTAAAAAATAGAATTTGAAAAATTATTTGAGGAATGGGAGTGTGGGAAATTATTTATAAAAACAAAACAAGGATGAAGAAGCGGAAGGGTGACACGGCGCCATTTGATTCGTGCCCAATTGGTGTTTCAACTGATTCGTGTCTAGTTGGTGCTCTTTGATTGAGGGAGTAATCAACAAAATTTATAACCTATATCACCATGCATTAGGATAGCTTTAGCTAATATAGCATAGTGGCTCTAGGATCGTTCTCTGGGAAGGGTTTTCAACTCACAACTGATACCAATTCAAAGTTAAATTGGTGCTTTTTCATTTCAAGGTTAGCTTAAGAAATAAAACACAAACTTTGGTTGAACGAGGTTTTGTTTCAAGCTAACTAAAAAGAAAGTAATGGAAATTACTTATGAAGAAAAACATTCCTTGGAGGTTTAGGTTCATAAGGGAGGTTCCTTATGCAAAAACAGAGCTCCGGTCATTTGGTTCATTTCCTCGCTTTAGAGAATTAACATATAGTCAATTCTCTAACCGGTGTTGTACAGATGCATCCTTTAAATGTCTTTGAGCTCTAATTCCCTCTCACTGATGCAACTTGCAATGACTCGTGCCTCTCACCTAGCATTTGCCATTCAAGGTGATCTTTAACTTTGGACTTCCCTTCTCAAGCTCGCAAGAGATAACTAATGGATGTCTCCTTGGAGTCCAAAAGCTTACCAAGTGTTGGCAATTCTAGAAAATCCTACCGTCAAGTCACTTCCCAAAAGCTCGCAAGAGGTAAACTAGTGCATCTCCATAGATGGAGATCACTTGCCTTACCAAGTGTTGGCTCAAGTGAATTGAAGGTGTTTTAAGTTAACTAAAAACATAGAAATCATTAAAGGATCACACTTTCTCTTCATTAATGGCTGAAACCACAAAGCTACTAATTCTTGCACTTGGAACCTTTCCCGGCAACCTTAGCTCCAAGGAACTAAAAGTCTAGCCACTCATTCTCCGAGGAAACTTCCTCAGATCTTGTTTGGCTAGTAAGAAAAATTAGATGAATATCAACAATCAAAACAAGTAAGGTAGAGCAAAAACTCTCAATTTTACTTCTTTCTAAAAATTATACAAAGCGTCTGTGTACAAGCCTTGTTTTTCCGTCCGTTTCCCCTCTGAGGAAACTTACAACCATTATATATAGGTTTATTTACCCTTTGTTCTTGCTTAAAGACTAAGGAATCCTATGATAGGTGGGTTACAAGGAGAGTTTGGGGATTTAGACATCAAATATCTAAAGCAAAAAATCTCAAAATGTCGGTCGCAAATATCGGGAAGCTTCAGGAGAACACCCGTGCACTGTGCAAAATGGCTGCGAAATTTTCGCAGCAAAAGGACAAGATTTTCGCAGCAAAAGGCTGATTTCGCAGCCGTGCAAAAATCTTCCTTCAGCTTGGAGTGATCTGCTTGCAATGGATGTAACTCCTTCGTTTCAACTCCGAATCGTGTACCGTTTAAAGCATTGGATTTTTGACTTCCTGAGCTTCGGAAACGAAATATAGCATGCATAAATTGAACTTCAGGAAGTGATCCAAAAGTGGCTGAAATGACTGTCATCAAGAATGCTTCATGGCTGGTTCTTCTTTGCTTCCCCTCCTTGCATTTCGGATTTGCTTATGGAAAAGGACTTTAAAGCTTCGGTTCTTCATGTTTCTGAGCTTTCCATTGCTTTGCCAAGGATTCCAAAGAACTCTCCTCAATCTCGGATTGTTTTGGTGATCAAATTACTAACAAAAACACCAAAACTTACACACTTTGATTAAAAATGCTTGCAAAGGTCCTTAATATGTTAATTGGGTTAAAAGGTGATAACTACTACTCAAAAGTGTTTAAAAGAGTTAATTACAAGCTATCAAATAGCACTTTTTGAGTAGTAATCACTCCTCCCAACCGACATATTGCTAGTTCCTTAGCAATGAAGGAGAGAAAAATAAAAATAAAAAGTACTAAAAAGTAATAAACTTTACAAGATCATGCTTATCACTTCCAAAAAATTTTAAGTGGCATGATGATCATAGTCCCACATGGAACATTAAAGAAATATAAACTCAAATTTCAACAAGAGTTATCAAAAACTTTGCTAAACACCATTGATAAAGAGAAGGCATTATGCAAATTGAAGCTTTAAAATCATTTCCACTTCCAAAGGACCAAACCTTACTCTTCCACCAAAGTCTAAATGTGAGATCATAGTTTCCGAATATAGTATGCTAAACTAATCTCTCCCCCCCAACCTAGCTCTTTTCAACACTTAGCAAACTGACCAAATTCAATAGGCTAAGAACGCACCATTTTTGTTTCACCATTTTTTTTCATTGTAGGGGTGCAAGACTTAAAGGTATTATTTTCTAACTCGTCCATGTAACGGGGGTCCATCGATGACTCCCAACCAATTAAGGTTTAGGGCATCAAGCTTTAAGGATCTTTCAACCACTAACTCCTCGGATTTTACCCCGGACTTTTGAGAATGAATTTTAATACCCAAGCACCTACAGTAAGTTAAAATCCACCTATTCACCCTTTTAACGAGCATTGAGGTCGGTAACTCCCAACCAATGAAGGCTTAGGGCACCAGGTTTTAAAGATTTTCACCATATACCCCTTAGACCTTGCTCGGGTTTCAAGGCAAGCAAACATTTTTTCTTTCTTTTTCAAGGGCTCATTGGCCTTTTGTAAGGTGTCCCAACACTATTAAATGAGGTCAAAGGTACCAAGTCTAAATTTTTCCAAGTCAAGAGGGAAATAGTTTTTCATCTTATATTCGGGACCTAGTGTGCACAATGTGTGAATAGCTTAAAATGGAAGAACTAAGCTTGAATTCAATAGAAGCTTCAACAATTGAACAACTTTAGTAAGCATAATCCAAACTCTAAGTCAAGTGAAAAGCAAAAGTTCAGTTTCTCCCATTTTAATTTGAAAATTTTTCCTTAGAAACCCTGGAGATTAGAATAAAAACTTTAAATTTTTTTTAAAATTAAGCAAAAATCATCTAAATTACCAAAATAACTTAGCATAAGTAACAAAAAACTTCCTTCCTCAACTCTCCCTCCAACCGAGCTGAGCATTGTCCTCAATGTGGCATGAACGATTGAGATTATAGGGAAGAAGTGGTTCCTCCTAAGGGATATAAATTTCGAATATTGATTGGAGAAACCACATGTTTCAAAAAGAATAAAAGATGTGAGTAGAGGAAATAAGAATAAAATAATGCTAAGAGTGATCAAAAAGTGCTAGAGTTGTATTACTTTAATTCATGTGAGTACAATTGGAAAATAAGCAATACAAGTAATCCCTATATATAATATCAAAATGATGGGATTTCATAAAAGACCAACATAAACGAAATACATAAAAGAAATATAAAGGAAATGTGTAAATGATCAGATGGTGGGTGGATGAATCTGTGGAAATGATGGCTCAGCTGCCTCTCCTGTAGGAGGCTCTTGATGAGGCATAGGCTGATCAACAAAAGGAGGGGCCTGTGATGGCTCTGGTGAGCTGGGAATGGCATGCTCAGGAGCTGATGTAATGCCGAGATGATGCTGGATCTGCCTCAGGATGGCAGTGTGCTGGGCCTGAGTGGCAAGAATCTGCTCTTGCTGAGAACGAAGGGCTGTGATCTGTTGAGTGAGAATGCTCTGAGAAGTGGCCAATGCCTGGTAAGTGTGGGATAGGCCTCTATACTCGATGATGGGGATAGCTACCCTTGGTTCAACTGAAGGAGATAGTACTGATGGAGGTGGAATGACAGGGGAAGGCTGTGGTGTGGCCTGAGGAGCAGAGGATGGAACCTCTGGTGGAGGCTCACTAGAGGCCACTGCAGGGGCAGGTGGCTGAGTGTTAGCAAGTGGCTCCTCTAGCTGCTCTGCTCCAGCTAGTGCTCCCTGGTCTGCACCACCATAAGCTGTCATACTAGTCCATTTGTAGAGAGTGAAAATCTCTCGACAAAAATGTTTACGCTCATGTTGAGGCTCTACTGGGTATCCCAGGTGCTCCAATATCTGGCATAATAGCCTGGGGAAGAGGAGTGGGATGGCATCTGCTCGGAGCAGCTTCTTTCGATGCATCTTCTCTTCAAAGTATAGAAGAGCAGCTAAGATGAGATGATGAGGGCCGAAGAAGTATCCCTCAGAAATCCTAAACAAGGCCTCCAGCAACACTCCTCTCCTCTGCACCCAATGCTGAAGTGGAAAAATGTTATGACGCAGGAGTGCATCAATGAAGAACATGCTGGGGGGAAGCTGCTTTCTCATGATGTAATGGCGTGAGGATGCCCCTTTAGACAGAGTATGAACAATGTCACTCTGTGAAGGGCTAGTCCAGGCTCGAAAATCCTCTGGACATGCTGGCTCATAGGGGATATGGAGTGCCTCTGCTATATGCCGAGCTCCCAAAATCCCATGTCATCCATCTATGGTAAAATGGATGGTTGTAAGATCGCGGACCTGGTTTGTGGTCATGGACTGATAGAAGTCCAATGCCACTCGGGGATAGAAAAAATCCCTGGGAGTCAGCAAATGCTCTATACGATACCTTTGTAGCAGACAAAAGGACTCCCTGAGCTCAGGCTGAATTCTGAAGGTGGCTATGTCGAAATAGAGCTCAGAATGAAATGGCCTTGCTCTACAATCCAGATTTCCTGTAATTGGCAGTTGTGTCACCATGGGGCATCTGATGGCTTCCTCAGGAGTCATATCCGAGGGAATTTGAGATTCTCTTGCTGGTGCCTGAGATGGTTGAGACTTCTTGGCAGGCGGTGGAGACTTTTTAGCAAGTCGTGGAGACCTTTTAGCCGGCGGTGGAGATTTTTCTGTAAGCGGAGGAGATGGCGTAGGCTCTGATTCAGGCTCCGAAGAGGACTCGGTCATATCGATTGGCTCAGAGACCTTTGCTTTCTCTTTAAGCGTCCGAAAGAGCTCGCACCGGTAATGGTAAGTGATCTCTTTGTATTATAGCGCCTAGCCGGAGGACTGGTAGGTGTGCTCTTGATTGGCGGTGGAGCGAGGCGAGGCCGCGCCGGCTCAGAGGTGGAGTCTTGGATAGGCGCGCCTCTTGGGATGCTCAGGCGAGTCGATGGAGACGAAGACTTTGCTCCTCATGTTCTGGCCATGGCAATGTCAACGGAAACGATCAGAAATGGGCGCGGCTTGCTCAGGCGAAGGAGGTAGACGAGAGGATGCTCTCGCTTGGCTCCTCTTGGCACCTTTTTAAAGTTCAAATAACGGTTTAAAAATAGGAAAAATGGAATTTATACCGTTTAAAAAGAACACGAAGGGTCACTGTTCCTTTTCGCAGCAGATGGGTTTTTTCGCAACGAGGAGGCGCAGATTTCGCAGCAGCTAGGCGTTTTCGCAGCAAGGGGAAATTCGGCATCGATTTCGCAGCCCATTTCGCAGCTGTGAAACGGGCGTACGACTCTACGAACTGGCGCTTGTGTGCCAAAGGGGGGTTTCGCAGCTGCGAAACACCCTTCGAAATGGTGCTTCGACTGCGAAAAGGCGGGTCTTCAGTCGTGGAAAAAGTCGCAACCAATTCACAGCTACGAAACAGTGGTACCCGGCTGCGAAATGGCACTCGTGTGCCAAGGAGGGCTTTCGCAGCTGCGATAATTTTCGCAGCAGGTGCAAGGCAGCTGCGAAATGGTTTCGCAGAGGAGATCGATTTTCGCAGCGGGAAGTGGGATTTTCGCAGCGACACCTGAGGGCTACGAAATTTTTTTCGCAGAGGAATGCGATTTTCGCAGAGGCCTCCTTTTGGCTGCGAAATTTCGCAGCCAAAGCTTTCTCCTTGCTTTTGAGCTTATTTTAATTTCTAACTTCCTTCTTTCGATTTTCTTGCAATTCCTCCTAATTTTAATCATTCAAAAAGATTAAGTTAGTTACAATTAACATAATTTAAGACCAAAATTACAATCAAATAATTTACAAAACTAAAAAAAAATAACATATTTAACAAAATTATGGACTTTGGTGAAACCAAGTCCATCTAACCCTTCTCTGATCAGGCTTTTTGTGGCTCAAGGAGGTTGATTTCTTCCTTTTCTGGCTTGAATGACTCAATGAATGGCTTGAGGCGATGACCATTGACTCTAAAGGTGTCTATGCCATTGGAATTCAGTAATTCCACCACTCCATTGAGATGTACTTGGTGAATGGTGAAAGGACCTATCCACCTTGACTTGAGCTTCCCAGGAAAGATATGAAGCCTTGAGTCATAGAGTAGGACTCTTTGTCCTTTCCGAAATTCTTTGTTGGAGATTAGTTGATCATGCCACCTCTTCATCCTCTGTTTTGCTACTTTGGAATTGATGTAAGCATCATTTCTTAATTCCTCCATCTCATTAAGGTCTAAGCACCTCTTTGCCCCAACCCTGATCAAGTCCATGTTCAACCTCTTGATTGCCCACCAAGCCTTATATTCAACTTCCACAGGGAGATGGCACGCTTTGCCATAGACGAGACGATAAGGAGACATGCCAAGAATAGTCTTATAAGCTGTTCTATATGCCCATAATGAATCATGAAGCTTAATAGACCAATCTTTTCTGCTTGTAATCACCACTTTCATCAGTATGTTCTTGATTTCCCTGTTTGCTAGCTCCACTTGCCCGGAAGTTTGAGGATGATAAGGTGTAGCTACCTTATGCTTCACTCCATACTTGGCTAATAGGGCTTCAAAAGGTTTGTTGCAAAAATGAGTACCTCCATCACTGATTATGGCCTTGGGCACCCCAAATCTTGAGAAGATGTTCTCCTTAAGAAATTTGAGAACCATCCTGTGATCATTATGTTTACAGGGGATTGCCTCCACCCATTTGGAAACATAGTCCACCCCCACAAATATATAACAGTTACCAAAAGACATTGGGAAAGGTCCCATGAAGTCAATACCCCAAACATAAAAAAGATCAACTATAAGGATGGGGTTCATGGGCATTTGGTTTCTTTTTGTAAGCTTCCCGAGTCTTTGGCATCTATCACAACTCCTACACATGATGTGGGAATCTTTGAAAAGCGATGGCCAAGTAAACCCTAATTGCAAGACCTTCATGGCTGTTTTCTGAGAGGCAAAGTGACCTCCACATGCATTCTCATGGCAATGGCTGAGGATCCCTTGTTGCTCTTCTTCAGGGACACACTTCCTTATGATCTGATCTGCACAATACTTCAAAAAAAGAGCTCTTCCCAATAATAAGCATGAATCTTTGCAAAGAAGTGCTTTCTGTCTTGCGCTTTCCACTTACTTGGAACTTCACCAGTAACCAAATAGTTAGCAATATGAGCATACCAAGGAGCTTTCTCTAGCAACATAAGTGATTCCTCAGGAAAGTCATCATTAATAGGTAATACATGGGAATTGTGTGCTATAGCCAACCTTGAAAGGTGGTCAGCTACCACATTCTCCACCCCTTTCTTGTCTCTGATTTGGAGATCAAACTCTTGTAACAAAAGAATCCATCTAATCAACCTTGTTTTTGCATCTTGCTTTGTCAATAAATACTTCAAGGCCGAATGGTCAATGAAAACAATGATGAAAGACCCTACTAAATAAGCACGAAACTTGTCTAAAGCAAACACCACAGCTAACAATTCTTTCTCTGTAGTTGTGTAGTTTCTTTGAGCTTCGTTCAATGTTTTGCTTGCATAGTAGATCACATAGGGCTTCCAATATTCTCTTTGGCCAAGTACAGCTCCTATAGCAAAGTCATTGGCATCACACATTACTTCAAAGGGTAGTTGCCAGTTAGGAGCCCTCACTATTGGAGCGGTTGTCAAAAATTGCTTCAATTGATCAAAACTCTTTTGACATCTTTCATCCCAGACAAACTTAGCATCTTTAGCTAAAAGTTCACAAAGAGGCCTTGAAAGCTTAGAGAAGTCTTGTATAAATCTCCTGTAGAACCCTGCATGGCCAAGAAATTGCCTTACTCCTTTTACAGTGGTTGGGGATGGCAATTTGGCAATAAGTTCCACCTTTGCTTTATCAACTTCAATGCCTTTCTCGGAGATGATATGGCCAAGGACAATTCCTTGATGTACCATAAAATGGCATTTCTCCCAGTTGAGCACCAAGTCTTTTTCAATGCATCTTTAAGAACCGCTTCCAAATTTACTAAGCATTCTTCAAATGTACCTCCATATATGGTGATATCATCCATGAAAACCTCTATAATTCGCTCCACCATATTACTGAAGATACTAAGCATACATCTTTGGAAAGTCTCAGGTGCATTGCATAAACCAAAACGCATTCTTCTGTAGGCGTATGTTCCAAACGGACATGTGAAAGTGGTCTTCTCCTGATCTTCAACATCAATTTCAATTTGGAAATACCCTAAGTACCCGTCCAAGAAACAATAGAAAGGATGGCCAGAGACTCTCTCCAGCACCTGATCAATAAACGGGAGTGGAAAATGATCTTTCCTTGTCACAACATTCAATTTCCTATAGTCAATACACACCCTCCAACCTGAAGTGAGGCGTGTAGCAATTTCTTCTCCTTTTTCATTCTGAACCACAGTAATCCCTGAATTCTTTGGTACCACTTGAGTAGGACTCACCCAAGGGCTGTCAGATATGGGATAAATAATACCCGCTTGGAGTAGCTTCAGTACCTCAGTTCGTACCACTTCTTGTAAATGAGGATTCAATCTTCTTTGAGGTTGACGAATTGGTTTAGCTTTCTCCTCCATATATATATAATGTGTACAAACCAAAAGACTGATTCCTTTCAAGTTAGATATTTGGCATCCTATTGCTTTCTTGCACCTCTTAAGAACTTCAAGTAGAGAAATCTCCTGATGACCGGTAAGAGATGAAGATATAATGATTACTACTCAAAACATGCTATTTTGTAGCTTGTAATTAGCTCTTTTAAACACCCTTGAGTAGTAATTATTACCTTTTAACCCAATTAACATGTTAGGGACCCTTGCAATCAGATTTCTAACAATTGTGTTAAGTTTTGGTGCTTTTTGATAGCTTTATGCTCACCAAAGCAATTTAAGAATGAGGGAGAGCTATTTATAGTTCATGGCAAAGTTTTTGAAAGCTTAAATTTATGAAGAAATCAAGCTATGGAGTCTCATAATCCTTTGCCTTAGTGGTTCAAAGTATACAAGGAAGAAACAATGGAGAAGAGGAAAACAGGGGATGAAAATAGGGGACACAGCTGCAGTCTTTCATTGCACTTTTGGAGCACTTCCCAAAGTCCATTTTTTACATTCTATATACCATTTCAAAGCTCAGAAAGTCAAGAATCCAACGGTTCAAACCATGTATGATTTGGAGCTGAAATGAGAAAGATATGGCCTTCGGAAGACAACTGCATCAGGCTGAGCGAAAATTTCGCACGATGGAAATCAAGGTGCGAAATCCTCAGTCCACTGTGCGAAAATTTCGCACACCTCAAACCAAAGTGCGAAATTGGAACTCAGCGTGCGAAAATTGGATATTTTTGCCGACTCTTTTTCTTCTGATATTTTTGTGTTTAAATTTCCATTTTCTCCTTGTATTCTTACCACAAGATCAATGGGAGTAAATTTATTTTTTTGGTGTTATATGTCGATGATATTCTGCTAGCAAGCAACGATATCAACATGTTGCATGAAACTAAGAGATTTCTTTAAAAAAAAATCGAAATGAAAGATCTTGGTAATGCATCCTTTGTGTTGGGCATACAAAGTTATCAAGATTGGTCTCATGGTATTCTTATCTTATCATAAAAGGCATATATTGATAAAATGCTTAGTAGATTGGCATTAAGGATTGTGCACTAGGAGATACGCCCATTACTAAGGGTGATAATTTAGTTTTCTTTAATTCCCAATGAATGAAATTGAGAAAAAAGAAATGAAGAACATCCCTTGTGCTTTAGCAGTAGTGAATCTCATGTATGTTCAAGTTTGTACTCGTTCGGATATTGCATATGTAGTTGGTATGCTTAGAAGATATTTAAGTAACCTAGGAATGGTTCATTAGAAGGCAACAAAATGGGTCATGCGGTATCTACAAAGAACAAAAGATTTCTTGTTCATATATCAGAGATATGATCATTAATTTAGAGATCATAGGGTATTTCGACTTAAACTTTGCTGGTTGCCTCGATAACAGAAGATCCACTTCTGGCTATGTTTTTATGTTGGCCGAAGGAGATGTCTCATGGAAGAGTGTTAAGCAATCAATCATAGCTACTTTCACCATGGAAACAGAATTTATAGCTTGTTATAAGGTATCGAACCAAGCAATATGGTTGTGAAATTTTATCAGTGGATTGCGTATTGTTGATGGCATTGAGAGACCATTAAGGATAAAATTATATTCTAAAAACAACAGAAGCTCATTAAAGTCGAAACATATTGACTTGAAGTTTCTAGTTGTTAAGGAGAGAGTTTAAAGTTGTCAAGTGTCTATTAAACATACTAGTACAAACTTCACAATTGCAGATTCGCTTACCAAACGTGTACCACCTAAACTGTTTCATGAGCATGTGGCTCGTATGGTTGTGGTTCATCTTGGTGATATATGCTTGTATAGTAGGAGTCTATTAATTGATATTCATTAGTTAATGACAGGTTTTTTTTATCTGAGTTAAATATTATTCTTATTTTGTTTATTGAAAACTCTGAAATAAAGTTATATTCTTTCAATTGCAGTATTGCATAAAGTTTGAAAGTATGTTGAACTATTTTGAGTTATAAAGTTGGACCAGTTGGAAATAGGCATGATATGATCACATTACATGAAATTTCCATGCTACACATCCATACTTGATCTATTTCGTTGATTGTATTAATGTGGTGATCATTGATGAGTCTAGTTATGAAATATGTAACAATGATCGTCTTGATTCTATATTGGTATAATTGATGGTCCAGATTATTTTGAGATGCTTACAGTTAAGATAGCAAATATTGAGCTCACTATTTTTGTAATGTATAATTGTTTGATGACATATGTGGCCCAAGTGGGAGATTGTTGGGTATTTTGGTAACCGTGGGCCTACATATTAACACTGTACATTAAGATATCTTATTTTAGCCTAATTAAATGTGATCAATTAAGTTATTTTTTGGGCTCTCAAAACATTTCTTATATACACTATATGGGCTTTACAATGTGTAAAGACCAATTTTATTTATTTATTAATAATGTGCTAATAAATAAAATAAAATAATAAGGGGTATAAAATGGGTTTTTTTTTTTTTTGCATATTATACACATCTCATTAGTAAGTGATTTGAAGATTTCCTATAATACTCGTTTCAGATGTGGAAGACAAGACCCAAATACAACATCTCAATGGATTCAAGTATGTCTTCCGATATTATTATTCTATCGATTTAGTATGAGATTCTAGTATATTTATCATCTAGATTTTTATTTTTATTTTTTGAGATTAAGTGTTATTATCTATCCATGAAATAAAGTTTTGTTATTTATCTAGATGACAATTAGTTTTTATCACCATTTTGTATGATTCATGGTTCTCCGACAAAAGATACTTTCGTGAGATCATGAGTAAAAGTTATTCAATTTTTCTAGTTAATATTTTTCATTCTTATTTGTTTTATAAAAGATAAGACTATTAATTAGATTAGATTCTTGAAAAGACAAAAAAAAAAAACCGAGGTTTTAGATATTTACCAATATTTAACTTTATAAAATTTGTTAAAAAAATATTTTATTTTCCTATTTTTAAAACGTAAGCATGAGATGTTTTATAGTTATTTGATAAATCCTTTTAAAAAAGTCATAAAAGAATTAAATTACAAGGATAAGAATGAGTGAAATTCTATCACCCAAATACTTGGGATAAACTTAATGATATTAAAATTATTATTTTTTTGTTAAATTTATATGATATAAAAAAAAAATTCCCTTATCATAAATAAATATAGTATATATATATATATATGATATGAGATATTTGATTGGATGATTGGATTAAAAAGAAAAAAATATAAATATATTCAAAAAATGCGAGCAGACATGTTGTCAACAATTAAATAACATGTCACTTAAATAATTATAATTAGGAAAAGTCTACAATACCTCCTTCGGTACCATGCCTCCATTTTTTTCATCCATTGGATGAAAATGATTAAATCTCAGCCATCCAAATGAAAAAGAAAAAAAAAATTCAAAAAAAATTCTACCGAGTAATTTTTTTTTTGTTTATTTAAAATTTAATTTTTGTCTTGGGTTTAATCACTTTATATTACAAAAAAAAACTGCTATTTATTTTTTCAAATTTCTCTTTATTTTTATGTTGCACAAAAAAAATTCCCCAAACAAAATAATTACATTAAACAGGAATTTATAATTGGTTATTGTAATGGATGTAAAAATGTGTGTTGCATGGGATTAATTCCCATGGCAACCGGTTGGGTGACCTGAAGAATTGGTTTTGTATAGTTTTTTATTATTTTTGCATGCCATGTGTCTTCATCTTATGAGCCCAAAAAAGTGGGTATGGTACCGAAAAGCACTTTTCGGTACCCTAGCATAACCCAATTAGGAAAAGTCTACAATACCTCCTTCGGTACCAGGCCTCCATTTTTTTTCATCAATTGGATGAAAATGATTAAATCTCAGCCATCCAAATGAAAAAGAAAAAAAAAATTCAAAAAAAATTCTACCGGGTACCTTCCCCTCCCGTTCTCTCCCCCATCTCTCCTCCTTTTCCCCTTTTTCCCCCCTAATTTGCTCTCTTGCTCTCTTCCCCTCCATAGCTGGCTGTCTCACGCATCCTCCATAGGCGACTTCCTCAGCTCACCCATTTCCCGCCCCTCCATAGCTGGCTGTCTCATGCATCCTCCATAGCCGACTTCCTCAGCTCACCCATTTCCCGCTCCTCCATAGCTGGCTGTCTCATGCATCCTCCATAGCCGACTTCCTCATCTTTGTTTGCCGACTTCCTCCATAGCTCACCCATTTCCCGCTGTCATCTTTGTTTTCTCTCCCTTTTCCCGTTTTTCTCTCCAGTGATTCTCCACAGCTAGGTGAAGACCACGGTCGGCTTCAACCAGGCCAACCTCTTCGAGGCCGACGTCGCAGACCTTATCAAAGACGTCTCCACAGCTAGGTGGAGACCACTTTCGCCGTCAGCCGGGATCAAAGACGTCTTCACAGGTGGGTGGAGACCACCATCACCGTGAATCGGGCCAACCTCCTCCAAGTCGACGTCTTGACTCATCAAAGAAGTCTCCCTCAAGGACCGCGAGCTCAGGATTGTGGGCGAGGTCGGTGCCAAGATCCGAGTCTTAGACTTCATTTCTCCTGATGTCCAGGTCAGCTATTTTTTCTGCTAGATTCTTCTTCTCGAATATTTTATGTAAATTTTCTGAATTTTTGCTTTCTCTCCCCCTACCCCTGCATTTTGTCACACGGAGAATTTCGGTTCTTTCACACAGAGAATTTTAGTGGAATCTTCATAACCCTTGTGTTTTCTTTATATTTTATATTTTGTTTAAGAGGTGTAAGGGGGTGTTTTCAGGTTCTAAATTTAATGGTTTAAAAACCCGAATTGAAGACGTAGCTGGAAGAAGAAGAAGAGGACGTGTAGTACTAAGGAAAAGAAAATGAGAAGGACACAATTGTTTGTTACTCAAAAGGCGCTTGTATCCTAATTATTTGGCGAGTTCTATATAAAGGGAAAAAAATGTGAGTAGTAATTATGTGTTTTACAATATTGTGTCCATTATATTTCATGTTTTTTGTTAGATTTATGGATTGATTACATTATAGAAAAAGAGTGTGGTTAGATTATTGAACATTGAAAAAAATTTGTATGTTAATTTTGTCATCATTTTAAATGTAAAGATATTTAGGGAGGATGTTGTAGTTGTAATGGTATTTGTATTTTAATTGGCATTTGGTTGGTTGTAGTAAGATATAAAAATAAAATTTATTGAAATGTGAAAAAAAAACTTATGTTGAGATAATGTGGTGGTGAAAGTATGTTTGATTTATTATATCCGAAATCATATTATAAAAATTGACTTAAATGATTTGATTTAATTTTTAGGAGCGAACGCGATGGTCTTGAAGTTGTTAGAACTCCAAAGAGGCCTATCGGCGCTTGGATACATTACTAGTAAGGGAAAATAGAAATATGTAAAATAATATGTTTTTTAATGTATTTTTTGTGGTTGTTATTGTTAAATTTGTTTGAAATTGTTTTGTAGTAACGATCAATTAGCCATGATGAAAGAGAAGGATAAAGGAGTGAAGATAAATGATGATGTAAGGAGTAATATTGCTATGTCTAATATAATTACATTTTAAAATTAGAATTTAAATTATGTGACCAATTAATGTAGTTGAGGAAAAAATTGGGCAAGAAGTGGAATGCACTTTCAAAAGTAGAAAAAGAAAATTTCATGGCAAAGTCCAAAGAAAGTTCAAAACAATATTCACTTCAAAAGGGTGTGGTTCCAAAGGTAATTTTTTTTTGTAATGAATATTTAATTTCTTTACTTATGTATTTGTTGGAAATTATATTAATGTAAACATGTTTGATGTTTGTGTATCTTTTCAGTTATATCTTCAGACTCGATGCTCCCCCCGAGCGAGTGATTAGAGTGATTGAAAAATTAGAACCAAAGCAAAAGGCAGCCATAGAAGAAATAGGATTTGGTAGCCTCTTGTAACTTTGATGTAGGAAAATTGATCATGGGTTATGTCTTTGGTTGATAAATAGTTTTAATCCGAACACTTATATGTTACAGTTGTATAATACTTGTATCAAATTATCCCCCATTGATGTTGAATTTATTATGGGATTGAGGGCAAGAGGGTTGAAGATTGGCATGAACAAAGATGTTGGCCATAAGAATGATTTATGTAAAAAATATTGTGATAAAAAAGGGCGATTGCCATTAGTGATGTTAGAAAATCAAATTAGGGAGGATAAAGAGGCTGGAAACGATTTTAAAGTTCGTTTTGTATTATTTGTGTTGGGTGCATTATTGTGCCCAACAATGAAGCTTTTTGTGAATCGTTCTTTCTTACATCTTGTGGAAGACATCGATTCAATAAAGAAGATGAATTGGGCAGAATTTGTGTTGTCCTATCTTGTGCACGGGATTGAAGAGTTTAAGAAGAAACAACAAAGTGGGGTTTGCGGTTGCTTATTGTTTTTAATGGTAATTAATTTACATCATAGTAAAATACGATTTTGTTTTAATATAATTTATGAACTAACTATATATCTATGTCAAATATACTCGTAGTTATTCTACCACGAGCATATATCGTTTGAAGAGAAATTTCTACCGCTATATACTCGACCTTCTCCTCGGATTACTGCTTGGGGAGATGATGAAGTATTGGACAGGAAACGAAGATTGAAAAAACTTGGTGGATATGCAAATGAGAATGTAAGTTATAGTTTTGAAAGTCGTTTACTATTGATTTAAGTTTTTAGTGATTTAAAATCTGATATGTATTATATTTTGATGAATATATTGTAGCTCAAAATATGGGTGATAGAAAATGAGATAAGGGATTGCGTTGATGGAAATGCAACAACAATGGCGAGTGAGAATGAGGACGATGAGAAATTTGTATCCAATCTAAACAAAGATGTTATTAAACGAGTAAGTGTTTTACAATATTCATCATGACTATCTATATTAGCATTGAACCTTTGTATTATGATGTTATTAATCACGTTCGTATATATCACTAGGTTGATGGTGGGAACTTAATGGAGATGGATAAAACCTTTCAACAATTAAAGACACATCTAATTGATATGGCTTATGGTGCAAGTAGTAGTAGTTGTGATCAAATTTTGGCTAAATTTGAGGAGAATTATACTACAGTGAAAGGTCTCTTCCTTAGGTCAAGCGGAAAACCTTTGAGAATGCACGAGGAAGGAACGAAGAATGACATGCTCTCATGCGAGAGAAGTTTGGAAGATACGAACAATATGAATGTGAATGAACAGTATCTTCACACTTTGTCAAATGAGAAGTTATGCACTGAGGACTTGAATGAAAAGAATGAAGATGCATGTGCTACATCAATTGAAGTGCATATCATTCCAGAGGAAAATGAAAATATTTTACCACTTCCAATCAAAAGGAGTAGAAGAGATTATGGAAAGGTATGTATCATATAAAAGAAAAAATTATTTTCTTTACAACTACTTAACCATTACATAGTAAATAGATGTATATTAATGACATTTTCCATATTAGGAACCATTACGAGCACTATGTGGTTATCCTAATCATGTCATGAAAACACGTTCATCAAGGGAGAGGAAACCAAGTAAATTCAAGGTCTCCCCGTTTGTACAGAAATTAAGGAAGATGGTAAAACGTGAAGCATCAGAGGTATAATACAAATAGTTTAATATCATTGTTCTTATTTTTTTATACTTAACATATATAGTTAATAATTATGTGTTGTTTTCGAATTAGTCAATCCCCATGTCCATTCGTGAAGACGTGGTGGATACTCAATCATTCAATGTACTTCAATCTCTTGTCGCTGATTATGTTTTCAATAAAGCATTGTCAAAAAGGTTTGTCGTGTCTAGAACATTCATAGATGTGTTGTTACAATTTTAGCCTTCATATGCTTCCAATTTACTCAAGTTTGTTTGAACATATTATTATTTTAGTGAGCTTCTTGTTGACTTTAGTCATGAACATGGAGTTCATGGAGATTTTGCATGCTTACGTCCTAGACAAAATTTGATGGATGTTGTAAGTACCTACTTCATTTATATCAAATGCATCCTATATTAGTTAAATAAATTTATTGAAGTTATTGTTCAACAATAGGTAATAAATCTAGAAGCCTCAAAGCTAAATTATTTTGAAAGACAATTCATAGGCATACGAAGTATAAGATGCTATCTTCCCACGACATTTTCAGTAAGCTCATATTTCTCTTGTTGTTTACTTACATATTAAGTACAATATAGTAATGTTCGTATTATGTTTTCTTATTAGCAAATGATTTTGTGTGGGAGTCCTCATCCCTTTTTCGATAGAAAAACATCCATCGTGAGTAAGTACATTAGTGAATTGGATGATTACGAGAAGGTTAGTAATTATTTCTAATGTTTAATTGCATATATGAAATTTAGAATAGATATTGTTTTCACCTATAATATAGTAGATTTTTTGTGCCCCAACTCATATATATTGTTTTTCTAACTTTACAGCTATTTATTCCAATGCATGACGAATGCCCTGGTCATTGGTATCTGTGCTTCATTGACTTCAAAAACTCTCATATCCAAATTTTGGACTCGTTACGATCGAAGAATTGAGACAAGTTCCGGTTTCAGAGTGTCAAAACAGTGGTATGCTTTCATGTTTATATTTTTCTTCTATTCTATTTTTTTCTCTTCCATATTTATTAACACTTTCATAATAAATTAGGTTGAACTTTGTCAAACGTTCTTCAAACTGTATGACATAGGGAAAGATGTCTTCCAATTCTCCATTGATTGGGCTCCTTCGATTCCGACCCAAGAGAATGGGTTAGTATGAATACATAACTCACATTACTATTCTTTTTCCGAGGTATAATTAGACAACCATTCAATAAGTTGTTTTGCTTTTCTTTTCTCTTTCTTAGGTGAGACTGTGGAGTGCATGTCATTAGACATATGCAGAGATTCAAAAATGGTGATCCGATGACGAGCTCCGACTTTTGTAATTCTATGAAAATACGTCGAGAAATAGCATGTGATTTAGTTTTACACGAGGGAAATAGAGAAAAACAAACCATTGTGGCTATTGTTTGTACAAAGACGTCGACACGAGCAATGAAAAAATTATTATTATGATATTTGTTATTTTTCTAATATTTATCATTTCCATCTCCACATATTGTCATGTTTATTGGGAAGTTGTGAGATTCGATGACCATACATTATTAATGATTAAGTCCATTTTATTTGAATATCCAAATACTCTTCTTTCAATATGGTCCGCAAAATGAAATTGTAATATATTGGTATCATTCATGTTCGACATGTGTGATTTTGTACGATCTTTAACCTAATCAGATTTGTAAATATTCATTTATCTATGCTAACAATATATAGTTAGTACATTAGTAGATCAAGTTGACGAATGACGTTCAGCCAAGAAGAACCAAATCCAACGATTTATCTATGTCCACTTTTCATAGGCATACGCATTATTCGTACCGGTTGAGAACATTCCTCGTATGGATAGTGACCCTATGGATGCAGTGTGAACTCGTTGAGGATTTGTCCCAACCACCTCAACCAATTTTGGATGCAGAATCACCTGGTGTCGGCCTTCAATTGAGTGATTGAAGATTTTTCTAAAGGGAGTGAGCTAAATTTTGAGTTGTGGAAAGCGGTTGATCAATGAAGAAATTGTCTCAACCGGTTGACGAATGATTTGACCAGTGGGAACCGGTTGACAAATATAGCAAATTGGTTGAGGACTTTTCTCAATCGGTTGATGGTTTTTTAACCAGTGGCAACCGGGTGAAGATGGGTATCAACCGGTTGAGGAATTTGCTCAACCGGTTGCGGAGATTTGTAACCAACGTCAATCGGTCGACCGAATTTCCTCAACCAGTTGAGGAATTTTTTAACCAGTGGCTACCGGTTGAGAAATTTTCTCAACCGATTGCCTCCTGCAATGCTATTGTGCACAAAAAGGGTATGATATGAGTTGTATCAATAACTTTTCACTACGTAAACATTCGACAAGGTACCATTAAGTTCAATTATAAGGTTTGAAATTGATGGAAACTAGCATTACAATTTACCTAACTACGATTTTAAAATTTTGAGTAAAATCACTAAATTTACCTATTTCATATGAATTACATCATATTGATTACTTTCCTATAGTTAACTCATAACCACCTAATTGTCAAACTTTAACCACAACTAAATTTAATTAAATCTGCATAATTAACCGTTTTTTTCGACATGATATAAATGAATCGGTTTCTCCATTTACCAATCATTTTATCCCTTGTTATCAATTAAATTATATATGTAGAGGATATTGCATTCTATCAATCAACTTGACTCTTGATCAAAATTCAAACTTTTCATTAAATAGTTAAGTTAAAAGTACACATTAGTGGAAGTGATAACGTCAACTAATATAAATACTGATTTAATACCTACCATCCCTTATTCCGTTAAGGAATAAAAAAAAGGTTGCATATCCTTTTCATTTGGATATTTGTTTGGATCCCCACCTTGACATGGTGTTGACATATTTTGTTCATGTTGCTGAAATCCTGTTATCTGCACATGCACATTCCATTGTTTTTTTCAGCTATCCAATTCCATTCCAATTAATTAAACCTAATCATTAAATAATGCATAGCTGAAATTCATGTCAAAAGTGTTTCTTCATTCCCGATCTTACATTATTAAGTTCACCCCAATCTATGTACATGTCAGATGGGTCATTCGACAACTGCTCCCCTAACATTCCCTGCATTTTTCAATAATTAAGTGTTGTCAATTATTATTGAATTATATGTTATCAATGTTTGAAAATTATATAACAAGCCTATTGTACATACATGTAAGGTTGCAAAAATGTCAACTGATGAATTTGTTGAAGGCATCATTTCCCTTTGAATGTCACATTGGGAAGACAAATTAGTTTCCTCCTACGTACTCATAATGCCATCAAAACAATTATGTTAGTCATTTATGTTAGTACAACTACAAAAATTAATCTTGGGGGTAATTTTTTATTGAACATGACATACCATATAACCTGGCTGAGCATTTTGAGGGATTGTAGCTTCTGGACACTTTCGAATTGTGTGACCCACTCTTTTACAACGACTGCATCGTCTTCCCTTTTGACCATTCATTGCCACTTTGCCTGGATTCCCTTTAGTCTTCACAATATTTGGATCACGAACTTGGTTAGTACTGCCGCTCCATCTCGATGCTATTTTCTTCCCTTTCAAATTATAGTTATAGAGTTCCTCCATTCTCGCCGTCAAATTTTGTATTTCATTTTTGGCCTCTATAAATGAAGATGACGTATTCGACGCAAAGTAGGAGAGCTTGTTGCACATCGAACTCAATGAACCATATCGCATACAAACCGATCCATGTTGTTATCCGTCTCATTCACTGGTACTGATCTTGTATACACCTTTGCTAACTTTGTCCACCTCTTCATAATACATGACTGAGGAATCTCTTCCAAATGCTCCACCTTCATAACCACCACCATGTGGCAACATGGGATGCCAATTGACTCAAACATCATGCATGATCATTTTAATGTTACAATATCCGGGCAAAATTGTACTTCCCAATTTAAGTTCGGGTGTCTAAACTTAGATAATGTGTATGCCCGCATTGAATGATCACTTACAAAACCAACCACAAAGAATAACTCAGCATTTTTCATCTCCTCACGAAATTTAAGGAAAGATTCTTTTGTGTATACCATCGCAGCATGATTTTCAAGTATGGATAGTTTGGTTGAAAGCACGGGTGAAGAATTGTTCGACTCGAACTCTGCCTTTGCCTCGTTTTGCCATATTCTCAGTATGGCTCTATCAAATTGTTGTACAAACTCATACAATCATAAGTCTAATTTTTAAGAATCTATTTAGATATGCATTCATACTCTCACACCTTTGTGTGGTTCTCATCCCTCCAAAGAAATTTCCACGTAAATACGTCTCTGCCCATCTTTTACGTTTCCCATATATCTCGGTCACCTAACGATTCTCATTAAGTCCCAAATTTGCAACCATTTCATGCCAAACCTTTTCAAATTCTTCTTCATTCCCACGCATGAACATGTACCTTGCAAATATGCTTGAGAAGTCCTTAATATGCACATTTGTGAATGCATTTCGTTGCAAATGCCATGAACACAATCGATGACACGTATCGGGTAATACTTTTTTAATTGCCTTACGCATAGCTTTATCCCCATCGGTTACAACAGATATGGGTTTCTTATTCATCATTGCATCAAGAAATGTCTCCAACACCCATTCATATGTCCCAACACTTTCATCTATCAATAACGCACAACCAAATACAACACTTTGATGGTGATGATTAACACCGACCAACACTACTAGAGGCTTTTTATAGGCATTTGTCCTATAGGTTATGTCAAATGCTAGGACATCTCCAAAACACGCATAATCCATTCGAGCAGTTGAATCAGCCCAAAACAAATTTGCTAGTCGGCTTTCTTCATCAATGTTGAATTTATAAAAAAATGAAGAATCCATTTATGCCTTTCCACACAAATAAGCCAATGCCGCTTCTGCATCACCGTCTTTAATTTCACTTCTACGCATTGCATCAACGTGATTGTATATATCTTTTTGTGTGAAACCGACGTGCTCATGTCTCCCTGATTGTTTGACCATATAGTCCATAATTTGTGTGGTTTTAACACCTACTTTACGCAAAACATCAACTTGTGTCTTATCTGGATTACTTATTGTTCGATGAGACCGAAGGAATTGTGTGTTGATAGCATCGACCAAATTATGATTATGATCTCCTATAAATTCCTTTACAATCCACTTTCCATCTTTCCTGTTCAAGCCTACACGAAATGCAGCTTCACATCCAACCCTAGTCAATGATTGTGGCTCACGCTGTCGCTTGTCATTTTCAATAAACTTTGTCGCTCGCTGTCCTTCTCTAGAACACACCCACTTTCGAGATATTATATCTCCATTCTTGTCTCGCTTCAAATCATCTTTTCGAATACTAAATCCGGCTACTCTAGCTAACATGTTGTAAAATGTTTCAGCCTCATCTATGCAATCGAATTGCAATTTGTAGACTTCTTCATCTGAAATACCCTTCAACACCTTCTCTTTCAAACCGTTTCCACCCATGTGGTAAGTGGCACCGATAAATGCATCGTCATTGACGACGTCCTCCTCCTTCACTTCAAACTCCCGCTTGATTGTTTTCTCCTTCACCGATTGCATCATCTACATTACATAAATAAGGTAAAAAAATTCCCCAATAATACTTTAACAAATTATCGTATCACTTTTGTATCAATTGATTGCATACTTGAAGATAAACCGAATTTGACAACGTCATCTATTCTCATTTTTGGAAAAAAATTTAGAATTTGATAAATTATAGAACCGGTGTAGACTGCACACGTGATAATTTCCCCATGATTTTCAATTTAAAAGGTCATATGTTGCAAAATTGATACTAGTCTGCTATACACAATCATAAGCAAAACTTTTTAAAATCATTAAATATCACTTAAAAATCATTATGTTGAGGAAATAACTTGTGAAAATGCAAATGCGACACCAATACCCTAAAAAGATGGCGTTAGACAATGATCCACGTCTGACATCTATACAGAAACGCACCATAATTTAAATTGTCCTTAGACAACCAAGTGAAGTAATAGTTAAGTTCAACTTCGTAGACATGGTTCTGCTGTTGAGGCTAAGGTTGTAGTGCTTTTGGAGGTCCTTGTGCAAGAACAATATTTCAGATTGTCCAACTTTTTTGTGGTAGCGGATGGTGTTGTTGGTCTTGATGAGCATAAAAAAACAATCGGTACAATTGTTTGTTTCCTCGTAAACCGAATCTACTCTCTTCCCTTGCTCTAAGCTATTATAATGTGGTTGACCTACAAATTCACCGGATGCATTTTGGTGTTGTTTACAAAATTTGGCAGTGTCTACCAGTTGAGAAAATCTATCGACCGGTCTTATTTAACCGGTTGACCGGTTCATGTTCACTGTTTTAATATGTTAACAGATTAGCTAATTGTTTCTTTTCGTTGTTCATTTCATTAAGGCCTTCATTCCTTATCAGAACGTTATAATGTTGCTCTATTTAGGCATACTATGTTAACAAAATTTCCAACATTAATCTTAGTTGCCATCTTCAAGGAGTTTGCCAGTCAAAGTAATTAATACCTCTCATGCACTTTCTTTAAAAACATGGAAAATCACTTTTATATAATTCTATCTAAAAGCACGGAAGCTTTTGGGTACGCCGCCAAACTTATTCCAAACTTACCCCATATTGGGAGTCAATAATACACATTTCTTAAGGTTGATTCTCTCTTTTTAAGTCATTTGAATATGTATTACCCTATAATTTTGATGATGTTGTGATTTTTACAGCCAACATGACTCACTTATATTAAATAAATTAATCTCAACTGTTCAACAGATCACTGATGCATATTACTAACAATGTGTTTTAGATAATCAAAATCCAAACTCTTTAACATCAATACATACCATTTAAAAATCACTATTAGGTTTTGGAAATATTCTCCCATCCATTTCAAAGATGAAGGCATTCAGCTTAAAAAATGTATTATGGATTTGTTTACCTATTCTTTATTGAGTTAAAGATCATACCGTTAAAATGGAAGGTCCAAGTGTGATGCAGCTTGACTTGAAGATTTGTCTTCTGGATGTTTTTTGTGACCTGTTCTCCAACAAATAGCAGACTTCGTTCAGTCTCCAAGCTCCTTACAATACTAAAACTCCCCCAAATATATACTAAGATATGTATGTGGTTGGTTGATGGAGTTATTACATTTTTTAATAGGCTGCCACATGTTGAAAACCTACCACCACAATGGTACACTTAGTGGTTGATAGTTTGGATATTTGCATCAGTTTTTTAGGTGCCTTTAAATATAACATTTATATCAGTTGGGAAAGTCAGCCTAATGTGGATATTTTTTACACCCATTTCAAATGGATATGTGTATAACTTAACAAAATATAAAGGGAAGATATGGACTTAATTGATAATATTGACATTTGTTACCGTTGTTTAGCCTTTTTATTATAACTATGTTTTTATACCGTTTCCTACTTACTATATTTTTTCATCAATTAACGGGATTTTTTTTTAATTCATGCTTCCTAATATATCCTATATATGAGAAAGGTTAGTTAATTAGACTTAATTACGTAAAATGAGATATGTTATGATATTCTACTTATGGAAATTTTAAATAAATTCAGATTCATTAATTTATGTCACTCACCATGGTATATCGTACTTATTCGAACAATTTGTCATACAACCATAATTAATTTTAATGCCCCTATGGTAGTATATGTTAGTTAATTACAATTTTAATCTAATAGGTCTGACTATATCTTAGTGAGTTCATTATACTATATCGTACATATCAGAAAGGTTGTCATATTTTATTTTCCATAATATAAATTTTGTGAAATTAACTTCAATTAATTTATTTAAGGTACATCAAAATATTTATTCATTTAATCCACCATAGGTTAAATGAGTTCATATGGAAACTATTAAATTAAAAGTGTAGCAAATATAATGTAAGACATTAAGCTAATTAAATTTTATTTGTTCATAAACTAGGATGTCTTTCCAGGAAGGTCGACCACGTTCAAACCACTTGTAACCCTCAGCCCCTTTGTCTTCTACTCCATTCTTCTTCATCCTCGCGCAAGATCTGAACCCGTCTGTCTTCCACTCCAGTCTTCTTCATCCTCACGCAATACCTGAAGGCCACTCCGAATATTCATGGCTCCAAAACGAGCACCGGTCGAAGCATCCTCCACCGGTAGGAAAGGGAAGAGAACGGCGGTATCAAGGATGCGCGGGACCAACAAAAAGACCTCCGACCGACAACAACCCACGGACAGCAAGCAGAACACCTCTGAAGGAGCACAACGCACCACCAACAAAGGAAAACGACAGGGCGTCGAAGCAAGTCCGGAGGTTCGTAAGAAGGCCACCTTTAATCGATCTACGTTCGCAACCCCTGACCTAGCCCAATGATTTCATCTTCACTTTGCGAATCGGACCGTAATCCCGGGTAGGAACATTGATTTTGCAAAGCTCGGTTATTTCCATTTCGATGTGCTTTTCGCGAGAATGGGTTGGCTTCCTATTGTCTCCGTCAAAGAGTTCGTTTATCCCAACGTTGTCAAATGTTTCTACTCCAATATGACATTCGAAGATGAAGGACCCATTACTACCACGATTAACGGTGTACAGCTCGTTTTTGGTGTTGGTGAACTTTGTCGGATTTTAGAGATTCCAAATGAAGGGTTTTGTTTGTATGAAGCTAAGAAGTGGCCAAGGGTGGAAGGTTTCAAACCTACAGAAGCTCTACAGAGGCTATGTGGTTACCCGAGATCTAGTAGACCAACTTCCCATTTGTTGACTGTGTTGAGTCGTATCTTACATCACATGATATCGTACATTTTCATCCCTAAAGGAGGGCATCGAGATGATGTATCTTTCTTGGAGGCTTTTTTGGTTGACAGCATTCTCACAGAAAGAAAGGTAAATATTGGTTACATAATTTTCCAACATATGAAATCATGTTCAATCAGCGAAGATTCAGTTCTCCCCTATGGCATGTTTATCACAAAGATTGTCAAATACTTCAATGTCAATTTGCGCAATGAGACAGACGGCAAAAAACTCAAATCATTTGATACATATGATCGGGCTTCACTTCGGCGCATGCATTTTGTTCGGATGAAAGATGGTTCATGGGCAAGGAAGTCTTCCGTTCCCCCCTCAGAGGTTGATGTGTCTTCAGACAATGGGCCCTCCGAGAATGAAGAATATGAAGATCAGGATGTATAGGGAAGAACTCATGCAAAATCAAATGTCACACGAATACCATCAACAGGTGCTATAAGAGCTAAGGCGTTAACAAATCATCCTTCACTAATTGGACCGGACGACTCTGAGGCATCAGATAACCTCAATGCCCAGATTAACTCCCTTGGTACCTGCTTGGAGGAGATTGTATTAGCCAATGACCGACGTTTGACATCTCTAGAGAATCGCATTGATGGTTTACACGAGGAAGTTAAAGAGGGTATGCAAGTTATACGAGGCCAGCATGATGAGATGATGGTATTCTTGCGATCCCACTTCCCGCTTCATGGATGATTCATGCCCAATTGGTGTCTCAGCTGATTCGTGTCCAGCTGGTGCTCCTTGATTGAGGGAGTAATCAACAAAATTTATAACCTATAACACCATACACTAGGGTAGCAAAGAAAAAACTACTATAGTATACTGGCTCTAGGATCGTTCACTGGGAATGATTAACAAGCAATCAATGATACCAATTCCAAGTGAATTGGTCTTGTTTCTTTTCAAGGTTAGCTTAAGAAGCAAAATACAAACTTTGATTTGTAAAGGTTTAGACTTAAACTAACTAACACAACAGAAGTTTGGAATAACTTAGGAAGAAAAGCATTCCTTGGAGAATTAGATTCACTGGGGTGGTTCCTCATGCAAAAGGCATAGCTCCGGTCAGATGGTTCCTTTCCTCGCGTTAGAGATTCAACATATAGTTAATTCTCTAACCGGTGATGTACAGATTCATCCTTCAATTAGATTTCACTTTAATTCTCTCACTGATGCAACTTGCAATGGTTTAAGCCTCTCACTAAGCCTCAACCATTCAAGGTGATCTTTAACCTTGGATTACCCGTCAAAAGCTCGCAAGAGATAACTAATGGATGTCTCCTTGGAGTCCAAAAGCTTACCAAGTGTTGGCTATTCTAGAAAATCCTACCCTAAAGTCACCTCCCAGAGGCTCGCAAGGGGTAAACTAGTGCATTTCCATGGTTGGAAATCACTTGCCTTACCAAGTGTTGGCCCAGGTGACTCCAAGGTGTTTTAAGTTAACTAAAAACATTGAAATCACTAAAGGATTTCACGTCCTCTTCATTACTAGCTAAAACCACAAAGCTTTGCATTCTTGCACTTGGAGCGTTCCCCGGCAACCTTAGCTCCAAGGAATTGGAGGTTTAGTTACTCATTCTCTGGGGAAAACTCCTCAGAGAGTTCATAACTTAGTATTAACTAAAAAATACGAAGTGAGAAGGTAAGGCAGTAGAAAGAAATAAAACTTTACTTGCTTACCCAAACTTTACAGAAGGAACTCCTCCCTGAGAACAGGCTCCCGAGAGGTATATATATGCATAATATAAAACTAATTATTACATAGATATTTAGTCTTTTTACTAACTTAAAAGCTAAGGAATCTTGTAATTGGTGGGTTACAAGGAGTATTTTGGGATTTAGACAACAAAAATCTAATGGAAAATATCTCCCAATGTCGGTAGCAAATATCGGGAGGCTTCAGGAACCATTTTCGGAGAGAAAATGGTGTCTGCGAGATTTCGCAGACACTCAAGAGGGTTGCGAAATATTTTCGCAACACCAAGCTATCTTCACAGGGCTGCGAAGTTGGCTTCCACCTTGAGGTTCCCAGCTTCCTTCTCGCGGCATAAATCGGGCATCGTCAGAAGGAGAAACATCATACTGTTCAAAAATGCTGCGAAATCACTTCGCAACAAAAGGGTGATTTCGCAACACTTTGCAAAATGCTTCCTTCAGCTCGGAGTGATTGGCTTGTAATGGCTGCAACTTCTTCGTTTCAACTCCGAATTGCACACCGTTTGAAGCATTGGATTTTTGACTTCTTGAGATTTGAAATGGTATATAGCATGCATCATTTGGACTTCAGAAAGTGCTCCAAAAGTGGCTGCTACGACTATCATCAAGAATATGCTTCATGGCAGATTCTCTTTGCTTTTTCTCCTTGCAATCCGGATTTACTCTTGGCAAATGACTTCTGAGCTTTGCCCAAGATTCCTCATAGCTCTCCTCAGTCTTGACTTGCTTTGGTGATCAAAATACTAACAAAAAACACCAAAACTTACACAAAGTGATTAAAATTGCTTTAAAGGATCCTTAACATGCCAATTGAGTTAAAAGGCCTAAACTACTACTCAAAAGTGTTTAAAAGGATTAATTATAGGCTATCAAATAGCACTTTTTGAGTAGTAATCAATGGACCAGACCATATATGACCCCTTCTACATTTTGTACTAGTTTTATAGTTATTAAACTTTCATTCTGTTTTTGGACATTTGGCTAATATAAATGACCTTTTTTTATTATGACTTCTCGTATTACTTATGGATGTTGTCATCGGCCATTCACATAAATGGCGTAAATGTATTTGCTCAATGCAAATGATGGTATATGGATGATGTATTTTCCTCTACATGTATATATTATATCTATCTTATTTTGTTTATAGCTCTTCATATATAGGTTATTTTCATCTCTTTAAACCTTCTTCTTTATATTTTAATTTGTTGGTGGACATCACATAATTTAGGTTCCCATTTGGGTGCCATGAATATTTTTGTGTTTTAAATATTGAGTCTGAAATCCCTAGTTTCGGATGGCAAAAGGAAGGTTATGACTATTTCCATCAAAAGCATAGAAGAATCATGCGTTAGGAAGGTTATACTGAGTATTGGTTCCTCGTAAAACGTATGTATTCTCCTCCCTTTGTCTATTGTACTATAATGTCTACGAATATGGTCAGCCTACCATATTTTTTTTTTAATAAAACTTGGGTAGTTTCAACCGGTTGCGGCAATGCATCAACCGGTAGCAAGTGGCGATTTTGGTTTTGGAAAAAAAAAATTGGCAGTGTCAACCGGTCGAGAAATATCATCAACCGGTCGCATAATGGTTTGCAACCGGTAGCCACTGACCATTTTGGGACTTGCATCAAGAAATGACCAGTGTCTACCGGTCAAGTTCACAGGTCAACCGGTTGAATACAACCGGTCGACCGGTTACTCATTAATACAAAATGGTGAGATATGCTTGCCTGCTTGCATGAATTATCGTACTAAGTTTTGGCCCTCTGTTTTCCTTATTAAAACCATTCTTTATTTACTATTTTAAATACATTTTATTTGAGGTGCATTTGGATGTCTTATGAAAACAAATATCTCCATTGTGTTTTGCATAGATTTGAAGTTCAAATATCAATTCTAGAATGGTGCTATCAATGAAAATGAGATTGTTGGTAACAGACCGATGGCATGGGATCAATTTTGACTTCCCCATTAAGGGCACTGTTTTAACTTTTAATTTTTAATACTCACTTGTGAGCCATTGATTTCCATTGTTGTGAGCCTTTAAATTTCCATTACACATCCAACTGCAGCTGTAGTGTTTACTTCTCACCAATAATTTTCATGCTCAACACATGTTAATGGTCAGATGGAATTTTACTAGCAATGGAAACTTATTGTTTGTCATGTGCATTATATACTACATACTTGCCTATTGCTATGTCCAGCACTAGGTATAGTAGTTAAGCGTTTCCCATCACTTCCATTCCCACAAGTGTCATGTCTAGAACGTCCATTTTTTAAAAAGCTGATCTCAGCCTAGGAGAAATGAGGAGGGTCATATTGGGTTGACAATGAAAATTAAATCCTCAGTAGACGTCTTAAATACTCAAGAACATTTGTCTACAAAATTTTCAAGTTAGTGCATGGCCATTTGGTGTGACAGAAGATGATTCTAGATGGGATTACAAAAATGTGAAAAGGATAATGTATAGCTGACCCAAAATTTTAGAACTTGTTTCAAGGTTCAAGAGGACCTAATGCCCTTGAGGCATTGTTCAAGTGGTAAAGGGTTGGGGAGGGTTTGTGGGAGGTTCCAAGTTCAAGCCCCAATGGGGATTCAAGAGGACTTAGGTCTGTGTTTCAACTCAAAATTCAGAATGGTCACATTGATAATGGAATCATCCCTTTGAAAGGAAAATAGTTGACTCCATAACATTTTCTGCCTAAGTATTTTAATCGGGGAAGTGCAATTTTTTCCTTTTTTCTTTTATATTTATTTATTTGTGGGGGGTGGGGAGTGTGGATGGTGTTCTCAATTGTTATGAGGACTTAGGCTTGGTAGAAGTTGAGTTAAGGTTTAGCTAAGGTAGTACCCAAATTGCTTTCCTACGTAGTCTTCGCAACTATGTTTTGTGGAGAATTTTGTTTTTGAATGATACCCAGATTGAGTTCTCTTCAGGTTTGATTATGGGTTGAGTGTTTTAGTGTCTGTTATAGGAATTGGACGTGGGTTTCAATTTGTTTTTTGGTTGTAATCCTCATATTGAATAGTGCCTTTGTACATAAACTTGTTTTTGACTGACACCCAGAATGTTTTTTCCTAACCTACTTTTGCGAATTCAAAGTATGTCTTCTAAGAGCTCAATTCTAGGAATTAGGTAAGGGTTTCTATTAAATTCAGCTTTAGATTTCTCTCTTATTTACAAGTACTGTTCTTCTGGTGAAGTGCATTTTTGAAAACCTCTTTGAATTAAAAATTAAAAATGAAAATTTGAGATTTGGATGTGAAAATATCTCTTCTTGTAAGGGCTTTGAAAATGCTTCTATAAGATTTCATACTTCTTCTACTTGAAAATGCTTTAACACAAAATCAACTACATTATAGAGCTCTTTACAAGTAGCTTTTGAGCAGCTTGAAAAACTCGCACCAAACAGAGCCCTGGCTTTGCAATTCTCTATTTTTATCCGGATGTAGATTTTTAACCCACTACTAATTCTTTCACCCTCTCGAGTCCTCGGAGTAATTAATGGTTTCTTGAAAGAAATATTGAGCCAAAGGTTTACCTTTGGTGAATTCTGAAATGGGGTTGTGCAAATGTATTAATTAATATCTTTCCGATCTCCCATGGTGAATTTAAGGCCATCTCGAGAGAAGATCATCGCCTTTGGGAGTTGGACCTGGTAGTCGCAAATTTATTCCTCGCAAGTTCCCTTCATGTTGAAGGTATCATGCTTGGTTGTTGCTTTTTGTATGATGTATAATCTTTAATTATTTGTATGATATGTTATTTCTTAATAATTTTTATGTGAAACTTTATGTTCAGGGTTCACATACAATCGCCCTAAATTGCATCGAAGCAGTAAACATATAACTTACTCGAGTGTCACCGCCTCTTCTTCAAAAAAATGAAATGTACTGTGGTTTGAAACATGAACATAAAGGTAACCTAGTCTAGCTTCTTTATTTTCCTTCCTGCTGCAAGCTTGCCCCTGAATCACTTCAGGGCCTTGAGGAGTTTGTTAAGAAATTTCTTGAGGACCTTCCTTGCACTACAGTTATCTGTATTAGTTTGCTTGGAGGTGCTTTGCTAGTCTATTAAGAGAATTGCTGAATTATCCTTCCTCTGTCAATGCATGGGTACTATTGTCACACTTGAATATGAAGAGTCAACCTATGGATACTAAATAAATTGCAAAATTTTGTCCAGAAGTTTCAAATGATGATGCATGGGTACTTCTGCTTGTGGATTCAGTTTTAGAAGGTACTTTACTTTTAAGTGAATATGGGAAATTGAACACATGCAACTGTTAGGATCCACATTACCTCCTTATTTATAACCTATGGATACTAAATAAATTGCAAAATTTTGTCCAGAAGTTTCAAATGATGATGCAAGCTCCGAGTCTGTAATACACTATGAGCACAAAGATTTGGACAAACAATGGCACTCTCCTTGGGGCTCCACTGTGGTTGATGATGTAGCTCCTGCATTTAAAACGATAGTGGCGGAGAATTATTTATCATCTTCAACATTTCCTCTAGACGATACAAAGGAGAACAGATTGCAATGGTGGACACAGAGAAAGAAGTTTGATCACCACCGTCTTGGCAAATTGCTGAGGTAGGTTTTCACTCCCTTCTTACCCTATGTTTGTATATCCATGTATGGAGTTACAAAGGTTCTTTAGTTTGCATTTTGGAATAGGGGCCAAGTACCCAATTCCAATCCATCAAAATTCATTTATAGAATTTGCATCACTGATCTCTCATCTCTATTTGTTTTGGATTTTGACATGGTAGTTAAAGATCAAGAATTTCAACTGTTGCTATGTTAATGGTTGCTGAAAGTGCATAAAAATTATAGCATTATGCACCACTCAATTATTTATTTTATCTTCTGGAAATTCATTTTTTTAATAGATTGTCAACATACCATGCCTTTTATATGCTAAGGACTTGGAAGATTTATGGTTGGGTCCCTGGAGATACTTGTTTTTGGGGGAAATTTTGGACTGTGAACGCCTGGATTTGATACATAAGAAGCTGGTGCATGATTTGAAATCTAAAAATAAAATGGATGTTAATGAGAGCCTTCTTAAAATTATTCTTGGGAGTGCCAGATATTCCCATGGAAGATAACAATGTTTTTTGCAGCTATATTTAAACAAAGGCTGCTTTATTGGTAAAGTGGGATTTTATGATGAAAAAACAAGGTGTAAGGTATTCTCTAACCCTTGCGATAGAGTTGAAAAGAAATTTGCATTGGCCAACCAGCTCATATCTGGAGCAGCAGAAGAGCTTAAAGAGGAAGAAAGTGTAAATAGGTAACCTATAATTCTGGTGCTAGATTGGACATAAATTGACGCGTTGACCGCGTTGGCCGTTGCCCATGCAGTCGACCGGTTTAATAACCGGTCGATCAGTTCGTCGGGGATGAGAATTTAAATAGCCTCCCGCGCCTCATTTTCTCACTCCTTTCTTCTGGTTCTTCAAGCCTCATGCCGTTCCAGCTGCCCTTAAGGGATTTTTGACACCATTAGAACCTTCTGAGAGGTACAGATTGGATTTTGGAGGCTAGGGTTTTCGATTTTGGGACCCAGGGCTTCGCATTTGGGCGATTCCCTCCTCAGTTGGCCCGTCAGAGCCTGCGTGAGTGTCCTCCCGCGCATTAGGGCTTTCAGGTGTGTGTGCATCCCTCTCTTTAGCCTCGTCTCCTTTATCTTAGCATTTCGGATGGCGCCTAGGAGAGAGTCAGCCGCTTCCAGGGCTCAGGGCAAGCGGCCTGCTGAGGCATCTAAGCCAGATCAGTCCGAGGCTCACCGAAAGGCGAGGTATGACACCGCTCTTTTCAGCTCTGTGGAAGACTACCAGAGATATAAACAAAAATTCGCCCAGAGGAAAGTTGTTCCAGGGAGAAGCATCAATTTCTCCCAACTTAAGTACTTTGGATTTGAGGAGATATTTGGACGGATGAGATGGCTGCCAGTGGTGACTATTTCGGAGCCTATCTTCCCGACTCTGATTCGCACTTTCTACTCATGGGTGACCTACGGGGTTGGAGGACCGATCACTTCCACTGTCAGAGGAGTTGAGATCACCTTGAGTCCGGAGAGCATTTGCCGGATTTTCGATATACCATCAGTTGGACTCAGGGTGTATGAGTCCAAGGTGTGGCCCACGGTGCCGGGATTTGAGCCCAGAGAGGCTATTCAGAGGCTGTGTGGACTTGCCGATGCCCAGGGGATGGGCAAACCCTCTGCACATAGCCTGACAGTGATCAGTCATATCCTGCATCACATGGTCTGCTCCATTCTGTTGCCACGGGGCAGACATCGAGACGAGGTATCCTACCTCGAGGCTTCCATAGTGGATTCCATTTTGATAGGGAGACGGATTCATGTTGGGTACCTGATGATGATGCATATGATATCTTACTGTGAGAGCAAGACCCGCGTCCTCCCCTATGGTCGCTTCCTCACGAGAGTATTCAAGGATGTCGGGGTTGATTTGAGCCGCGAGACAGATTTCAAGGCCCCAACCACGTATGACACATATGACGAGCATTCTCTGGGGCGGATGAAGTTTGAGAAGGCCCCTGATGGCTCTTGGATCAGGAGAGCTGAGCGACCACCGGCACAGGCCTAGGGGCAGGGACATATGCATCCTGTAGATGAGGAGGAGGCCGAGATTCGAGAGATGGAGGGTGGGCTAGACCCTCAGAGGGACTTTGATCAAAGCATGCCTGAGTGCGACATTCCTCCTCCTGAGCCGATGATATCTGAGTCGGCATACACAGCTGGACCATCTGAGCCTTCTGACGCAGAGATACCATTTCAGGCACCTCACGCACCTGATCATGCGCCTTGGATGGATTTATCCGCTCAGATCATTTCTCTCGGGACTCGTATGGAGGAGCTTGCAGTCGTCAATGATACTCATTTCCACTCTATGAAGGATCGCATAGATGAGTATCATACCGGCTTCACCTCTCAGTTTGAGCATCTCGATCAGAGACTTGGGCGTCTTGAGGAGCGTATGGATCAGCAGCATGAGGAGATGATGGCCTACCTTCGCTCAGTGTTTCCTCCACCTCCGCCTTAATATCTTCTAGACCCCCCCCTTCGTTTCTTTATGATGTTGCCAAAGGGGGAGAAATTATAGGATCTAGGGGGCACACAGATGCATGACATTTCCATATCATTAGTCTTGTGTTGTGTATATGCGATATTATTATATATGATATGATATTTTCAGAATTCACATTGTCTCCTATTGAAATTTTGCATGTCATTTAAAATTTTCACTTTAATAGATCCATGTTTGGATTGAGGGGGAGATTTCTTCTCTCCTATATAAGCAAGGTTTGTCATCATCAAATAGGGGGAGATTGTTAGCCGAATGGGTGCCCCTAATCGGGTTTTGATTCATTTATGACGATACATTAATGTCATTCCTGACATAATTTTTCCGCCACTGCAAATAAGGACACGGATAAAAACCTATAGTTTCTATAATGAGAACGCTTCTTCTAAAAAATATACATTAAGAAAGGTGCAAAACAGGGTGCAACCTAGGTGCATGGGGGAGTATAAAAGATAAATCCAAAATGGAGAGATAAAAAAACAAGCCAAAGTAAGAAATAGCAATTATCACACCACCAAAAATCTACTCCATTCTCACCTAATTCATTAGTTAAATCTAAGAGAGATCCTCAATCAAGTTAGTTAAATCGAAGGGAAGGTCATTTGGAGCAGGGTGTGACACTATGCATGCATAATAAAGAAACAATGATATAAGTTTCCAACAAAGGATATGGTAGAGTTACAACCTACAGTAAACAACAACTAATCATAGTTTAAACCAAAAGGAAAAATCTTGTAAAAAAGTTACTTTTGTAACATTGAAACATTCACATTCACAATAGATTTTATCCAACTAATCAAAGAGAGAATTTATTATGACCTTTGGGGAAGGGATAAGCAAAGCACGACTGCAGTCGCATGTTGTGAAAAAATAGCAAAGCACATCCCATTCTGAACTTCTGATACTCCTAGTGGAAATGGTGTTGACCTGGTAAAACTTTCAATGATGGGCTTGTCTTTGGTATATGAGGGGCTTCTTCCTAGAAATAGGAACAATGAGCAAATGTGGATGTCGTAAAATTGTGAATAGAAAATAACTCAACACTCTTGAACATAGATGAAATATGAGTAGCAAATGGACAAAGAAGTAAAAAAAAAAAAACAACAATCAGATTCATCTGTGAGCCTGAATATGATGATATAATGAAAAGTCAAAATGAATGACTATCTATAACACAAACTAATCCATTGGTTACGATATTCATAATTAACAACACCAAGGTTACTCCTATTTTAGAATACGTATCAAGGGATCAAGGTTCATGAACCAGTTGCTCCTTTGTATATCTTATTTTATATTTAAAAGAGGCAAGAATAGCAAGAACTGGCATATGATAAATAACAGAAAATTCCAAGTCACTCGATTTCATAAGGGATCCATTCTCTTTTATCAGATTATCCACCCATGTTATGAATTTCAACAGAACAAAGTTCCAACATCCTATTTGGAGAACAGCTCTTGGCAATAAAAGAATTTTTTTTTTTATCAAACTAACAAATTTAAATTCATTGGTTATTTCCTTTCAAATTATCAATTCCAAGGCAACTGTAGCATGGATATGGTTATAGATTTCAAATATTGGCTTATGAAAATGGTGTGTATCCAGACAATAAATATTTTCCCTAAGAAAATCCTTATTAATTACAGACCTGGAACAAGTTGTTTTGCTACCGGTAGCCACTGACCATTTTGGGTGGTGCATCAAGAAATGACCAGTGTCTATCGGTCGAGTGCACAGGACAACTGGTTGAAGGTAACCGGTCGACCGGTTTCTCATTAATAAAATAGGGTGAGATAAGCATAGCATTGGTTATGGTTTTCAACTAATCAAGATATATATACAAAGAGATGTATAAAGTTTCTGGTTGTAGTTTATTATTGATTAACTAGCAATAACTCTAGTTCTGTAATTTATCAGCATCTTGTATACATTTTTTCAAGGCAGTAGCTCAATTAAAATGCACATAACAAAAAATATCATGAGTAGTTGGGTATTAGTTTTTGTTTCAGATATTTGGATTCCATAAAGGAAAAAAAAATCTATATATGGAGTCAAAGCAATAGTAAAACAAATCCACATATAATAATTTCATAGAAGAAAATGTCACATCCAACAAAATAAATTCAGAAGAAAAAGACAAAATTTTGTGCAATAAGTAAATTACAAATTTTTCCACCATCGCCTGTAGATCAATTCTTGGGATCAGCTTTACTGTTGCTTTCTTTTGAGCATCACTCACCACCACAATCTACAGAAATAACACATGAAATAAGTATTACAACCAGCAAGCAACTAGCATGGTCAATCTGGGAAAATAGTACCTGAGCTAGGTCCCCCTTGTATTTCCCATTCTTCATGGAGGCCCATGTGCCCTCAGAACTTTCAATGCATTTGCTTCGTACAAAGAGCAAATGGGTAACTTCATTTTTTGGAACTGGTGCCACTCGGCTTGTGTATATACTACAAAGACCTTTGCATGCCTGAAGTTATAATTGAATAGATTCATATTAGTCCACTTAGAACACTATCAGCAACATGGGTACTAATAATATGAAATCAGCAATTTCTCCAGTAACAGAGAATGGCAATGTGTGTGTGTGTGTTTGTGTGTGTGTGTGTGTGAGAGAGAGAGAGAGAGATAGAGAGAGAGGACACCTCATTAATGTCACACTACTTATCAGCTTCAATATAAATAAAACCCTTTACATGATCAACAGAAAAAGCAGATATTATCTGCAGCTTAGTTCCTAGTGACTGCAAGTCAACGTACTTATGCATAAGACAGAAAGCTGAAAGCCTCTCCCGTCCAACCTACAGCCAAGATATTCTTCAGGTCAACTCAAACAAATGAAAGGAGCGCAAAAGAGGAGGAATTGCTCAAGCCATTCCAAATTCAGATCTCAAATTATTAAACATTGTACCATGCACTTGACTTTCCAGATCGTTGGATCCTTAATAGAAGGGATAAGCGAGTTTCTTTTTCACTGATCTTTTCGTCTCATAATCATCTTCAGCATAGGTAACAAATTTAGAACCATCCTTGTAACATTCTTCTAGCATCTTTTCAAGTTCTTCCTCACTCAGCTCCTCTTCTTTGGGGAAAAATGGAAGGTTATGGGCTTTTCCAGCTTCGTTCTTAACTTTTTGCCCTGTATTGAATTCATCCGCTTCTAAATGTGTTCCCAAAAATGGAAAAACAGAATTATCAATCTATATAACACATTGATAGGATGAAGTAATGCAAGATAAATTATCAATCTTAAGTTTTAGCCCTGTATTGAATTCATCCTCCAAAAAATCTGATCCCAAAGACGAAAAAACAGAATTATCAATCTATATAACACATTGGTAGTATGAAGTAATGCAAGATAAACCAAAATTATCCCCTACGGTAACAAGAAAACATGATGCCTAAACATCAGCACATCCACTAATTATTATTTTTTATATAAGTAAGAAATTTTCTTACCAAATGCGCAAAAAAAGAGCAAGAGTATCAACACATCCATTAATATAATCCATGGACTCTTACTTATTATTTTTATTTTTATTTTTTTCATAGGTAAAATTGAGATACTATTGACTTCTAAAAAGGCTTCCAATACCCATCAGGGATTGCTCAAGTATCTTAATCTCCTTCTAGAGACAAGATCCAAGGTTTAGTAGTCAGCTTCTTACCAAAACACCCCAAAAGCTACCAAGCTTCAATATGAAAAATTCATAAAATCCAAAAAGAAATTCAAAATGCAATTCTCCACAGTCAAATTAAACCCCCAACCTTGGAAAAAATGTAAATTATCTATTGACACTTGGAATATGGAAGGGTTCACCAATGAAGTGTATAAAACTTTAATCATGAAAGGTTATTCATCAAAAGCCAAAACATGATATAGATCATAAGCCAGCAGTTCAGTGAACTTTGCACTGCAAATGCTGCCATATCCCGTCTTATAAATATGCTTATGTCTAAAAATTCAGACTAGCCAGCTAGAAGTTACATCTTCCATGGGTTTTTAATATTCCTCGACCGGTACTCGACCGGACGACATCAGCCGGTCGACCGGTGCATCAACAGGTTGACCGGTTGGTCTTATCCACGACCGGTTGAGCTTTTTTGGCCTCGAAAAACCTATTTTCTAATTCCTTTCTTTTCTAACACTTATGCAATGTCTTTAGGTGAGCTAATATGCCAATTTTGAATCAATTTGCCTAAGGTATATTTGATAAAACTCGGGTTTTAAGGAAAATCAAGTTTTAAATAAAAAAACCGAGTTTTCTAAGATGCATGAAAAGGTATGAACATCCTAAGTGCACTCATGGTATCATCTTACATTCATTTCCTATGATCTCAAGTCTTCCAAGCGTCTCGATCTTGTATCCATTTGGTCCTTTGATGAATTTCGGGTTAATACTTAAGATTCTTAAACATTAAACCAATTAGTTACTTAAGCATGGTTTGTTATCATCGAAACCCGATTAGGAGAACCCTTGGGCTAACAATCTCCCTCTTTTTTATGATAACAAACCTTGGTTATCTAGGAGAGAAAGAAATCTCCCCCTCAAACCAATCATGGATCAATCAAATGATAAGCAATGTAAAACACGAAGAATCAATTGATAAAAATATCATATCATATATATATGGAAATCTCACACGTACAATAAGATAGATATGACATTCATAACAATGACATGCATGAGAGACTCGTAGATCCTATAGATCATCTATCCTATAAATATCTCCGACTTTGGCAACATCAAAAAGAAACGAAGGGGGATCCCAAACACACTCAAGGCTAAGGAGGTGGTGGTGGAAACACAGAACGTAGGTAAGCCATCATCTCCTCGTGCTGACTTTCCTGGCGGCTCTCAAGCCGCTCAATCCTCTCTACGAGATGCTCAAACTGAGAGGTGAAGCCGGCCTCATACTGATCGATGTGATCCTCTATGGAAGAAAAACGAGTATCATGCACTACGGCTAACTCCTCCATACGGGTCCCGAGAGAGCTGATCTGTGCTAACAAATCCATCCAAGGTGGATAATCAGGAGCATGAGGAGCCTAAGATGGTAGCTCGGTAAATGATGGCTGAGATGAAGGGCATGCTGTGAAGGACAGCTCAGTCATCATAGGCTCGGAGAAGGTAGCCTCAAAATGAATGCCCTCTGACTGATGTGGTGGCGGAATGTCAACATCGGGTCGTCTCTGCTCAAAGTCCCTCTGAGAGTCCAACCCATCCTCCATCTCTCTGATCTCGGCCTCCTTCTCTACTCCAGGGTGTATCTGATCATGTCCCCGAGCCTGTCGCTCGGCTTTCCTAACCCATGAGCCATCGGGTGCCTTCTTGAACTTCATGCGCCCCAAGAGACTACGCATCATACGTGTCATAAGTGGTGGGGGCCTCAATATCTGTCTCTCTACTCAAGTCGATCCCGGCATCCTTGAAAGCATGGGTAAGGAAGCGGCCGTAGGGGAGTACACGTGTCGAGCTCTCAACACAGGAGATCATGTGCATCATCATAAGGTAGCCAACATGAATCCGTCTCCCGGTGATGATCGAGTCAACAATGAAAGCCTCGAGGTAGGAGACCTCGTCTAGATGTCCTCCACGTGGCAAGAGAATCGAACAAATCATATGGTGAAGGACTCGGCTAGTCACTGTCAAGCTGTGAGCCGATGGTTTGGCCATCCCCTGAGGATCGGCAAGTCTGCACAACCTCTGAACAGCCTCTCTAGGCTCAAATCCCGACACAATGGGCCATGCCTTGGCCTCATAAACACGGAGTCCAACCGAAGGGATGTCGAGAATACGGCAGATGCTATCGGGACTCAAACGGATCTCAACGCCTCTCACAGTGGATAATACGGGTCCTCCAACCTCGTAGGTCGCCCGAAAATAGAAAGCCCGCACCAGAGTCGGGAAGACGGGCTCAGAGATCGTCACTACGGGCAGCCATCCCATCCGTCCGAACAACCCCTCAAAGCCAAAGTGTTGAAGTTTGGAGAAATTCACACTTCTCCTTGGGATGACTTTCCTCTAAGCAAATTTTTGCTTGTAGCGCTGATAGTCCTCATTCGAACTGAAGAGTGTCGTGTCAAACCTCGCCTTTCGGAGAGCCTCCGGCTGCTCGGGCTGAGATGGCTCAACAAGGCGCTTGCCCTGAGCCCTGGAAGTCCTCGTCTCTCTCCGTGGTGCCATCAATGAAGTGATAGAGGTGAAGAAGGAGTCCAAACAGGGAATGAAAACAAAGAGGAAGATGCAACCACAAACCCGAAACCCTAGACGCCTGGAGATGAAGCTGAACAGCCCTCACACGCGCGGTGAAGAGAGGAGGAGCCCTGAAGAGGTGAAACCCTGGGTTTCAAACCAAAACCCTAGCCCAAATCCGTCCCAAAATGAAGTCCTCAGCCTGCAAACGGTCCGAAATCTGGCCAAAAACTCTTCGGGAAGCAAGGATATGAAGGGGCAGGAAGCTCTGGAGGCGAAAATGGGAGAAATGAAGCGCGCGAGGGCCGTTTTAAATTCTAACCCCCGACGAACTGGTCGACCGGTTACTAAACCAGTCGACCGCGGGCAACGTTATTATCTTTGTAAAAAAGGGGAAAAAATAATAATTTGATATTATTATTGTAACATGTACAAAATTAAATAAAATGAAGTTATTAAATAAAATAATTTAAACTATAATTATTATACAAAATATTAAATTGGATTTAGATTAGGTTTGGGTTGTTCGAATTTTTATTTGTATTTCACCTTAATTAAGTTTGGGGAAAAAAATTTGTACCCTAAGATTATAAATAAATGTTGAACCTTATCCAAATTAAGGTTGGCTTAAGTCATGACAACTTGCCTAAATTGCACCTCCTAATTTCGATTATGCAAAAAATACTTGATGGCCTATTGAAGAAAAAGGATCAAATCTCAATAACCCCTTAAATGAGGATTCAACATAAGATCAACATTTTTTAAACAAGTCAATTTTGGAACGACTTTGTGGGAATGAAAGAAACTAACAAAAACCAACAAAGGTACAAAAACTGATGCATATGGTGGTAGCATAAGGTTATATAATTCATTAGTTACTTCCAATGCAATTATTATGATATGTGCGAACGGTCATTTATTCTTTTATTCATGTTCTTTATGTCCATGTTGAAATGTGTTATTTAACTAAAAATTGCATCAAATGCATTGGAAGCCTATGTCTATACATGATAAGGTTGGGTTTTTTAAGGATCACAAGATCCGTTTGGTGTTTGATGTGAGCTTGTCTGTGGGTAAGCCTATGTCTTGATCTATGTTGGGAATAGTAACAAAGAGAAGTCATATGTCTTGATCTAATCGTCATATCACATACCTAAATGAAAACAAAATGAATTATATTAACCTGTCGACCGGTTATCTTCCACCGGTTGCATACTTATCTCAACCGGTAGACACTGGCCTTTTGGTTGCTGGATTCTCAAATGGGCAGTGTCTACTGGTCGAGATAAGTAGGAAACCGGTAGAAGATAACCGGTCGACCGGTTAACATTTCCTTGTATAAGTTGTAATTTGTTTGGATTCCTCCATAGATTCGTGTATTGATAGGTCATTTGGCATTTTGCTACATGTAATTGCTCTTTCTTTGAAGGGACATCATTGTGGTAAACGAACATCCATATAAACCAACCTTTAAATAGGTTCGTTACACTTAGAAGGTGGTCAAATGATATCCGAAAAAATCGAAATCCAAAAATACTAAAAAATTCACAAGGGTACGAAGAATGTGAGGAATCCTCACATTCTTCTTACCCTCCCAATTCTCCACTTCATTGGACTTTTCAAAAAAATTTGGGGCATCATATGGCTTGGATGTTGTTTAAATAGGTTCGTTACACTTAGAAAGTGGTCAAATAACATCCGGAAAAATCGAAATCCAAACATACTAAAAAATTCACAAGGGTACGAAGAATGTGAGGATTCCTCACATTCTTCGTACCCTCCCAATTCTCCACTTCTTTGGACTTTTTAAATATTTTTGGGGCATCATATGGCTTGGATGTTGTTTAATTAGGTTTGTTACACTTAGAAGGTGGTCAAATGACATCCGGCAAAATCGAAATCCAAAAATACTAAAAAATCACAAGGGTATGAAGAATGTGAGAAATCCTCACATTCTTCGTACCCTCCCAATTCTCCACTTCTTTGGACTTTTTAAAATTTTTTGGGGCATCATATGGCTTGGATGTTGTTTAAATAGGTCCGTTACACTTAGAAGGTGGTCAAATGATATCCGGAAAAATAGGAATCCAAAAATACTAAAAAATTCCCAAGGGTACGAAGAATGTGAGGAATCCTCACATTCTTCGTACCCTCCCAATTCTCCACTTCTTTGGACTTTTTAAAGATTTTTGGGGCATCATATGGCTTGGATGTTGTTTAATTAGGTTCGTTACACTTAGAAGGTGGTCAAATGACATCCGGAAAAATCGAAATCCAAAAATACTAAAAAATTCACAAGGGTACGAAGAATGTGAGATTCTTTGGACTTTTTAAAGATTTTTGGGGCATCATATGGCTTGGATGTTGTTTAAATAGGTTCGTTACACTTAGAAGGTGGTCAAATGATATCCGGAAAAATCGAAATCCAAAAATACTAAAAAATTCACAAGGGTACGAAGAATGTGAGGAATCCTCACATTCTTCGTACCCTCCCAATTCTCCACTCCATTGGACTTTTCAAAATTTTTTGGGGCATCATATGAGTTTGATGTTGTTTAAATAGGTTCGTTACACTTAGAAGGTGGTCAAATGATATCCGGAAAAATCGAAATCCAAAAATACTAAAAAATTCAAATGGGTATGAAGAATGTGAGGAATCCTCACATTCTTCGTACCCTTCCAATTCTCCACTTCATTGGACTTTTCAAAATTTTTTGGGGCATCATATGGCTTGGATGTTGTTTAAATAGTTTCGTTACACTTAGAAGGTGGTCAAATGATATCCGGAAAAATCGAAATTCAAAAATACTAAAAAATTCACAAGGGTACGAAGAATGTGAGGAATCCTCACATTCTTCGTACCCTCCCAATTCTCCACTTCATTGGACTTTTCAAAATTTTTTGGGGCATCATATTAGTTTGATGTTGTTTAAATAGGTTCGTTACACTTAGAAGGTGGTCAAATGATATCCGAAAAAATCGAAATCCAAAAATACTAAAAAATTCACATGGGTACGAAGAATGTGAGGAATCCTCACATTCTTCGTACCCTCCCAATTCTCCACTTATTTGGACTTTTTAAAGATTTTTGGGGCATCATATGGCTTGGATGTTGTTTAATTAGGTTCGTTACACTTAGAAGGTGGTCACATGACATCCGGAAAAATCGAAATCCAAAAATACTAAAAAATTCACAAGGGTACGAAGAATGTGAGGAATCCTCACATTCTTCGTACCCTCCCAAATCTCCACTTCATTGGACTTTTTAAAATTTTTTGGGGCATCCTATGGCTTGGATGTTGTTTAAATAGGTTCGTTACACTTAGAAGGTGGTCAAATGACATCCGGAAAAATCAAAATCCAAAAATACTAAAAAATTCACAAGGGTACGAAGAATGTGAGGAATCCTCACATTCTTCGTACCCTCCCAATTCTCCACTTCTTTGGACTTTTTAAAATTTTTTGGGGCATCATATGGCTTGGATGTTGTTTAAATAGGTTCGTTACACTTAGAAGGTGGTCAAATGATATACGGAAAAATCGAAATCCAAAAATACTAAAAAATTGGACAAGGTACGAAGAATGTGAGGAATCCTCACATTCTTCGTACCCTCCCAAATCTCCACTTCTTTGAAGTTGTAAAAATTTTTTTGGACTTCATATGCCTTGGATATTGTTTAAATAGGTTGATTCCACTTAGGCGGTGTTCGAATAAGTCCCGAAAAAATTAAAAGCTAAAAATACTAAAAAATTAGAAAAGGTACGAAGAATGTGAGGAATCCTCACATTCTTCGTACCCTCCCAAATCTCCACTTATTTGAAGTTTTAAAAATTTTGTTGGACTTCATATGCCTTGGATATTGTCTAAATAGATTGATTCCACTTAGGTGGTGTTCGAATGAGTCCCGGAAAAATTAAAAGCCAAAAATATTAAAAAATTAGACAAGGTACGCAGAATGTGAGGAATCCTCACATTCTTCATACTCTCCCAAATCTCCACTTCTTTGAAGTTTTAAAATTTTTTTTGGACTTCATATGGCTTGGATATTGTTTAAATAGGTTGATTCCACTTAAGCAGTGTTTGAATGAGTCCCAGAAAAATCCAAATCCAAAAATATTATAAAATTGGACAGGGTACGAAGACTGTGAGAAACCCTCACCATTCTCCGCTTGTATGAGGGTGTGAAATGGATTCTTCAAAATTCAAAATGGAAATGTATGAAAAAATATTGTGAGGCGTTTTGATTTCCATATGGTTAGTAATTACACATTTTTCGTATTTTCAATATTTCAACTAATTTTTTTGTGTAATTCAATTTAAACGCTAAGAAATAATTTGGTCATATATTATCAATTAATAATTAGTACACAACTAATTTAATATAAATTTAATATTTATATTTTATCTAATTTATTTATATTTTTTCTTTTTTTTTCACTTCATAAACATATTATATTGCTTTTCACACTTCAAATATTTCTCAATTTTTGTCAACAAATTATTTGATGTTAAAATAAATTATATTTACTTTTCCTTAATTTATAAATTTTATCACCAAATTAGTTTGAATTTTTTTTTTTTGTTTATTTAAAATTTAATTTTTATCTTGGGTTTAATCACTTTATATTACAAAAAAAAACTGCTATTTATTTTTTCAAATTTCTCTTTATTTTTCTGTTGCACAAAAAAAATTCCCCAAACAAAATAATTACATTAAACAGGAATTTATAATTGGTTATTGTAATGGATGTAAAAATGTGTGTTGCATGGGATTAATTCCCATGGCAACCGGTTGGGTGACCTGAAGAATTGGTTTTGTATAGTTTTTTATTATTTTTGCATGCCATGTGTCTTCATCTTATGAGCCCAAAAAAGTGGGTATGGTACCGAAAAGCACTTTTCGGTACCCTAGCATAACCCTTATAATTATTAGTAACTACATGATTTAACCTAAAAATTTTAAAATCAAATAAAAGATAACTCACTACTAAAAACTATATATATTTTATAATTTTTTTTTTCTATTGGACTATTAGAAGATTTAAGTATTTAACTAGTAAACCTTTTAGATTTTTTTGAAATTACTAAATATAAATCACTTGATAATGATCATTTTTATTTAAAGTTATTTATATAATACGATGATATTTATTGTCATCATTGAAACTTTGGCAAAAATCTCAAAACCTATCACTTGATAAAATATCAAATATTTAAATAAAATTTAATTTTATTAACAATTAAATAACATGTAAGTTATGTTTGGTTCCTGGAAAGTACCAAGGAAACAAAAAAAAATGTAAAGGAAAATTATTTTCTCATATTTAGTTTCACTATAATTTTTTTTTAAAAAAAATTAAATATAATTAACATCAGTTAGAAATTTATACATTTTAAAATTATTTAATATTTATATAATGGACGAAATTAAGTAAAACATAACTTAAATAACTTAAATCATTTTTTAAAAAAAATTTCTTCATTTTTTTCTTTCATTCCACTTTACCACTTTATTTTCTTTCTCTTACATTTTCCCTCAAATTTTTCGGTAATAAAACATAATCGTATAGCTTAAATAATTGTGTAGTTATTCGTAAATTAGTAATTCCAAATGTTTAAAAAATCTCAAAATGAAATAGAAGATAACCTATCACTAAAAAATATTTAATAAAAAATCATTTTCATTAGAATTTATTTTATATATATTAGGATTTAAATAAATTTAACTATATACACATTAAATAAAAATTAACTATATATTAGGATTTAAAGAAAAGGTTAACCAAAAGGTAAATAAACTTTTAGAACAAAGAAAGACGGGATCATCAAAAGAATAAAAACTAAATAACCTTTTAAAACAATTTGAAAACTTTAGTTTAGGGGAAAAACCAATAATTAGAACATAATGAAAATTAATCATTTTGAACCAAAAAGTTTAACAATAAAACTATGGAAATATTAGAAGCTATAAACCCTAAAGATAATGTAAAAGAATTTATCGAAGAAAAATTTAAAAAGGCAGTAAAAGAAGTAACACCTTATAAAAAACAATTAGTTCAAAATTCTAAAATAACTAGATTTTTAAACCAACATACTATAAGTTCAATAGGAAATATTGTATATTTAGACTTAGTATCTCCAGAAACAAAACATAAACTATTAAAAAATAAAACCGATAAATATATGCATTTAGGAATAATTCTAATAGGAATAATATGATTCAATCGTAAAGAAATTGAAGTACTTATAAATATTAACCTTTTAGATACCAAAAATAATATAGTAGGACAAGCTATTTTAGCTAGCACAAAAGTTAATATGAACCAAAATTAAGCAGTCATTGGCTGTATACCTCAATTTTGTATAGATCTTAAGGAATTCACAAAAAAATAAAAATAATTGTAAATACTAATGTTTGGTTCCCGGAAAATTTGAGGGAAAATGCGAGGGGAAAGAAAATACAAAGGAAAAGTAAAAGGAAAGAAAAAGTGAAGGAAAATAAAAAAATAGATTAAAAGTTGATAAATTATTTTTTTTGTTACTCTAAACTCATTTTATTTATTTTAACTCATCAATATAAAGATTAAATAATTTAAAAATACATAAGTTTTTAATTAGTTTTAATTATATTTGATTTTCTTTGATATTTTTCATAGGACAACCAAACATGAGAAAATCATTTTCCTTAACATTTTTTTTCTTTCCTTAGTACTTTCCGGGAACCAAACATAGCCTAAATGTTATGATATAGAATTAGGAAGTAAGAACCTTAACATAATTATAAGAATCAAGTTTTTTTTTTCAATTATGATAATTTTTATAAAAGAAAAATATTATTTAAATGGGTTGTCTAAAAACATGATCTAAATTGATTATATATAATAATGATAAGATATATAAACACATATAATACAAATGATAATGTTATTTTAGGAAAAGAAAGTGGACATATAATAATGATAAGAAATCTGAATTAATTACATATAATAATGATAAGATAGAAAACTATATGATAAAAATTGACAAAGATATTTTTAGAAACAAAAAGTGTGGTATAGATAACCATTTTGATACCGTGCTCTAAAATTTTTACATTTGGCGCATAAATGGACATGCTTTAATATGAAATGGTATTAAAATAATATATATTTTCTCATCTGCCTCCAAAGTATATGATGTGAAGTTTGGTGAGGTGGGCATTATAATTTTGAATTTGGACCGTTGAAAACACGCCAAGCCTTTGTTCCAAATGTGAAAGGGTTTGGATTGACCATAGTTTTGACTGGTCGTTGGCCGACTGATCCTCCCCGCCTTAACAACGGAACCGGTCCACCGATCAGTCGTTGTCAACCAATGGAATTATGCCAATTCACTTCCACTCTTTTTCTTCTTTCTTGGACAGCACGTTGTGATTCACCGCCTCTTTCCCAACAGGGGGTTGCTGCTTTTTGAAAAACTATTTATCCAAAGTAAATAGATCACTGCTGCTCAGTACGTGTCATCAATCCGCGTAGGTAAACGAGATTTGATTTTCTTTCGTTTACTTTTAATTTTTTTCACTGTTGTGGAAATTTCTGGGCTTCGTTGCTTTTTATTTTAATTGGTTAATGTTTTAGGGTTCTATTAGCTAGATTTGGGTCTGGGTTTGGTGAATGGTCTGAAGCGCCTGGGTTGGCAAGAGAGTGCTATACATGGTAAGATCTTGTTCAAAGTCTGTGAAATGGGCATTATGTTGTTGTCCCTCTCTGGAGTAGAAAACCTCAACTTTTGGTTTCTGGTAATTGGGTTCTTATGGATGGTAAGTTGGCTGCATTTTTAGAGGAAGGTGGATTGGGGAAATGCTTTCAGAAAACTAAGAACTTCTGTTTTTCTTTTGAATGAAGGAAACTGGATTTGGTTCCTGGTATTTTAATTTCTTGGGTCATGGGCATGGTAATAGTTTTGTGTGCCTAATTTAATTCTTTTGTTTTTCTGGTCACCCATAGTGTTTGTAAGTGTCTCTCTTATGGCGGTCTTTCGATTACCCTCTTGTTGGGGCTACTGAAGTTCATGTATGGGATTTTTATGTTCATATTGATTGAAAGAGGCAATTTTTGTACGGAGGGGAAATGAAGTGTGGTGAGATTGATTAAATTGAAGTCCATCCAGGGCGCTTCTTTTTTTTTTTTTTTTTTTTTTTTTTTTGCAGTTTGGAGCTCAGGGTCTTTGACCCTAATACTTGGATCAGTAATCCTTGCCTGAGCTTGGATTTTGATGAATTGAATAATTATATACCTTTCTATATCAGTGAGTCAGCATTGTTGAATTATGCATGATGGTAAAGTTTTCTGAATGTTGTGCATTCTGACTAAAGAACTTTGGATGCATGATTAGGTTTAATGCTTGACAGGCCATACAGCTTTTAAATTCTCTGTTTGTCACAGTATGTGAGATAACTTAGTAGTACAATACCAAGCTAGCTTATCTTAATTATTGGGTGTAAATAGCAGGATATTTGCTTTGAATTCTAGTATGTGATCATTTCTTTGTTTGTTTGGGTGCTATTTTTTTTCAACCTTTATTTTCTCTCTTTTGAGAGGTAACAAGGATGGGGTATACAAAGGATAAGGCTTATAAAAGAAAAACAATCTGAAGAAAACAACAACAGTCTTAGTGACATCTCATTCATGGTTACAAAATTTCATAAACTTTATTGGATTTAGTGAATCTCTCCATAAGTTTCATAAGAAGTCTTAGCTTAAAATCTTGTATGCCTAAGTTAAGTCTTTGGATTCAAGATTTCTCAAATTTGTATGAACTATCTAATGAATTTTTCTAATCCTCAAGTAGTTGAAGTATAAGCCGAGTTTTGCAACTTTGCTCCCATGCTCATTACTACTTCAAAATTTTGAATAATTGTTCCATACATTTCATTTTTGAAGCATTTATACTGTGGATTAGTAAATTAAGTACAAAATAACATGATTCATGCTCTGGTTTTGGTCAAGGAATACATATGCACCAAGATGACCATAAGTTCTAGTTGATCAAGAAAAGCAAAACAATGTTGTTTTATTTTCATCCCTTATTTTTATTTTTATCTTTTTGGGGCTGGGAAGGTTGGAGGATTTTATATTTTGCTGTATACCTCTTGCTTATCATGTGCTAATACCTATCTCTCTTGGGAGTGATAATATTTTATTTTTATTTTTTCTGTTGTAGAAGTCAGAAAAATGAGTAAAATGCAACAAACTTCTTTTCATTTTAGGTCTTGGTTTATGGAGACAGTTCCTTCTGCACCTTACAACCTGTGCCTTGTAGAGTCCTTATGAATTTTAGTTTGGCATTCCTAAGTATTTCCTTTGTGCTGTTGCAGTTAATCTTTTGGTTATGAGGATTTGATTGGTTATCTTTACCAAGAGTTTGAGATTGCCTTGAAGAAATGCTTGTGTCTTCTCTTCTAACGTCTCTGGGAATCAATTTCGGCCTGTGTATTTTATTCTTTGTGTTGTATTCTATACTGAAGAAACAGCCAGGTAATTTTGAAGTTTATGCGCCACGCTTGCTGGCTGAAGGAAAGTCTAAAAGGATAAGCCATTTCAACCTAGAGAGGCTCTTACCTTCTCCTGGTTGGGTGAGAAGGGCATGGCAGCCTTCAGAGGAGGAAATATTATCATCCTCAGGCTTGGATACAGTGGTTTTTATGCGCATTTTCATCTTTAGGTATGTTCAGTTGTTTCTAAAGAAGAGTTTATTACTAACAAATGAAGCTTTAAAGGCTTAAAATGACCTTTTTTTTCAAAAAAAAAAAAAAAAAAGTATATCAACTTTACATATGTGTATTTCTCGATGTGACTTCATATCATAGTAGCCTGGAAGTATTATGTAAGGAACTTGACATTTATCAGCTGTTGCGTATGCTGCTAAACTTGCTAACTTGCTTCAACAAGAATGTGTATTTGAATTCCTTGTTGGTCTAAACTTTGAGTTAGATTTGGTAAGAAGTCGTGTCCTAGGAAAAAATTCATTCCCTTCTTCACATCAAGCTTTTTCCCTTGTATGTATTGAGGAATCCAGGTTGGAAGTCATGATGAAAACACCATTTGTACCATCAACTAAAATCTTTGCCCTGAATATCATGGTTGAGAAGGGCATTGTAGGAGGAGAAATGGATCTAAGGTGGTGCAACTATTACAAGAGATCATGGCATATCTGAGAAAAATGTTGGAGATTGAATGGAAGGCCCCAACAAGGAAACAAGGGAGTAAGATACTCTATAAGTAACAAAAGGCTGAACCCTAAGTTTGTACCTATTGCAAATACAACATCCACTGATGCTACTATGAATACTCCACCTACTGAGGACATGCCATTCACTAAGGAATAGATTGATCTTTTTTACAAGATCATGCTAAAATATGAGTTTCCTTTATCTTCCTGTGCTTTTGCACAATTTGGATCAGATGGTAAGGCCTATAAAATCGGTTCGGTTTCTAATTCCAACACCTAGATTCTTAATTTTGGGGCTGGTGACCATATGGCTAGAAAATCTAATTCTTTTGTGTCCTAATGTACATCTTCTGAGGAAAAGGTTTAGGTTGCTAATTATTGTTTTATTCTTGTAAAAGGAAAAGGAAATGTGATTTTCTCACCAGCAATTACTATAAGTTTAGTTTTAAATGTTCCTAAAATGACCTGCAATTTTTTGTCAATGAGTAAACTTACAAAAACCAGTAATTGTTCAGTCATCTTCTATCCTAATTGTTATGTTTTTAGGTTGTGTCTTTGGGAAGGATGATTGGCAATGCTAACAAAAAAGATGAACTTTATTATCTAAAACATAGGCAAGGAAAAAAGCTTCAAGCCTATCAAATAAAGGGAACTCCGGAAAGAACTGAGTAAGAACATTGGTTGCTAAATGAAAGATTAGGTCCTTTTTAATTAATTAATTAATTTATTTTTTTGAAATTGTTTTAGAGGATATGCAATAGCCTAGATTTTTCCAAACTTAGATGTTATGTGTCCGAGTCAAGCAAAAAGAATCACTGTGTTTCCTACCCTTTGAGTAATAAACCAAGTGGTATTCCTTTCTTTATTATTCACTTTGATGTTTAGGGACCTTCTTGGGTTCATTGTTTGTGTGGTGCTAAGTGGTTTGTAAGTTTTATAGAAGATTGCTACAGGATAACATGGATTTATCTCTTAAAAGAAAAAGCTAAGGCAATAACTACACTCAAGCTATTTTACAAGATGATTCCAAACTCAATTTTGTGCACAGGGTGATTAGATCTGAAATAGGAGGAGAATACTTAAATGAAAAAGTTGGAATTTTTTTTGCGCAAAATGGTTTTGTTCACCATTCTAGTTGTGTTTGAACCTTGAACAAAAAAGAGTGGTGGAAAGAAAAATTGGCACTTACTTGAGGTGGCTCAAGCATTAATTTTTGTAAGAAATGTCCCTGAACATTTTGGGGTAATGCTATTTGCGCTACTACTTATAAACTGAATGCCCTCTAAAACTCTCGGCTTTGATACTCCATTAACAATCTTGAAGAGTCCATTCTTGCATATTCCAAGTCTTGGTTCTCTTTCTCTCAAAGTCTTTGGTTATAGTGCATATGCTCTTGTTCGTAGTAAGTATAGATCTATACTTGATCCTACAACTATCAAATGCCTTTTCCTAGGATACTCACCTACAAGAAAGGGATATAAATGTTTTCATCCTCCATCTAGGAAGAAATTTATTACTAATGATGTAACTTTTTTTTTGAAGAAGAAAGGTGCTTAGCAAGGGGAGAAAACACAAGGTGAAGATCAAATCACAGTCATGTTCTATTCCTTTACCTATGCCTACTTAGGAAAATGAAAGAAAGGAGGGGAATCAAACAATACGATAAGGAGAAAAAGATCCTATCAATATATTCATGCGTGGTTTCCTATCAAAAAAAAAAAAAAAAAGATGTTGAACTACTCATTTACTCTAAACGACCTTTGGAATGTAGATTGGTACAAGAGTTTGTTCTCCATATGCACGACCCATACTCATTCTAGAAGAAGATACAACTTCCAACTATAATCCTTTAAATTCCACACCAGATTCTTCTAACTCCACTCTTGTTGCTGATATTGACGTGGACATTCTTATTGAAATCCGAAAAGGTGCAAGGAGTTGTACCAAACACCCTTGTCCAATTCTATGTCTTATGACGAGATAAACAACAATTACAAAGCCTTTACAACTGAATTAGCTAAGGACACAGTTTTGAAGAATGTGAAGGAAGCCCTTGTTGATCCTAGATGGAAAGATGCTATAAATGAAGAAAGGAAGGCACTAAACAAGAATCAAACTTGGGAGATTTCTAATTTACCTATAGGGAAACATTTAGTTGGATGTAAGTGGGTGTTCACCATCAAGTACAAGGCTGATGGCACCATGGAAAGGTACAAGGCATGGTTTGTAGCAAAGGAATACACACAAACATTTGGAGTTGACTATGGAGAAACTTTTACACAAGTAGAAAAGTTGAATTCCATTCAAATCATACTATCTCTAGTAGCAAACCGTGATTGGCTACTCTAACAATTCAGTGTGAAGAATACACATCTATACAACAACTTAGAAGAAGTCTTATGGATACTCCACTTGGTTTTAAAGACCAATTCCACAAAGGGAAAGTTTGTAGACTTAAGAAGGCATTATATGAGTTAAAACAATCTTTAAGTGCGTGATTTGGGAGATTTACTCAATCTCTTCTCAAGTTTGGTTATCAATAAAGTCAGAGTGATAATACTTTATTCAAAGATTGAGAAGATGCAAAAGGATTTTCTTTGGTCTGGGGCGGGGGAAGGGAAGAAAGATCATCTTATTAGATGGGAGGTTGTTAGTAGACCAAAGGAGTTGGGAGGTTTGGGCTTTGGGAAGACTTCTATGAGAAATATTGCTCTCTTAGGGAAATGGCTTTGGAGGTTCCCTAGAGAAAGGAGTGGTCTTTGGCATAAGGTTATTGTGAGTATATATGGGACACATCCTAATGGATGGGATGCCAACATGGTGGTTAGATGGTCACACAGGTGTCCTTGGAAGGCTATTGCTCAAGTTTTCCAAGTGTTTTCCCCTTTCGTCCGCCTAGTGGTGGGCAATGGGGAGAGAATTTGTTTCTGGGAAGATCTTTGGTGGGGTAACCAAACTTTGTGTTTTCAATTTGCTGATCTTTACAGAGTTATTTCTGTGAAAAACCTCACTGTTTCAAATGTCCTTGGCAATTCCTTTCCACTGTCTTGGAATTTTAACTTTCGCCTCAATCTTACGGATTCAGAAATTGATCTCCTATAGAGATTAATGTTCTCCCTTAGTTCTGTGCGTTTCTCTCCTTCTTCGGCAGATTCAAGAGCGTGGTCTTTGTCTTCGTCAGGATTGTTTTCAGTGAAATCTTTTTTCTTGGCCTTGTCAAAAGTCCCAAATCCTATATTGTTCCTTCCGGCCAAGTTCTTGTGGAGTTCAAAAGTCCTTTCAAAGGTTAAGGCCCTCGCTTGGTTAGTAGCACATGGGAAGGTAAACACCAATGATAAGTTGCAATTGAGAAGACCCTACAAATCTCTCTGTCCTCAATGGTGCATTCTTTGCAAAGGAAATGGAGAGTCGATTGACCACCTTTTTCTTCATTGACCCATTACCATTGGACTCTGGCACAAGTTGTTCAATCTAGCAGGGTTGGTTTGGGTCCCTCCAAGGAGTTTTGAGGACATGTTGGTTATTACTTTTAAAGGCTTGGGGAACTCATTAAGAGGCAAGACACTTTGGCAAATCGCTTGCCTTACCTTGATTTGGATGGTGTGGCAAGAGAGAAACAATAGGATCTTTGAGGATAAAGGGAGAACGGAAGAGATGTTATGAGATTTGATTCGGTTTTATTCTTCTCTATGGGCTTCTTGTACTGAAGCATTTAGAGGAGTTCCTCTAAGTGTTTTACAACTCAACTGGATTGCGGTTTGCGCTTCAAAAGTTTGAAGATTGATGGGGTTTCTCTTTGTTTTTAGAGTTCTATTGTTGGGAGTTTTCTCCTTTGTTCAATTTGTGTAGGAAGGATCTCTCATCCTTCCCTTGGTTTATTCTCTTTCTTTTGTAACTTTTCTTTCTCCTGTATCTTTTCTTCTATTAATATATTCTTCTTCGTTTCTAATAAAAAAAAAAAAAAAATAATACTCTATTCATTAAATAGTCCCTTGAGAAAAGATGATCATACCCTACTCATTAAACAACCCCTTGAGAAAAGATTAACCATACTTATCATCTATATTAAAAATATTATTATGACAAGTGATGCCTTTGAAGAGATTCATTAGATGAAGAGCAAGTTGGCTAAGGAATTTGAAATGAAAGATTTAGGAAATTTGTGGTATTTTCTTGTCATTGAAATAATGAAACGGTTATGTTAGGATGTAAACTTGTAGATGCTCTTGTTGATCCAAACCAAAAGTTAGCAGCCAAAGAAGGTAGTGTTCTTTTAGATAAAGGGTGATATCAAGGCTTGTGGCAAAAAGGCTGATTTTTCTATCTCATACTTGGTTAGACATTGCATATTTTGTTAGAGTTGTAAGTCAATTCATGCATTGTTTGCTTGAAGAACACACGAATGTTGTGATAAGGATCCTAAGGTCTACCACAAGGAAAGTACTCCTATTTTCAAAGAATAATCATTTACATGTTGAAGACTATACAAATGCTGATTAGGCATGGTCATTAATTGATCAAAGGTTAACTATTGGCTATACCTTTGTTGGATGTCTTTTTTTTTTTTTTTTTTCCCGATCAAAAACAATAGATGTATTAATTAATGTGAAGAAAACATGAGAACAATGAGAAATCCTCCTTGTGAGATACAAACTTGATCAAAAGATCCAATAAAACCTCTACTTTATTAGGAGAACTATACAAAAGGAATAAAAAAGACTATATAAGTATAAGATCTCCTGAAATTCATTTGGGATCCTCACCATGTAGGCCCAACCCTAAGATGTACATATTGAAAACCAACTAAGCTGAATGACACTTAATGGAAAGGGTTTAAAAACATCAATACAGTAGGTCCAAAAAAAAAAATAGAAATGAAGTAAGTCCCACATCATCTCAGGCATCTTCCAATTATCCTAAAAAATCCTAGCATTCTTTTCTCTTCACACAATCCATAACAAAGTGAGACAAACAATCTTCCAAATCATCTTGAAAGCATTTCAAAGGAGATCAAGTGCCATTTTAGGAATTTATTCTTCAAGTCTTTAGGAAGCCATGGAGGATTGAAGGTTTGGATTGGTCTCCTATTTTAGCAAAGAGTGCCGAGTGGTTGGATTTCCCTTTTTTGGAAGAGAAGATTCACAATGCTGTGTTGCATTTAAATACGGAAAAGGCCCTCGGGCCAGATGGTTTCACCATTGGATTTTATTAGCATTGTTGGGAGACGATTAAGGAGGATATTTTAAGAGTGTTTTTAGAGTTTCACAATAATGAGATAATTAATCAAAACACGAACATTACCTTCATTGCTCTAGTGCCAAAAAAATAGTCAAACAAGCAGGATCTTAGATTATAGACCCATTAGTTTGGTTACCAGTTTGTACAAGATCATAACCAAGGTTCTTTTAGGGTTATTGTGTAAAGTCCTTCAAGACACTATTTTTTTGACTCAAGGTGCTTTTGTTGAGGGGAGGCAGATTTTGGATGTTGTCTTGATTGCTAATGAGGTGGATGAAAAAAGGAGATCAAAAGAGAAAGGGTAGTCTTCAAAATTGATTTTGAAAAGGCTTATGGTCATGTTGATCGAGACTTTTTGGACCATGCACTTAAAAGAAAAGGGTTTATTTCAAGATAGAGGTCTTGGATGAGGGGATGCTTATCTTCGGCGATTTTTGCAATCTTAGTGAATGGAAATTGCCAAGGTTAGGTTGAGGCATACCAAGGTCTAAGACAAGGAGATCTCCTTTCCCTTTTTCTTTTCACCATTGTGGATGATGTTTTAAGTAGGTTGATAGTGAGAGCAGAGGAAAGAGGTTTATTCGAAGTGTTTTTAGTGGGCAAAAATAGGACTAGGGTGTCTCATTTACCATTTGATAACGACTCCTTCTGTTTTTCTAGCAAATTTAGTGGGCAAAAATAGGACTACAGAGTTGCAATCTCGTAAGCAAATTTTGTTGGTGTTTGGGCATTTGTCAGGGCTAAGGATCGATCTAAATAAAAACACTCTTCTGGAATTAACATTAGTTAGGATCAAACCACCAATTTGGTTTTTTTGCTTGATTGTGCAGTCTTTGAATGACCTTTAATGTATTTGGGTCTTCCTCTAGGAGGGAACCCAAAATCAATTTCCTTTTGGGATCCAGTGTTGGATAGAGTCTCTAGGAGGTTGGATGGATGGAAACAAGTTTTCTTGTCCTTAGGAGGTAGAATTACCCTAATTCAGTCTTGTTTGTTGTACATCCCGAGCTATTTTCTATCTCTTTTCAAGATTCCAACTTCAATAACTTTAAGGATTGTGATACAAAGAAATTTTCTATGGTCAGGTTCTGGGGAGGGTAAAAGGGATCACTTGGTCAGTTGGGACATAGTGTGTAGACCTAAGGAGTTTGGTGGGTTAGAGTTTGGGAAAATTAATTTGAGGAACCAAAATTTATTAGGGAAGTAGCTTTGGAGGCATCCTAAAGAAAGTTCTGCCCTTTGGCATCAGGTTATCTTGAGTATCTATGAAACACATCCTAATGGATGAGATGCCAACAATATAGTTAGATGGTCACATTGTTGCCCTTGGAAGGCCATTGCACATATTCTCCAAATTTTTTCTACACACACTTGCTTTGTGGTGAGTGATGGAACCAGAATTCATTTTTGGGAATATTTGTGGTGGGTGGACCAATCTTTATGCTTAAAATTTCCAAGACTTTTCAGAGTCACCACAACTAAAAACCTTCCCATTTCAGCCATCTTGGGTAATGGCACTTCTTTGTCTTAGGATCTTATCTTTCGCCGCAATCTAATAGATGTGGAGATTGAGGATCTTGAAAAACTAGTGTTCTTACTTTCCCATGTTCATTTGACTTCTTTTATTCTAGATGTGAAAGCTTAGGTATCGTCCTTTTCAGGAGTTTTCTCAGTAAAATCTTTTCTTTTAGCCTTATTTAATTTATCAGATTTTGTTCCTTTCTACCCAATTAATTTTTTGTGGAAATCAAAAGTCCTTTCTAAGGCCATGACCTTTGTCTAGTTAGTGGCATATAAGAAGGTAAATACCAATGATATGCTACAGTTGAGAAGGCCTTTCAAAGCCCTTAACCCTGATCGGTGCATCCTATGTAGGAGGAATAGTGAGACGTTGATCATCTCTTCTTACATTGTCCGATTACTTTGGAATTATGACATATGATTTTCTCACAGGTGGGGATGACATGAGTTCAACTAAGCAGTATTCGTGATATGATGATGATTTCCTTCAAGTGTTTTGGGAACTCTATTAAAGGTAAGACTCTTTGGAGGATCGCGTGTCTTGCTTTGCTATGGATTGTGTGGAGAGAGGAACACTAGGATTTTTGAGGATACTTGGAAGATGTTGGAGATTATGTGGGATTTGCTTCATTTCCTTGTTTCTTTTTGGGCTTATTGTACGAACATTTTTAAATCCTATCTTTTGAGTGTAATTCAACTTAGTTGGCTTTCGATTTGTACACCTTAGGGTTGGGTCTACAGGGTTAGGAGCTATTACACTTGTATAGGCTTTTGTACTTTTTGTATAACCCCTTGTATAGTGGAGGTTTACTCATATCATTTTTATCAGGTTTGTATTTCACGAGGAGGATTTCTCATCCTTCTCATGTTTTATTTATTCTCAATTAATACATATGTTTGTTTTTGATATATAAGAAAAAAAAGAATCTTGCCTCTAGTAGAGTTCCCAAAACACATGAAAGAGATCATCATCATATTGCGAATACTGTCACCATCCTAGCTTGTGAGAATATCTTGTGCCATCACCCCAAAATAATTAGACAATGTAGGAAGAGATGATCAATCGTCTCTCAACTCTCCCCTACATAGGATGCAACAATTAGGACTAAGGGCTTTGAATGACCTTAGTTGTAGCATGCCATTGCTATCTACCTTCTTCTGTACCATTAACCAAGCAAAAGTCCATGACCTTAAGAGGGACTATTGATTTTCACAAAAAATTTTGCTAGGTGGAAAGGAACTAAATCTGATAAATTGGACAAGGTTATGAAAAAAGATTTTATTGAGAATACTCTTGAAGAAGAAGGTACCCAAACTTTTGCATCTGGAGTAAATGGAGACAAATGTACATGGAAGAGTGAAGTCATTAGTCTTTCAAGATCTTCAATCTCCAAATCAATTAGGTTACGATGGAAAATAAGATCCCAAGACAAAGAAGTTTCATTACCTAAGATGACCGAAATGGATAGGTTTCTAGTTGTGGTGACTCTAAAAAGTTTTGGAAATTGTGAACACAAAGGTTGATCCCACCACTATAAATCTTCTTAAAAACGAATTTTGGTCTCATCACCCACCATAAAGTGAATATATATAGAAAAAACCTGGAGAATAAGTGCAATGGCTTTCTAGGGACAACGATGTGACCATTTGACTATATTATTAGCGTCCCATTCATTAGGATGTGTCCCATAAATACTCAAAATAACTTTATGCCAAAGGGCAAAACTTTCCTTAGGATACCTCCAAAGTCACTTCCCTAATAAAACTTGATTCCTCAGAGCAATTTTCCCAAACCCTAAACCACTGAACTCCTTAGACCTACACATTAGATCCCAATTGACCAAATGATTCATTGCCCGAAATTTGTGAACTTATGTGGATTAAGACTCTACTGGAGGAGCTTTGAGTAAAGATTCAAGAACCTATGAAGCTATTTTTTGATAACGAAGTTGCAATCAACATTGCTCACAAGTTAATTCAACATGACAGAAGTAAGCTTATTGAAATTGATAAGACACTTCATTAAAGAGAAGATTGAGGTTGAGATTGTTTGTAGTCCTAACATTCTTACTAAACTTCAATAGATTTGTTTACTAAAGGAATTGCGGGAATAAGTTTCATGTCTATGGCAAGCAATCAAATTGGGCATGCAATATATTTTTGAACCAACTTGAGGGGGAGTATTAGAGATCTGTGTAATTCCTTAATTTTAAGTATCTAATTGATTGTTAATTTGTTACCTTGTATATTCCTAGTAATTAGTTGTTAGATTAGCCCATTATTATTGTTTTATAGGACAATTGTATTATAGTTAGAAAGGTTGTAGAATCTTTGCCTTATTTGGTAACAACTTTGTATAAATATGTGTATGATTCTTGTTCAATTAATATAATTTAGAATTGGTTTTGATAAAATAGAATCTTTATTTCATATAAGATATAACTAGTTTTATTCTTGGTAGACTATATATTTATATTAATATTTCTTTTATACGAATAATATTTATTTTCCCTTTATATTGGTCTCACAAAGCCTTCTATATTGGTTTCAACTTTTTTGAAAAGGTTTTTTGTTTTTTAAGAAAAATTTCAAAATATGAAAATGATGTTTTTACTTTTTTCCATTTTTTGAGCTTAGTTTTCTAGAAAATTAAAATAAAAAATATCATCCAAACATATTTGTAAACTTGATTTTTGTTTTCTTTGAAAATAAAAACAAAAAATGGTCTAAATAAACAAACCTTGTAATAATCAGTGATAGCTCTTAAAAGATACATTTCAAAAGTGATTATGAAGGTTTCAAAGGTGATTATAAAGATTTGAATTTGATAGAATAATAGAATAATAGAATAATTTAACATATATATAGGGATGGAAATAGAACGGGCTATCCCATCCCAATCTTGTCCCGTTTATTTATATTTATTCTCATCCCCGCTCAAAAAAAAAAAAAAAAAAAAATTAAGTGGGGTAAGGTAGGACGAGTATTGAAAATTCCCATAACTATCCTGTCCCAATTAAAATTTTTCAACATTTTTCAAATTTTTTTAATTTTTAAAAATTTAAACTTTATTAAAAATAAATATAATTTTTAAATAAAAAATATTATAAATATTTATAATTTATTTTTGTGAAAAGCAATATTTTATTTATTTTTAAAAATTGAAAAATGAAAGAAAATCAACTAAAGTAATTTTTTATTTAAAATTATATATAATCAGGATGGGGTGGAGCGGGACAAAGTCATACCCGAACCCTCCCCTAAACCCGTCTTCCCAAACCTGCCCGGAACTTGTTTGTCTTTTATCCTAAACCCTTCCCATTAGGAGTGGGATTGGGCAGGTATTCGGGAAAACCTGCCCCATTGCCATATCCCACTGCCATATATATATATATATAGATGGCACCTCTTGATGTGTGTTTGTGTGTATTTTGGATTTGATTGATAACAATATATATATATTTCATCATGATACATCTTCATTCTTGCTTTTATTGGCATTCTTTTTTTTGCAGTTTCAGAGTATTTCTGGTTGCTGGGATTTTAGGGATCTTTGTTCTTCTTCCAGTGAATTGCGTGGGAGATCAGCTTAAGTCCATAGACTTTTCGGATTTTTCAAATAACTCGTTGGACTTATTTACCATTTCAAATGTAAAGAATGGCTCAAAATGGTAATTACTTTAACACTAGATCATAACGTGCTGCAGAACTAGTTATTGTGAAATTTAGAATGTTTGGGATGGTAAGTAGACATGGGCTGACAATGCAGTTAGTAGTAGGCTTCTATGACAAAAAATCAACTTGACTAAAGTGCTTTATCCCATTTATGATTGAAGCAACTTTTTCTTGTGTGTTAAAGGCATGAGTGGCTAGAAATTTCGGCAAGTATATTTTGTACTTTGTTTCTTATGGGGTTTCACTAGCATTGTCCATAGGATTATATTTTGCATTACCCATTTCTTGTTTTTCAACAATGAAACATTTATATGTAGTTTTATCTTATGTATCCTAATAAAAAGACAATATCATTATTCTTTGAAAAGAGACACTTTATAAATGAAAGAGAAGGTAGGTTGTTAAAACAACAAAAAGTGCCAAGAACAAAGAGAAAACCTTTATTGTAAAAGACCATAATGTTCTCTTATAAAGAAAGATTCTTCAACCAAAAGAAGCACACAAAAAAAGAACCAAAAATGAAAGACCAACCATACAGCAAAGACAAGACAAAAGAATTCCAACCACCCTGCAAACAAGCGGTTGTGGTAGCATAAGTTTGATGGCTAGTGTTGTATAATCTAATAAAGAAGAAACAATCTAACTCAAAAGAGTTTGAGGTTTAATGTCATGCAAAACCATGCCTATTCCCACACATGAGATAACTCACACCACTATATAATAGTGAATGTAACCAGAAGTGAGAAAGAACGGATAAAACACTGCTTTCTTAATTATCATACTAGAAAATAAAGATATTACATTCTGATTTATAGACTAGGTTATCCAACCATTTCCTTTATTCTAGGAAACTGAAAAACAACCCTAACAATCTGGAGGATTTTTCAAATTCCAAAACAACCAGATATAACAACCTGATTCAAATAATAAAACCCTATGCAAATAATAAAAAGAAATAAAATAAATAAGATAATCCCTAACTAATCAGATCTGAATAATTTGAATTATTCCGGACTCTTCTACAGTGAACGTTATTGAAGAAAGAGATTGTAGACACAAAACCCTAACTCAAAAGTAACCTCATGTTGCCTTGCTCCACTGGGCGTCAATATTCTCTTACATATCTATAAAACTTATATTTGTATATACCTTGTGTAGGGTCTCATGTGTTTTATCCTCATGATCTAGGCTATACATATAGATATTCCTAATCCAATTCCATAATAAATAAGGAATTCTACTTTCACAAGGAAATCTCAAAACAAGATATCGCCTTTATAAGAATCTTTGTCATTAAGAAGTCTTTTGTAGATAGAAGTCCGAGTCAAAATTGTCTGAGGGGGCTTGTTGTCACTACTTGGCATGAGGAATGATCCTACAAGATGGCTGTTTAGTGGAGTTTCTTAAGAATGGATTGAACCGCCATGGGATCTTTTTTTGATAGGAAACCGCCATGGGATCTTAGAGGGTGATGATTGCATGAGGGTCAAACAATAGTAGGGGGAAGTGTTGTAGGCATTGGGATGGGGATGGATCTCACTTATGATGGGTAAAATAGTGAATTGCCTCTGTTCAGTAGATTTCTGGGACTGGATACAAAAGGGTTGAAAAAGGGTCCTTTATGGAGCAAAGATAAGGAGGATAGCTTTCTCATCCAAAATTGAAAGTGAGCTTTGGAAATTGGAATTTTCATTGAAGTATAATGGTACAACAAGAAAAGTGGGGAAAGGAACGGGAAGTAGCAACAAGGGGTGGGAACTAGCTACGCTTTCTTAATAAAGATTATAGTTGTCTTAGAATATTAGAGTGGTTAATGACAGGAAGAAACATAAGGTAATTAAGTTCTTGATACAAATGCAGAAGGCTAATATGGTTTTCTTGCAAGAAACTAAGGTGCGAGAGATGTCGTTGCAATTAGTGAGAAGCCTATTTGTGAGGAGATTTCTAAAGTAGGGAGTTATGGATGTTAGGGCATCAGCTAGTGGTATAGTGGTTTTCTAGAACAACTAGGTATTGGAGTTTTTAGAAACGAAAGTGGGATCCTTTTCAATTTCCTATCATTTTAAAAGTTGTGGTGATGGTTTTATAAGAGTTTGTGGGCTTGTCCATTAGAGGGGGAGAATGGGATGATCTTTGGGCAGAATTGGGGGACATTAATTGGTTGTAGGATGATCCTTGCTATATTTGTGGGGGTGGGGAGCTTTAACATGGTCAGTTATCTGGGGGAAAGGAGGAATTGTGTTAGGAGAACCTCAGCAATGAGGAAATTTTTGAAGATAATTAAGGAGCTGACCTTGCAGGATCTCTTGTTGAATGGAGGGCTTTTGATTTAGTGTGGAGGCATGAACATTCAGTTTATCTTAAGGCTGGATCAACTTCTAGTGTCATAAAATTGGTAGGATCATTTAGTGGGCATTTACAGAGTAATTTGTTATGTCTGATTTCTGATCACATATGTATCTTGTTAGATAGAGGAGTGAGAAGGGGAAAAACTCCCATTAGATGTGAGAATATGTGGCTTAAGGTGTAAGTTTCAAGACTTGAATAAAAATTGGTGGATGTGCTACATGTTCAGGGGCTTCTGTAGTTGTATTTTGGCTTTGAAATTGAGTCTTCAAGATAGACTTAAAAGTTTTAAGGGGTTGAGGTAAGGCCTCATCTTCCATATTTATTAGTTATGATGGAGGCTTTTCGTTGTCTTCTAAAGGGGTTTCATTTAGGTTTTAAGGTGGGAGGTGACGAGATGGAAGTATCTCACCCGTTGTTCTCTGATGACACTTTTATTTTTTGTGAGACATGCATAGATAAAATATTTTGTCATTGTTTGGTTTTTTTAATATGGTTTGAGGCAATTTTCAGATTGAAAATCAATCCGGAAAAGAGTAAGTTAATTCCAATTGTGGGTATTACTAATATGGAGCAATTGGTGGTTGTACTAGGGTGTTGAGTGGGGGTGTTCCCTTCCATGTATCTGGGTCTCCTTTTGAGAGCTTCCTACAAATTGATGGCAATCTTGGATGTGGTGAACATGGGGTGTTGCACTCCTTGTTTCTGAAGACTATTCCATGACTGGAAGTTGTTGGTGTTGAAGTGTTCCTATTGAGATCATAAAGAAAATCGGTAAAGAGGGGTGTTGAAGATAGGTCGGTGTGGATCGTTGCAAAAGTGAAAACTTCTCATTTGGATCTTATTATTCTTGGACGGATTATGGGAATTACAGCCTTTTTCGGCAGATGTTATTTGGAATCCATTGGTTCTAACTGAAGTGAGTTTTTTTTTTTGGTGCCTAGGAAGCAGTTTGGAAATAAATTTTGACCATGGATAAGTTGAAGAGGAGAGGATAGACTTTGATGAATAAATGTTTATGTGCAAAGGTCTTACTTCACTATGCCAAAGCAAGAATCCTATGGTAGCTGGTTTTCTCCTTGTTTGGAATAGTACGGGTGCAAAATTCTACAGTTAAAATATCACTTCTAGTTCTCATGGATCCTTCATCAGGAAGAAGCGGAAAAAAGCATGGAAAGCTACTTCTTTGTATTCGTTTTGAACTATTTAGAAAGAGTAAAATCGAAGGGCCTTTGACAATACGTAGCTCTTAGATCCAGAGCTTAAAAGGGGTTTAGAGGTTAGGTAGCAAGAAAGAGGAGAATATTTTCTGTTTCTCTCTTCTTGTTCTTTTCCTTGTGGCACCCTTGTGTATGTCTTGTGTATAAAACAACCGTCAAAATCTCAACTACATTGAACCTCCAAATCAAAACAACACTAATAAGGGAAGAAAATTCCCTTTAACTCACCACCAAAATCCTACCTATAGGGTTTAAGGTTCCTCTTAAAGCCTTGGAGAAAATCATCATATCAAGAATGCTCCTCCAGCTGCTGACTCAGCCCCATGAGGAGAACTATCTTTGTCACAGTTTGTAGTAATAATGCAACCAAAAAAGATGGGGTGATGCTTCTCACACTTGCTGTATGAGATGTATTTGTCATGGCTAATGGCCCTATAAAGGTTTCCTATTCTGAAGGATGTTCTTGGTATTTGACCTTCTTATTAGCTACTAAGCAAAGATCCTTATTTTTGGTGGGACCTTTATCTTTCAAATAAATTTGATTGAGGGAACTGGAATCAGGTTATCTCTCTTGGAAAGTATAAAGAAGAATTTAAAAGAGAACAGTCCATTTGAGTTCAAAGATCTACATCTTTCAAACAGCAAGAGCAATCAAACAACGTATTTAAATAATTTTTTGGGTATTCTTTCTAGAACTTGAGTGGCATTTTAGGCATTTTGTCATGGAGAATAAGTTTCTAGTTTAATCAAAACCTTGAAAGTAGTGTACCATATATTTCATTTTGGGTTGATCTGCGTGCAACCAAACTACACATCATATTCTTCAAGAATTATCTGTTTGTGCATTTCTTGGGAGAGGGATCTCTGATTGCATACAGAATAAAGCTTTGTGTTGTGCTCTTGAATTCAAGAAAAGTTTGAAGAAAACCTTATTAGTTTTGACCTTTGTGGCAGGTTATGGCTTCACTTCTGCTCTGTATATATTGTCACTGTATGGGTCTGTTATCTTCTTTACTATGTAAGTCATATCTTTATGCAGTTATACTGTGATAATGTCTTAATTCTTTATTTAACAGGATTTGGTTATATTTAAGCCCTTATCCCATTTATATGAGATGTGAGTGTTATTTATTTATTTATTTTTTACATGTAACATGATTTATTAAAGCAATGTGGGCTCTGTATTTATTTTATCTTTCTATTGCTTGTGAGTTTCATAATGCAGATAATATTTTCTCTTTACAGTTACTAGTTTGTTGAACTTGGTGCTGAATGGTCTTGATTCTGCAGGAATATAAATATATTTCTTTGAAAAGGATCGCTTACTTTTATTCATCCAAGCCACAGCCACATCAGTTTACTATCTTAGTTCACAGTATCCCTGTTTCTGCTGGGAGCAGTGTTGGTGACACAGTTGAAAATTTTTTTACCGAGTATTATCCTTCTACATATCTATCAAATGTGGTGGTTCGTCGAACAAACCGACTTCGGGGTCTTATTGTAAGCATTTTCTTTGGAGTTTTTATTTTTATTTTTTTAGATTTTAATTTTATTTATGAAAAATACTTATAGCTAAATTATTGGAAAAATCATGTCGGCTAGTTCCAATGAAAACTTAGACAAGTTCAGGTTTCTACAATGAAGGCAGAAAAAAATCAGTACTCTGATACCATGTTTTTTTTTTTTTTTTGATAGGAAATGACAAAGGAATATATTGATAAAAAGAAAGTACAAGAGAAGAATGAAGAATCCTCCCACCAAAGAAAAACAAAACTACAAGGAAACAAATGCGAGAAAATACAAAGTAGAAACAAACAACTGCTCTAGGTTAGGTCAACCCATTGGAGTTACACACCGTTAACCAATCAAGATGTATCACATTAAGGGGAATCCCCTTAGAAACCTTAGAACAAAAAGCCCAAAGAGAAGCAAGGAAATGAATCATGTCCCAAAGGTTCTTTGAATTCCTTGTTTTATCCTAAAAAATCCTTGCATTTCTTTCCCGCCACACCACCCATATTAAAGCGATGCACGCAGCTTGCCATAAAACAATCCCTCCCTTAGAAGATCCAAAACCATTAAAATTGGTAGATAGCACGTCAAAGATGCTCCTAGGAGGGACCCAATCTGTCTTTGTTAACTGAAATAATTTGTACCACAACCCCATCGTCAGAGAGTAATGAAGAAAAAGATGATCTACTGTTTTTCCATGCTTCATGCACATCATGCAAGTGTCGGGACTAAGTGCTTTGTAGGGTCTTCTCAACTGTAGCATGTCGTTTTACCTTCTTGTGAGCTACTAACCAGACAAAGGACTTGATTTTGAAAGGGACTTGAGAATTCCATACTAACTTGGTAGGGAAAACTGAAGGCAAACCAGAAAATTGAGATAAGGCAAGAAAGAAAGATTTGACTATGAAAAGTTCTGAAGGAGATAAAGACCAAGATCTCATATCTGGAACTGAAGGTGATAAATGTAGATGATCAAGAGACCACATGAGACTTTCTAAATCTTCTATCTCGGAATCGGAAAGGTTACGGCGGAAGTTAAAGTTCCAAGAGAAGGGGCGAGTGGATCCGAGAATTGAAGAAATAGGAATGTTTTTATCCGTGACTACTCTAAGTAGTCTTGGATAACGGACCCCCAGAGGTTGATCCCCCCACCACAAGTCTTCCCAGAACCGAATTCTTTTCCCATCTCCTACCATGAACCGAGTAAACTTGGAAAAATCTTGGAAGACTTGTGCAATAGCCTTCTAAGGACAATGATGTGACCATCTAACAACAGTGTTGGCATCCCAACCATTAGAGTGTGATTCATAAATGCTTAAAATGACCTGATGCCACAACGCTGAACCCTCCCTAGGATACCTTCACAACCATTTCCCTAAGAGAGCGGAATTCCATAAGGAAATCCTTCTGAAACCTAATCCCCCTTTCGTCTTCGGATTACACACTACATCCCAGCTAACTAGATGATCTCTTTTGCCTTTTCCAACCCCAGACCATAAAAAATCTCTTTGCAACCTCTCAATTCTTGCTGCCACGGAGGCGGGAATCTTAAACAAGGAAAGGAAGTAACAAGGCATATGAGTGAGACAAGATTGAATGAGAGTTATCCTGCCTTCAAAAGATAAATACGCCTTTTGCCACCCATCTAATTTGCTCGAGATCCTCTCAATCATAAGATCCCAGAAGCCACCAGACTTAGGGTTCCCACCCAGAGGAAGACCCAGGTAGAGTATGGGCCACCCAGAAGCCTTGCAATCAAGCAACTTGGCCAACCTATGAAGATGATTTTGACCAAGGTTAATGCTATAAATATTACTTTTGTCAAGGTTAACCTTTAACCCAGAAATATGCCCAAACACTAGCAAAACACTCTTGAGAGTTAGCAAGTCCTCTTCTCAAGTACTAGAGAAGAAAATGGTGTCATCTGCAAATTGTAAATGGGACACCCTTATTCTGTTCCTACCCACCCTGAAACCCTTTAAGACATTTCTTTCCTCTGCTCTCAATAACATCCTGCTCAATACATTTGCTACTATGGTGAACAAAAAGAGGGATAAAGGGTCTCCTTGTCTTAAACCTCTAGATGCCTTAACCCACCCTTTAGCGTTTCCATTCACTAGGACTGCAAAAGACACCGAGGACAAACAACCTCTCATCCATTTCCTCCATCTAGGATTGAACCCTTTTTTTTCCATCACATGGTCCAAAAAATCCCAACTCACATGGTCATAAGCCTTTTCAAAGTCAATTTTGAAGACAACTCCTTCCTCCCTTGATCCTTTTTTTTCATCCACTATCTCATTGGCTATGAGAACTGCGTCCAAAATTTGTCTCCCTTGAACAAAAGCTCCTTGAGTGGAATGGATGGTTTCATGAAGTATCCCTCTTAAACGCCCTGCTAACACTTTGGCTATAATCTTGTAAAGAGTTGTGATCAAGCTAATGGGTCTATAGTCTGATATCTTCTTTGCCATGCTTTTTTTGGGTAACAGAACTATGAAGGATGCATTAGTGCTTTAATTAATAATCCCGCTCCTGTGAAACTCATCGAACACTCTCACTAAATCCTCCTTAATCACATCCCAACAATCTTGAAACACTGCAATGGTAAAGCCATCAGGCCCCGGTGCTTTATCCCTATCCGTCTGAAAAATGGCCTTAGAAATCTTTTCTTCAGTAAAAGGGGATTCCAACCTAGACGCACTCTCTCCAGATATAGGGGACCAATCTAAGCCTTCAACTCTCCAAGACTCTCTAGAAGGACTAGCATAGAGCTTTTCAAAATACCTTAAGATCTCCTCTTTGATGCTCTCTGAATTATCCAACATCAGACCTCTTTCATTCTCCAACACCTTGATAAGTTTCCTTTTTCTCCGTCCGTTAGCCACTTTATGGAAAAATTTTGAATTACAATCCCCTTCCTTAACCCATTTCACCCTAGCTTTTTGTCTCCAATGAATTTCTTCCCTCAAGATCAACTCCTTTAACTCCCCTTTCCTTAAGGCTCTATGGATTAAAAGTTCAGGGGAGAGACCCCCTTCTTGCTCCATGGAGTCAAAGTTAGCTAAATCTAACAAAATGCTTTTTTCCCTTTCAATTAGGTCTCCAAAAGAAGTCTTATTCCACTCTTTCAATTTGGCCCTAAGGAATTGTAATTTCCTCATGAACTTGTGACCTTCCCACCCATCTCCTTGAAACTCCTTCCACCAACTTCCAAAGCTCTCCTTAAAACTAGGATGTTGCAACCACATATTCTCAAACCTAAACGGTGTTGGGCCCCACTTGAATGGATTGGTTTCCAAGACTATCGGCCAATGATCCGATGTCCATCTAGGAAGAACTTCTTGAAGACTTTGAGGGAATAATTGTTCCCACTCATTTGAGTAGAGAAAACGGTCTAATCTCTTGCATACGGGATGCTCTTGCATGTTTGACCAAGTGAATGATGCTCTCCTTAAAGGAGGATCTATCAATTCGTTTTCTCTTATAAAGTCATCCAAGTCCTTCATGCTTGGGGTCAAACTAGCACCTCCCAATTTTTCTGAACTTCTCCTTATGACATTAAAATCTCCGCCCACACACCAACATGGGGAAGAGAGTCTAAAAATTTCTGAAAGCTCCACCCAAAAATCCTTCCTAAGCGCTGTGCTATTTGGGCCATAGACGACTAATAACCAAAACTATTCGCTTCCATCCACCGCGAACTTGACTGAGACTGAAAAGGAACCTAATGCCACCTTCTCACTGTGCAGTTTTTTAGAGTCCCAAATGACCAAAATCCCATCCGAAGCCCCGCACGCCGAAAGGGCTGCCCATTCCTTATTTCTGGCTATCCACACATTACCCACAAACCTTCTGTCACACTCTGCCTTTTTTGTTTCCTGAATCATCACTACATCTGGTTTTTCAGATCTCAGAAAGTCTTTAACCACCCTTCTCTTTTTCCTTGAACCCAACCCCCTGGTATTCCAACTGATTATCTTCATGGATTAAACACACGGACCCTAATCCTCCACACCAGTTCCAACTCTTCTCACAAACCTTTGGAACATCTGCTCTTCCTCCTGGAGTATACTTTTATATCCAGAGACTTTAAGACATTGCGCACTTTTGCCATTTTCCTGGGGGATATTCCATCTATTTGGAACTCACCCGATGGGGAGCCCGCAGAAACACCCTGACTAATTGTAGCCTGGTTGGAAGGTGGATTTGTTTTAGGCATCAATGGGTTAACACTCTCGGTCAACTGGTTAGGATAAGCAGTCTGGTTCACCTCCAAAACGAGGTTAGGGAAGCCAACACAAATTTGACCCACAGTACCATCGTCATCTTTTTTGAAAAAATATTCAGAGTTCTCACGGTTTTCCAAAGGATTCAGAGACTGAATGTCTAAACTGGGAAGAATGGGGGCAGTAGGACTCAAGAAGGAAGAAGTGAAACCACAAGAAGGGGGAAAATAAGACGAGGGAGACTGAAAAGTTGAAGACGGGGTTACCTCCAGATTTTCCGCAACCAACAATCCACAATTCCCCATAAATCTTAGCCCTTTACCTCTGATTTTTAGCGTAGAAGGCAACACCATGACTGCTGAGCCATGAGGATCGGACCCCACTCGGCTCAAAAATCCTTCCTTATATTTGTCGGAGTAGAAATTGTGCAGGGCCGCTTCGTTTTTTGACGTCGAAGCCCCTTCCCCAAAGCGATTCTTTCGGATCCTTGGATAATGGAGAGAGAAGAGAGGACTCGCACTAGATCCTCTTTCCACCAGATAATCGGCCCCTAAAGCCTCAACTTTTGGGTTCTCATCGATGTCTACCTTGTCCTTCTCGCTCAAAAGAGGCTCGCTGCGACACCGAAGACCTTGTCGGCGCTTTGAGCTTGGAGGGAGAAGGATAGACCACAGCTTCTTTGAAACGATTGTCGTTTTCTTCTTCGCGGGACTACTGGTCTGAGCCTCAAGACAATATCCAGAAGCTATTTTCCCCTTTCCCGCTGTGGGCGAATCATTTCCGGTTCCTGACGACGTCTCCGTCTCAATTGGGTTTTTTCCTCTTGGGCTAAGGCCCATACCCGACGGGCCTTTAGATTTGCACTCCGCTTTTTCAAATGTTGAGCCAATCTTAGATAGAGGTTGGGCCTTCCTCTCATAGGCCCGATAGTCCTCAACAGCGGAGGCCTCGTCCCCTCTGGCCCTTTCTCCTCCCGCTTCCTTCTTCTCAATGGGCCCATCGTCCGTTTTATTTGAATTTGAATTGGGCAACGACTGTACCTGCTCTCCTTTGCTACGTGTCCCCTTTGCAAGAACCACAACCATACCCCTTTCTCCCCCCTTCCTCGTTCTATTATCCTCCCCGACACGGCATCTTCCCCTAGCTGTTGATCTGATTTTCTCCACCCGCCTTCCTCCACCTGTCCCCGTGTTAGATGCAAAGGCCTCCCGAGTCGACTCGCCCTTTACGCTACCTATCCGAAAGTCTTCTTCTCCAACCACTACGACGACAATTCTAAACACCCAATCCCCATCTGTCACCTCGAGTAAAGCTGGGAGGACTGACCTGTCTTTCATTGCGATTCTTACCCTCGCCTTGCTAAGATCGAACAATTTTAACGTTCGTCAATCAATTTCAGTCACCGTCCCCTATTGCTCCACTATTTTCTTCAGATGTACCTCAGACCAGAGATGAAATGACAACCCCCGTAATTCGATCCAGCCTCTTCTGAACTTCCCCTCTATTTCCGCATTTTCCTTCGGCGACCATCTTCTCATCTGTACTGAAATCCTTCCCTCAACCCGTAGGTTCCTCAAGTCTTGGAGAAAGAGAGCTTCCTTTATTGTTTCGATGAAAAAAACTCCTTTTCCGCCTGAGAATGGTACAATCGTGACTACGCCTTTCTTCCCTAATTTTCTCGCCACCACTCGGCCAACCTCAACCCAGTTAACACTATCCTCAATGCATTCACACACCACTGCGCGCGCCCACCTCCCAACAGGAACAAGGCCGCCTCTTCTTGGTCCTTCGCCACTGACCACTTTCGCGAAAGACTGATGTAGGGGACCCACGTGACTTTGTGAGAAACTTTCCCCTCTGTATTGCCTTCCTTTTTCGACTGCATTCGACGAGAGGACCACCAACATTGAAGACAACACTCTTTTAATATTCTCCCATCCTCTGCCCTCCTCGCCCTCTGGAATAATCAAATAAGAATATTTTCTTTTGGTAGCAAACTCCGAGATCCTTATGAACCTTCCATGGTCGTTGAAGCCAACTTCCATCAAGTGGGCACAACATTTTCCCCTGAACTTTCTGTTGAAACCTAGGTGACCCTTCATTTCTATGGCTTTCGTCAAATGTTTGATCATCCACCCGACTGCTTCCTTTTCAAAACCTAAGACGAAAGTAGAGCCTCTACTATGCTCTGTGATCGAGCACCAAGTTCCTCCATGCTCGCCTTCCAACCTAACCGAGAAGGTCTTCCTCTCCACGAAAACCTTCACCGACCTTACCATTCTCTCTTCAAACTCTCTGTTTTCAATTATTCCAGGCAGGTGGATTGTGCACCCCTATCATTTGCAGTTTTTAGCAGAATCAAATTACTCTGATACCATGTTGGAGAGTAAAAATTGGAATACTCTTTATTATCATTTTCAGCAATTACTTTTGGTGTTGTATACACTCAATTATAAACAAGAAAAAAGAAAGTAGACTGTCAAATTTAATCTCTTCTCAAGAATGCTGCCAAATCTAAGCTTTTCTAAACAAATTATTCAACTATTGCTATGCATAAATGGAGAAGAAATGCAAGAAAATAAATCATTATACATGGAAACAAATCAACCACTAATTTAGGAATATTTGGACAAAAATAAACTATTAAAGAGAATATAGTAATACTATTTCATATTCAAGCAGTGAGAATTTTGGAATCACAGCAGGAAGGCCTTAATTAAGCAAAAACTAGAATCAGCCACCAACAGCAACATATTCTAGGTCTTTTTTTTTTTTTTTTATCAATACAGCAACATATTCTAGGCCTTATGCTTCAACAGTTGACAAATCATCAACCGAGACTAATTGGTGCAAATTTTATTTACATCAGTTAGGCACAATGGTCTTCCTTGCAACCACCAGTAGATATGAGGTAGGAGGATAGAAGAAAGAATAAAGAAAGTAAGAGAAGAGAGAAGAAGAAGAAATGGTGGATATGGAAAGAAGGGGCAGTAGACCAGAATCAGATATGGATTTGCTCTAATAACATCTTGTTTAACCGAGAAGGAGAAAATAGTAGTCAACATCAGAACATAGTTGGCTGGTAATTCTTGTATTTATAGGATAATTCTTGTAATTCTTGTCTTGACCATGGTTACTAATAATTGAAGCAGATTTAGGAGGCACACTGCAATACTGAAGCTGAAAAATAAAATGTCCAAAATCATTGGTGAAACATGAAATGCAGAAGTACTCTGAAATTGAAGGGAACTTAAACAAAACTCAATGAGAGAATTTATCTATCCAAGTATGAAACCTTGAACAAAATCTTAATGAAATTTCAGTCTAAGTTTCAAATAAAATCTAGATATGCTTGTGCGTTTAAATTTAATATTTGTCTAGTTTTTTAAACGAAACCTTCGGGTAAGGTCAAATAAAAATTCCATCCTTCTTTTCAAGTCTAGTCATCCTTCCATTTCCCCAAATTCTCAATTCCCCTCATGTTATCTTGGGTAACTGAAAGACCACTATGCAAAATCATGCAAGCAACCTAATAGTGCATGAAACAGCTATGATGTGGAATACTGAGATCTAATTATTGAGTTTTTTGAACATCAAGTTAGCCTCGTCAACTGTTATGCCACCTTACGTGGAGAGAATACTGTGATTTAAGAGGGTTATAAAAAATATAAATATTTTATATCATGAACAAGACTTGCAAAAGCAACCACATGGATATTGAATGAATCCTTTTCATTTGGAGGATTGTAATGCTAGGGCCTAAGATTTGACATTGTTGTATGATTTTGTGGTTACTTTGATTAGTTTGTAAGCATCATAATGTTGAACTTCATCTTCATGATTAAAGAGAATTCTCATTGGAATGCTTCAAAACCAACAATAAATCTATCTATGAAGCTGTGGCATGTGCATGTAAATTTGTCTCTATTTTTTTTCATATCAGTGCGGATACTTTTAATCCATGTATTGTTCATTTCTGGAAGTAAGTTGCAGAGCAAATGGAAGGCTTGTTTTGTGGTTTGCATGCCTAAATAGAATCACATACTACATTACCTTTTTGGTATGCCTTGAGTTTAACAACTGTTCATCCTTTTCTAGAATGATGCAAAGAAATTGTATAAAAAACTTGATCGCTTACAATCAGAGCCTAATCAACCAAAGCTTAAGCGAGGTTGCTGTTTTGGGCTGTTTGGCGAGAAGGTTGATCTTGTGGATCAATATGAAAAGAAGCTAGAAGATCTAGAGGAGAATGTAAGATTGGAGCAGTCAGAGGTTTCATTGGCAGAGGAAGTATGTAGACTGTTTTCTTATCTTGTTTCTTCAATTGTACACATATTTTCTTATCTGAATTTTTGTACTTGCAATTTTATGCAATATGTGTGATAAACAAAGTGATTCAACAGATTGTGAATAAAATAGTGCCTCAATGTGTGCTTTTCTTGAGATCATATGAAACGTAAACTTTATAATATAATCATCTTCCATTTGCAATAAACAGAATAAATTTGTGTTGACAAATGCCTTAATTTCATAATGTAGTGTTCACCTTTTAATTCGTTAAGAAATTTCTATTAGAAAACATTCTTATAAAAGAGGTTCCCTATTTTTAGGTTTCCTTATGGAAATAGGATTCTTCATTCACTAAGGAATTGGCTTCCTGTATAATGCAAGGAAATACTTATTACAAGATGGATATAGGTCTGCAGTTATACAGCATATATAGAGACATGAGGGAGAGATGGGAGACACCTAAAGGACCTAGTAATATTATTTCAGGACTTAGAGGTTAGGGTGAGGGTACTAGGGGTAAGGGAACATAAGGTTGTTTTGATGTTTAGGTTTTGTATGTGCTCTCTTTATGGATGCATTTATCTCTTTATGTGCTCTCTAACAGTTTTTGTCACATAAAAAAACATTTATCTTGTTCGCGAATGTGGGCATAATTTCGCCAGATTGCATCAGAACCCTGTGTCTCTCTTTATGTATGCATTGACATATCGTTCATGTGATTGTACAAATTGTAATGTCAAAGCTTCCACTGCCACAATTAATCAGTATGACATTAGGTTAAGAGCAGGAGACAAGGTCGAAGAATTCAAATCCTTCGTAAAGAGTTTAGAGTCAACATGACACATGTAGGAAAATATGATGAGTTTGGATCAAGATTTATCCAATAGGCTTCTAGATTTAAATAGGAAATTAGCATGCCAAAGATCAACCTTGGAACCCCTAGGATTGATCCTAGGTGTTGGAGTCAATCCTAAAGTCCCTAAGGTTGATACTAGGCTGCTGAAAAGTGGCAATGCTGGTAGAAAATGGAAACTATCCAATTTTAATCAGTTGGATTTGATTCATTCAAATCATGCAATTATTAGAAACCAAAGACGGTACAAGTTCAACCTGATATCCATAAGGAAATTTTATTGAAAATAGAATCAGTTGTTTTTACATCAACATGTGAACACATGGAGCATGTACACGGTTGATCTAACATAAGTGTAGTCCTATCCATATATTGGATTATGGAAGGTGGAAATGATAGAGCATCTTGAGTCCTGTGAAGCATTTCCATGTGGTTATTTCAAGGCAAGTACAAAGATAGGAATTGTAACAGGTTTCTTAATGGAGTGTATGTTATTGATTGCCATGATCATGGTGCCTTGGATGCAAATTGAGGAACTGTTTATTAGAAAATGAATATTGACTCGATAAAACTTGAGCTAAGGTGTAATTGTTGAAAATGTCTTAGTTTCTTAATTTGCTTCACCTACTAATTCCTTAAGAATTTCCTATTATAAAAGATTTTTGTAAAGGAGGTTTCCAATTTTGTGAGTGACTTATGAGAATAGCATTCTTATATACTGAATGATTCCCCTATTTCACTATGTCATAAGGGAAAAAGTTATGAAATGGAGAGAGTTGTAGTTGTATGGGTATGTCAATATAATAGAGATATGAGTGACAAGTGGAGTAGGGAAACATATGATTGTTTTTTTTTTTTTTTTTGATTAGAAACAAAGAAAAATAAATTAATAAAAGAAAAGATACAGGAGAAAGAAAAGATACAAAAGAAAGAGAAGAAACCAAGGGAAGGATGAGAGGTCCTTCCTACACAAACTGAACAAAAGAGAAAACTCCCAACAATAGAAATCTAAAAACAAAGAGAAACCCCAACAAACTCAAACTTTTGAAGCGCAAACCACAATCCAGTTGAGTTGTAAAACACTTAAGAGGAACTCCTCTAAAAGCTGTAGTACAAGAAGCCCATAGAGAGGAATAGAACATAATCAAATCCCATAACATCTCTTCCGTTCTCCCCTTATCCTCAAAGATCCTATTGTTTCTCTCTTGCCACACCATCCATATCAAAGTAAGGCAAACGATTTGCCAAAGTGTCTTGCCTTTTAATGAGTTCCCCAAACCTTTAAAAACAATAACCAACATGTCCTCAAAACTGTTGGAGGGACCCAAACCAACCCTGCTAGATTGAACAACTTGTGCCAGAGTCCGATGGTAACATGACAATGAAGAAAAAGGTGGTCGATCGACTCTCCATTTCCTTTGCAAAGAATGCACCATTGAGGACAGAGGGATTTATAGGGTCTTCTCAATAGCAACTTATCATTGGTGTTTACCTTCCCATGTGCTACTAACCAAGTGAGGGCCTTAACCTTTCAAGGGGCTTTTGAACTCCACAAAAACTTGGTCGGAAGGAACAAGATAGGATTTGAGACTTTTGACAAGGCCAAGAAAAACGATTTCACTGAAAACAAGCCTGACGATGACAAAGACCATGCTCTTGAATTTGCCAAAGAAGGAGAGAAAAAACACTGAACTAAGGGAGGACATTAATCTCTGAAGGAGATCAATTTCTGAATCAGTAAGATTGTGGCGAAAATTAAAATTCCAAGACAGTGGAAAAGAATTGCCAAGGACATTTGAGACAGTGAGGTTTTTCACAAGAAATAACTCTATAAAGATCAGCAAATTGAGAGCACAAAGTTTGGTTACCCCACCAAAGATCTTCCCAAAAATGAATTCTCTCCCCATTGCCCACCACTAGGCGGACAAAAGGGGAAAAAACCTAGAAAACTTTAGCAATAGCCTTCCAAGGACATCTGTGTGACCATCTAACCACCATGTTGGCGTCCCATCCATTAGGATGTGTTCTATATATACTCGCAATAACCTTATGCCAAAGACCACTCCTTTCTCTAGGGAACCTCCAAAGCCATTTCCCTAAGAGAGCAATATTTCTCAGAGAAGTCTTCCCAAAACCCAAACCTCCCAACTCCTTTGGTCTACTAACAACATCCCATCCGATAAGATGATCTTTCTTCCCTTTCCCCCGCCCCAGACCAAAGAAAATCCCTTTGCATCTTCTCAATCTTTGAAGCTATTGATGCTGGGATTTTAAAGAGGGAGAGGAAGTAGCTAGGGATGTGAGACAGACAAGACTGAATTAAAGTAATCCTCTCTCCCAAAGACAAAAAGGTTAAATATTGTAGAGCTATAATCCACTCAAAACCTACACCTAATCTCACATTTGCGATGCACCACCATCATGCTTAGATGCAAATATCTCTTACGAACCCAAAAAACAAAATCATGATTTTTTAGAGTTTCTAGTTAGGCGTAAAGAATAATGACTTAATGCCTAGGCGCATGAGTTCTTGAGAGAACTCTCTCAATAGGCATATATTTAAAAAAACCTAGTGGACTTGGAATCAATTTAGAAATCATATTTGAAAGATTTGGAAAGATTTCATATTTTGCCAAAAAACAATTTAGAAACTTGAGAATCTTAGAAAGATTTTCTTTTCTAAGTTAAAAAAGATTTAGAAACATTTTCCTTTTTAAATTCTTAGCTTCAAGTCCTTTCCAAATTTCTTCAAAGATTTGGAAAGATTTTCTTTTTTAAATTCTCAATTGACCTTTTTTTTTTGTCCAAATTGTTTCTATTATTTGGAAAGATTTTCCTTTTTAAATTCTCAATTTAAAATTGTTTCTAAATTAATTTTATTCCCCATTTTCACGTAAGTCCACTCTATGCCCTTTTATGTCATCATTCTCATTTAACTTGACCATACTTGTTTAATCCCAAGTTGATTATGCAGCAACCTTTAATCTTCAAATGGAGAATCAAAGAAAAGTACATAAGAGTCCTAAACAAGGGTGGATGAAATAAAATTACCAACTTAATCTAAATCGCCTAATGCTCTAACATTATGTACATTGAAAGAGGCTCATCCATAGTGAAAGCATATAATACAAATGAAAGGTTAACTAAGTAGAATTTGAGCCAATGCGGAAATTTTCGGGAAAAGTTTAGAATAACTATTTTGGTTAAATATGTAATTCTCTTAATAATTTTCTGTTGGGAATGCTTCTTGTAATGAGGTTTTCTTATAGAAACAACATTCCTTTCTTATTAAGGAATTGAGTTTATAACATCCTTAAGTTGTCATGGGGATTGGGGATTATGGAGATACGAGGTAGGAGAACATGACAATGTTTCTGATCTCAATTTAAGTTGAAGATATTAGAAGTCAGGAGACATGGTATTTTCTTAGGCCTTGAGTTTTGTATTTATCCTCTTTATGTTTTAATAGTTTCTATGAAATAGTGTGAAAGTGTGTTATTGACTATATGATTCAACCACCAAGATGGGCCAAATCCTTAACCCAAGAGTGTTCTACTCCAAAGGCCCTTATAGGGAGTTCTATCCAATGAAAAAGTAGTGTCTTCAAAGGTAGTAGGAAGAACAGTAGAGGTAGTCAGCAAGTACGACCAAAGTAGAAAGTGCTCCTTATTAGAAAAAGGAATATTACTCAAACCTTAATAAGGAGGGAGAATTATACTTACTCAAAGTTAAGTACAATAATCCCCTTTGCCTTTAATAGTCATTTATATCTCTATCAAAATACACACGTCCTTCAATAATGACATATAAACACCCTTAAGCTAAGTAGGAATCCTATTCTTTTTTTTTTTGATAGGAAACCACGCGTGAATATATTGATAGAAAAAGAAGTACAAAAGGAGGATGAGGAATCCTCCCGCCAAAAGAAAAACTAAACAACATGAAAAAATAACAATACACTAGGCCATCCCATTGGAACTATTGGATCTATACACTGCTAGCCAATCAAGTTGTAATACGTTATGGGGGATGCCCTTAAAACCCGCTGAACAAAAAGCCCAAAAGGACGCAAGGAAATGAATGGAATCTCAAAGATTCCTTGAATTCCTAGCTTTGTCCTCAAATATCCTAGCATCTCTTTCCCGCCACACAACCCAGATTAACGTTATACTCGCGTTTTGCCATAGAATTACCCCTCTCTTGGACTTGCCAAATCCTTTGTAATTGATGAACATCATGTCTGAAATGCTTTTCGGAGGTACCCAATCCATCTTGGCTAGCTGAAAAAGTCTATGCCACAACCCCAACGTCACTGAACAATGGAGGAAGAGATGATCTGCTGATTCTCCTTGCTCCATACACAACTTACATATGTCAGGGCTAAGAGCTTTGTGGGGTCTCCTCAATTGTAGCAATTCATTGGTATTTACCTTCTTGTGTGCCACAAGCTAGACAAAGGCCTTAACTTTGAAAGGGACTTGAGATTTCCATACAAACTTAGTGGGGAAAAATGGAGATGAATCAGGCATTTGGGACAAGGCTGTAAAGAAAGACTTGACTGTGAACAAACCTGAAGACAATAAGGACCATGATCTCGCGTCTGAAGCGGAAGTGGATAAGTTCATACAATCTAGAGAGTGCATGAGGCGTTCTAGATCTTCTATCTTAGAATCGGTTAAATTACGACGGAAATTAAAGTTCCATGAGAAAGGGCGAGACGAACCGAGAATTGAAGATATAGGACTATTTTTATCCATTACTACTCGATATAGTCTTGGATATTGGTCTTTAAAGATTTGGTCCCCCCACCACAAATCTTCCCAAAAGCGAATTCTTTCCCCATCTCCTACGATAAACCGAGTATACTTGGAAAAATCATGAAAGCCTTGTGCAATGGTCTTCCAAGGACAGCGGTGTGACCATTTGACTACAGTATTGGCATCCCAACCATTTGAGTGTCCCCCGTATATGCTAAGAATGACCTGATGCCATAGAGATGTACTCTCCCTAGGAAACCTCCACAACCATTTCCCTAAAAGGGCGCGATTCCTTAAAGGTATCTTCCCAATCCCCAAACCCCCTTTAACCCTCGGCTTGCACACTGCATCCCACCTAACAAGATGATCTCTTTTGCCTTCCCCAACCCCTGACCAAAGAAAGTCCCTTTGCATCCTCTCGACTTTTGCAGCCACTGAAGTTGGAATCTTAAACAGAGAAAGGAAGTAGCTAGGGATATGGGAAAGGCAAGAGTGGAGGAGAGTTATCCTACCACCTAAAGATAAGTAAGCCTTTTGCCATCCGTCTAATCTCCTAGAGATTCTCTCAATCACTGGATCCCAGAATCCACAAGCAGTTGGATTCCCTCCCAAAGGAAGACCCAGATAAAGTATGGGCCAATCTGAAGCCTTGCAGTCGAGCATCAATGCTAACCTAGAGAGATGATTTTGATCAAGGTTGATGCCAAAAAGATTACTCTTGTCAAGATTGACCTTAAGCCCAGAGATTTGACCAAACACTAACAATAAACTCTTAAGAGTATGCAATTCTTTCTCTCTAGGGTTAGCAAAGAGGATGGTATCATCTGCGAATTGCAGATGGGACACCCTACATCTATTTCTACCTACCTTGAAGCCCTCCAGCAAATTTCTTTCCTCAGCTTTCAACAACATTCTACTCAACACATCTGCAACAATAGTGAACAGGAAAGGGGATAAAGGGTCACCTTGTTTTAAGCCTCTAGATGCCTTGACCCACCCTTTAGCATTACCGTTCACTAGAATAGCATAAGAGACCGACGACAGACAACCTCTCATCGAACTCCTCCATTTAGAACTAAATCCCTTCTTCTCCAACATGTGATCCAAAAAATCCCATTTCACATGGTCATAAGCCTTTTCAAAGTCTATCTTGAATACAACTCCCTCCTCCCTTGATCGCCTTTTCTCGTCCACAATCTCATTGGCTATAAGAACTGCATCCAGAATTTGTCTCCCTTGAACAAAAGCACCTTGAGTGGAGTGGATGGTCTCGTGTAGTACTCCTCTTAGACGCCCTGACAATACTTTTGCTATTACCTTATATAGACAAGTGATCAGACTGATAGATCTAAAATCCGAAATCTTCTTTGATTGACTCTTTTTGGGCAAAAGGACTATGAAGGAAGTATTGGTGTTTTGATTAATAATCCTGCTATTGTGAAACTCTGCAAACACCCTCACTAAGTCTTCCTTGATCACATCCTAATAATCCTGAAACACTGCTATGGTGAAACCATCAGGCCCCGGCGTCTTATCCCTATCTAACTGAAAGATGACATTAAAGATCTCTACTTCAGCGAAAGGGGAATCCAACCTAGAAGCACTCTCTTCTAATATAGGGGACCAATCAATACCTTCTACTCTCCACGACTCACCAGGAGGACTCGAGTAGAGCTTTTTGAAATAAAGTAATATCTCCTCTGTGATGCTCTCGGAATTATCCAACACCAAACCTCTTTCATTCTCCAAGAATTTGATGAAATTCCTGTTTCGTCTCCCATTAGCCACTTTGTGAAACAACTTTGAGTTACAATCCCCGTCCTTAACCCATTTTACCTTAGCTTTTTGTCTCCAATGAATTTCTTCCCTCAAAATTAGTTCCTCTAGCTCCCCTTTTCTTATAACTCTTTGAGTTGCAAGATCAGAAGAGAGAGCCCCTTCTTGTTCAATGGCATCAATGTTAGCTATTTCATCCAATATGGTTGTTTTCCTTTCCTTAAGCATTCCAAAAGTATTCTTATTCCAATCTTTCAATTTTGCCTTAACGAATTGTAACTTCCTCATGAACTTGTGACCTTCCCAACCATTTCCTTCAAATTCTCTCCACCAACTGCTAAAGCACTCTTCGAAACTATGATGTTGCAACCACATATTCTCGAACCTAAAAGGTGTTGGTCTCCACTTGAACGGATTGGTATCCAAGACAATCGGCCAATGATCCGATGTCCATCTAGGAAGAACTTCTTGAAGGCTTTGAGGGAAGGAAAGCTCCCACTCATTTGAATAGAGAAACCGATCCAATCTCTTACACACCAGTGACTCTTGCATGTTTGACCAAGTAAAAGAGGCATTCCGTAATGGGGGATCATGTAATTCGCATTCTCTTATAAAACCATCAAAATCCCTCATGCTGGAAGTGAATCCAGATCCCCAGTTTTTCTGATCTTCTCCTTATAACATTGAAGTCACCTCCCACACACCATGAAGGATAAGTAAGGCCAAAAAGGTCTAACAGCTCCACCCAAAAATCCTTCCTAATTGAGGGATTGTTTGGTCCATAGACTGCAGACAACTACAATGGTCCACTTCCATCCAACAAGAACTTGATTGAGACAGAAAAGGATCCTATTACCACCTCCTCACCGCTCATTTTTTTTGAGTCCCAAATGATCAAAATCCCTCCTAAAGCCCCGCACGCCGGGAGAATAACCCACTCCTTATTCCTAACTGACCAGACACTACCTACAAACCTTCTATCGCACACCTCTCTTTTTGTTTCCTGAAACATCACTACATCCGGATTCTGAAGTCGCAAAAATTCCTTAACCACCCTCCTCTTTTTCCTAGATCCCAACCCCCTTATAATCCAACTTATGATCCTCATAATAACACCTCATTGCCCCTAAATCTCCAAACCATCACCACCAAAGCTCAATTGCCTATGACAATTCTGTTCTTTCGTCTTGAATACACCTTAATATCCAAGGAGCTTAAGACCTCACAAACTTTAGCCATTTTCTGGGGGAAAGACCTTCTATTTGGAACCCACTCATCTGGGAGAATTCTGAGTCTCCCTGGCTTACTGTACCAGAATAGGGGCCCCATGAGGCGAGCTGGGATTGGTCTTATCATACTTAAAGCTCTCAGACATCAGATTCAATCTAGCCAACTGGGACACCGCTTCAACATGATTAGGATTGCCAACATACCCAAGACGATAATCCCCAACGACATTTTTTTTTGAACAATTTTCAGTTAACACTCGGTTTTTCATAGGAATCTGGGAATGAAAGGCTGAAATGGAGAGATCGGGATCAGAAGGACTCTGGTATGGAGGAGCCACACTAGAGAAGGGAGACCGAAAAGGCAAAGAAGGCTGAGAAGAATGGTGAGACGATACCTGGAAAATTCCCACTTTCGTCATTCCACAGTACCCCTCAAAGATAAGCCCTTTTTCTCTGTTTGCGGGATAAGAAGGATGATCTGAGACTGAAGATCCACTACGAGAATAACCCACAAAGCCCTTACACCTGCTCCGTTTTCTCCTATAGCATTATTGCGCATTTTCTCCTTCTCTTTTGACATAAAAGGAGCCCTAAGAATATTCCTTTATTCTGCGATTTCCTCCGTCGGCGTCGTTCCTTCCTCGGAACACCCTTGAAACAACTGTGATCCCGCTTCGGCGGCTTCTTCCAATGGAAGAGTATCGCTACCTATTGGCGATCTCTCAATCGTGAAAGGCTCTCCTCGGCTTCGATCCCCTTGTCGGCATGCAGAGCTTGATGGAAGTAGAACATTCCACAGCTTCTTTGAACCACACTTCACCGTGGAGCCCCTCCATTGATTTTCAGATTCCTCGTAGCCTACCTTCGCCTTCCCCTTTGCAGAGTGAGTAGCTCTGTGTGACGGGCCCTTCAACAATCTGTCTTGCTTGTCTCCCAACTCTTGGCCCATCGACTGAATCGGGCCTTTCCCAGGGACTTCCCTCTTCCAGCCCACATCAGTTTAAGACAGTGGCCTGGGCTTACTAAAAGATTGGGCCCTTGACAAATGTTTGGAGGCCCAAATCTCATCCACGAGATTTGACTGGGCTTTGACCCTACCTGACTGCCTTGGCCCAGCACCACCTGCTCTCAGGCTTTTTAAATTTGAACTGAAAGACGTTGGAGGCCAGCTGTTTCCCACTTTCATCCTATTCGTTCCATGTGTCCTCCTGGGAGCATTTTCAGCCTTTTGACCACCTCTCCACTCCATTGTTCTCATCAATCGCCCAGTAGAGGACCCCTTTCCGAGCGTTGATCTATCTTCATCTTCCCTCTTTACGCTTTTGTCCCCGAGTGAGCCTCGGCCAAATCTTGAGTTGACTCACCATCATCTCTAACTCCGCATGCCGTCTTCCTTCCCAACCACTGCGACTGAGACTGTGAAATCCCAACCCCCATCTAACACCTCAATCAAAGTGGGAAGCACCGATCTTTCTTTCATAACAACTCTCACCCTAGCTTTTCTTAGATCAAAAAATTTCAGTGTTCGCCAATCTATCTCTGTCACCGTCCCCCACTGCTCCATGATTTTCTTCAAGTGAACCTCAGACCATAAATGGAATGGTAAACCCCTTAAATCTATCCAACCTTCCTTGAATTTCCCCTCTATTTCTGAATTTTCCTTTGGCGACCATCTTCTCAACAAGACTGTGATTCCTCCTTTAATCCTGATGAACCTTGACTTGTGTAGTGATACAGCTTCCTCTAAGGTTTCTACAAAAAAAAATCCTTTTCCTCCGGCGAATGGGACCACTGTCACGTCTTTGTGTGCCCTAGCCTTCTCGCCATAGCCCGGCCAACCTCAGCCCAGTTAACAGAATCATCGTGACATTCGCACACCATGGCCCTCGCCCATCTCCCTACTGAAACAAGGCCGTCTCTCCTCGGTCTTTCTTCTCTGACTACATTCACGAAGGACCGTTGCAAGGGACCCGCGAATTTGTGCAAGTTCCTTCCTTCCTTGCTTTGCCTTCCTTTTTCGTCAAAACCCGAGGAGGGGACCACCAACATTGAATACAATGCTTCCTTTAAAAGTTCCCATCCCCTGCCATTGTCTCCCTCAGGTATTACCAGAAAGGTTGACTTCCTTTTGGAGGTGAACTCTGATAATCTTATAAACCTGCCATGAACGTTGAAGCAAACCTCCAATAGATGAACTCTGGTCTTTCCTCTAAATTTTCTGTTGAAACCCATAAAAATCTTCATCTCAATGACCTTTGTCAATTGTTCTACCAACCAACTAACCTCTTCCTTCTCAAAGCCTAAGACGAAAACAGAGCCTTTACTGTGCTCTGTTAGTGAACACCATCTTCCTCCGACCTCTCCCTCGAAACTAACCCAGAATGTCTTCCTCTCCACTGAGACCTTCAAGGTCCTTCCCATCATCCTATGTGCTTGAACCTGGCTATCTGAAGCTAGAGTATTAAGTAGGAATCCTATTAGAAACTAGGAATTCTTGAGAATGAAAGCAATCCTTTTGAAAATAGGAATTCTTGAGAAAGACAATAAGGATGCTGCCCAAAAAGGAAGAATAGCTAAAATTTGACAATCCTTCAAATTTGAGGAGTCAAACTAGTATGGAAAAGCTTTGATTAGGATGAAACCTTTAAGGTATTTCACGAAAAGGAAAAATCATGAACTGCAAACACAAAAAAAAAAAGTAAAATTAAATAAACAAGCACACAAAAAAAGAAAAAAACAAAAACAAAACAAAAAGAAAGAAGAATAAAAGGAAAAATAAATGATAAAAGAAATAAAGAAAAATCCTAATGTTCACTTAGTTAAGGTTATTTTGATAATATTCAATTTTTTTGAGTCAAAATTAGTGGTAGTTGGTTGTATCCTATTTAGAATTTGGAGATTTTTATTTTTTTTTGCTAGAATTGCTTGTGCTTTTACAAGTGTATATTTTATATTTTACTGAATATATATTTTCTTTCTTCTCATGGTATAGCTAAGTTTATATAGCTTTGTATTTATTCATGAGGAGAATTGTTAAAAGAGTATACATATACATACATATACAAATACATACATACATTCATATGAGACTCATTTAGTCTTCTATGAAATACTGCTTGAAGATCTTAATAAGATTTTAAGATTTTTCTCTTTCTTCTCTTTGATGGTGAGATTTTATTGTTTTCTCTTCTAGGTATGACAACTAGATGGCCTTGGTTCCCTAGATTTTTATTTTATTTTTATTTCTTTGTCCATTGCACACGTAACATCCAAGTCCACCATGGTCATAACCCCTTACCTCCGTAATTTACAAGTGATGGGCCTTTGAACCAAGATCCAACCATCACAGAACCCGACTCCTATAATTATGATTGATCCACCACCCATAGTCATCATCAACCCAACTTTTTTACCACTATAACATTGTCATTCTCATTAGAATCTAGACATTTGCCCACCATTCTCACATTTGGTGGAGAAATTGAGAAGAAAATTTTATCATTCTAAACAGAATACCCATCTGGTTAATATATAAAAAGGATAAACCCTAGGAGTGTTATAGAAAACTAAAATTACCCTAAATCAAATCCCTATAATTCAGTAAACTAAATCCCTATAAATCAGGGATTAAATCCCAAAAAATCAGGAATTACATTCTCTCTCAGATTTGAATCTATTTACATAAAATACAAAGTCAAAACCCCTTAAGAAACATGTTTCTCTATACTTCCCCCTCAAGCCGGTGAGTGAATAACATGCATTGGCAACTTGTCAATTATTGCTTGAAACACGGTATTGTTCAGACCTTTGGTAAACACATTTGCTAATTGACCACCTGAGGAGACGTTTGGTGTGTAGATGAAACCATTCTCCAATTTTTCTTTGATAAAGTGTCTATCTACGTCCACATGTTTGGTCTAGTCATGTTGCACAAGATTATGTGCAATATTGATTGTTGATTTGTTGTCATAGTAGAGTTTTATAGGCACTTCCTAGTTAATCTTCAGATCTTTTAGAATTATTTTTGGCCATAGTAATTTACGAATCCCAAGTTCCATTGGTCTAACTTCTACCTTGGCGCTTGACCTTGCTTCTACATTCTGCTTTTTACTCCATGTTACCAAGTTTCCACTAAGGAATGTACGATAACCTGATGTTGAGTGTCTATCAACCATAGATCATGTATAATCAACATCTGTATAGGCTTCAAGCGTCAAACTTGTTCCTTTCTTGAATAGAATCTTTTTCCCTAGTGTTCCTTTGAGATAGTGTAGTATTCGATGAATTGCTTGGAGATGTTCTTCCTTTGGATTGTGCATAAATTGACTCACCACACTAATAACATATGCAACATTGGGTTTTGTGTGTGATAAGTAGATCAATCGACTCACTAATCTTTGATAGTTTCCTTGATCTACACTAGCATTGCTATTATTATCACCAATCTTATGATTAGGCTCAATAGGCATGTTTGTTGATTTACAAGCTAACTTTCCAGTTTCCTTTAACAAATCTAGCACATACTTCTATTGGGACACAAAAATTCCCTGTTGTGATCATGCCATGTCAATACCCAAGAAGTACTTCAACTGGTCCAGTTCTTTAATCTCAAACTCTTTCATCAAACACTTCTTCAAACTATCTCTTTCCTTCTCATCATTCCTAGCCACAATATATCGTCCACATAAACTAACCAGGCCGTAACTCCCTTTGAAGCTGGGTGCTTGATAAATAAAGTGTGATCGCCTTAACTTTGCTTGTATCCATTGTTAATCATCATTTTCGCAAATCTCCTAAACTAAGCTCGAGGAGATTGTTTCAAACCATACAAAGCCTTCTTAAGCTTACACACTCTTCTATGTTCTAGATTCTTGCCAAATGCAGGAGGAATTTCCATATAGATTTCTTCTTCAAGATCCTTAAGTAAGAAAACATTCTTAACATCAAATTATTGCAAATTCCACTCAAAGTTGGTGGCCAAGGATAACAACACCCGAACTGTATTCATCTTAGCTACGAGTTCGAAGGCCTTTAAATAATCTACTCCATAAGTTTGGGTATATATCCCTTGGCAACAAGCCTTGCTTCATACTTTTCAATTGATCCATCTGCCTTGTATTTTATAGTAAACACCCACTTACAACACACCAAATTCTTTCCTTTTGGCAACTCCACCATCTCCTATGTTTTATTTTTGTCTAGTGCTTCCATCTGAACACTCATGACTTGTCTCCACTTTTCACTATTTAATGCCTCGGATAGGGTTTTAGGAACATTAACAATGTTTAGTTGGGTAAGGAAGGCTCGGTAAGAAGGTGACAATCTATCATAGGATATTAACTGAGCTAATAGGTAAAAAGGGTGTTTGGTACACTCTCATGTACCTTTCTTGAGAGCAATGGGTTGATCAAGATCATTATTATCAATAGTAGCACATAAATTATCAAAAGAAGATTCTGGTAAAGCACTGAACTCATTTCCAGAGATTGGTTTTAACTCTTGGATTTGCACAGGTTCAACAATAGACTCTTTTCTCCTTGAATATACCTGTAGTGGTCCAATAGGATTATGCGTTACACTTTCCTTAGTAAATGACATGAGGCTAGAAGAGGATGGTTTGACAATAGGCAAAACAAGAGGGTGATTAAGACTAACTGCGGGCTTAGATGAGGGAGATTGTGAAATGGAGGGAAAGTCAAGTAAGAATGAATCTTTGTCCTTATCCTTCGTGAATGATGTCTTCCCTTGAAGATAAGGATGGGTAAAATAATCCTCTCTTTCAACCAAGGTTACATCGGCGAAAACAAAAAATTTCCAAGAAGGGGGATGGTAACATCTATAACCCTTTTGTGTTGGAAAATATCCTATAAAAATGCAATTAAGTGCACGTAGATCTAACCTTCCTCTGTTATGACCATGAATGTGGACAGACGAGACACAACCAAACATTCTAGGAGTGAGATTATTTGAGGTATTGAAGTTAGGAAAAAACTGAGAAAACACTTGCATAGGACTCTTGAACCCTAAAACCCGAGAAGGTAACCTATTGATGAGGTGGGCAGTTGTAAGCACCGCCTCCCTCTAATTGTGTTTAGGAACATTTTTCTGGAATAAGAAGGCACGAGTAACAGTAAGAAGATGACCATTTTTTCTTTCAGTAACCCATTTTATTGGGATGTACTAATGCAAGATGACTCATGTATAATCCCTTCTTTTGAAAAACAAGGTGACAAAACTTGATTAAAGTAGTCTCGGGCATTATTAGACTTGAACTTCTTTATGCTTACACCAAATTGAGTTTTAATCATATTATGAAAGTTTGGAAAGACACTCCTGACATCAAATTTCTGTTTAAGAAGAAAGATCTAAGACACACGAGTACAATCATCAATATACACAACAAACCATCTAGGCCCCGAAATATTAGGAACCTGAGAAGGTCTCCAAACATCACTATGAATAAGAGAAAAAGGAATAGAGGTTCTTTTATTGCTAATTGGAAAGGAAGCACAACGATGCTTTGCAAGTTCACAAACTTCACAATGAAAGCTCTCTACATCCAATTCTTGGAACAATGAAGGAAATAAAGCTTTGAGTATATGAAATGAAGGGTGTCCTAAACAAAGATGATGAAATCAAATCTTGTCCTTATTTGAGATGGAGCTTTCGGTCAGGTATGACAAAGGAAATTTGTTCTCAATCCTATTTTGATCACCTGGTACATCAAGATAGTAAAGCCCCTTTTTTTCCTTAGCAAGTCCAATTGTCTTCCCCGAACTCCGGTCTTGAAGAACACAATGAGAAGGGTAAAAGACTATATGACAATTCTTATCTTTGAAGATCCGATGTATGGACACAAGATTAGTTGAAAGTTTTGGAACATGAAGGACATTCTCTAAGGTAAGAGATGAATTTATATGAATTTTTCCTTGACCAACTGTTGTTGTCAAAGATCCCTGCTATGGAAATTTTCTTGTTACTTGGGCAAGGTGTGTAGGAACTGAATTTCAAAGCAAAGTTGGTCATATAGTCCGTGGCTCCTGAATCAATGACCTAGGAGTCTGAAAGAGGAGAGTCTGACACATTAAATGTATGAGAAACTGAGTACTTACCTGAAAGTGCTAAGGAGCAAGCACTAGAGGGTTTTTCTAATGATTCCAACAATCTTTTCAGCCTCTCAATATCCTCCTTCTTGAACTCTCCATCTGTTGGAGTCTCATTCTCATCGTTTGGTGGATTGCTATTGGTGAGATTTGCTTGTCCTTGAACTTTTTTCTGTTGTCTGCCATTAGGTCTCCATCCCCTATTATTGTTGTTGAAGTTTGGTGGTCTTCCATGCAACTTCCAGCACGTATACTTAGTGTGCCTAGGTTTCTTGCGGTAATTGCACCACCTGGACGAATCTGGTTGTTTGTTTGCAGCATTGGGCTGATTTTCTGCAACAACATTTTTCATACTTCCTGTGTTTGACAGCATAGCTGAGCTTTCTTCGTAGGTGTTTCACTCCACTCGATTTGTAGAAGTAGTTTCATTTAGAGATGGTAGGTCCTCTTTTCCTAGGACCTGAACTTGGACTTTATCAAACTCCAGATTTAGACACTAGGAATTCAAAAATTCTTTCTTTCTCAACAAATCTTTTCAATATGGCAGCATCCTCACTATCCTTCATTTGAATGCATTGATAATGATCCATCTCTTACCACAAATTTTTCAGGAGATTGGCATATTCAGTCACGGATCGCTCACCTTGTTTGGTGGCTGAAATCTTTTTCTTTATCTCAAATATCTGTGCTGCATCATGTACCTTTGGGTAAGTCTGTCTCACTGCCTCCCAAATTTCTTTAGCTGTGGACAAAACCATGAAAGTGCTACTAATCTCAGGCAGCATTGAATTCCAAAGCCATGACATAATCATGGAATCTTCCTCTTCCCAAATCTGGAATTTGGGATCACATTGCTCTGGTCCCATACCCAACAAGTGACTGATTTTTCCTTTCCCTGTCAAGCACGTCTTCACAACTTGTGATCATTGCAAATAATTCTTCCCATTCAATCGATACATGGTGTGAATTCTTTGAAGCTCTCCATTGGACTGATTTGGCAGCCCTTCAATTGGCTGTACTGCAGGAATGTTGGTGGCTTCAGATGTCTTAGACATGGTGGGTTTTTTTCTGATTCTTTTGAATGGAAGGAGCAAAGAACCAGAAACTCTGATTGAATAAGGGGCAAAGAACCAGAAACTTGGATTGAACATGTGGCAGCTAACCAGAAACTTGACTAAAGAAAACTACTAGGTCTTAAAAAGATAACCAGGTTGACAAAGGACAAAAGAATGTGAATTCTGTGAGCCTAAGGCTCTGATACCATGTGGAGAAATTGAGAAGAAAAATCTTATTATTCTCAAAAGAATAGCCATCTGGTTATATTAAAAAAGGATGAGCCCTAGGAGTGTTATAGAAAACTAAAATTACCCTAAATCAAATCCCTGTAAATCAGTAAACTAAATCTCTATAAATCAGGGATTAAATCCAAAAAAAATCAGGAATTGCATTATCTTCCAGATTTAAATCTATTTACATAAAATACAAAGTCAAAACCCCTTAACAAATGTGTTTCTCCACAACTTTAAACCTGCCATCTCGCGGATCCCACTTATATGTAACACCTAAAGTCACCAGCCTCCACCACCCTCTGTACTCTTCACTGCCACTGGCTTATTTCAAAATTGTTTTCAATATTGTAGTGGCCACTACACCATCCATCACATTTGATCCTGTCCCATTAAATATCTCAGGCAGCCATAGCCATCATCCAATTCACACAATCTCTCATCCAACTCTACCAGACAACAATCCTATAATTTCAACCATCTCCCTTACCACATCACATGAGCAGCTCAATCCCATTACTCATACTGTCACACTGTCCTTCCTACCTTGCCCTTTAGCAATTGAACCTTCTTCCTCTCTGAGTCTCATGGTCTCTCATGTGATAATAATTATGCTTAAGATTCCTTCTTCTGCAGTTAATAGCATTCGTAAGTGCTCACAAAGCAGGAAGACACAATATATGGAATGCTACATCAATATACCTATAAGAGTAGGGAAAGAAATAAAGGAATTGTATAAATTGGTGGCACTTATCAAAAAAAAAAAAAAAATTGTGTAAATTGGTGGCAGGGCAGATTCCAAATAGTGATCATTTCCATTAACTTGGTTCAGAATTTTATATTTTAGCATTTTGATGTTCCAATTCTTGCACAAGTGGGAAAATCCACTTTGTAGAAATGAGAATGTCCGCTTGAACAATTTCATCCCAAGCTATGATGTAACAGAGATGTGGATGAAGTGCTAGAAAAACTGTATGTTCTGTCACTGATTTTCAAATTTCTGAAAAAAATTTACATGTTTGAATGGTTCTTTATTAATTATCTGTTACATAAATGCTGTGCATATCAAATTTTTCTGGTTAAATACCGTTGAAATTTTGCTCCTTTGCTGTGATGTTATGTCATGCTTTTACCTTGAGGTAATGACAGAGTTGTTAAACTCATATTTTCTCAATGATTAATTGATATATACCTTATGCGTTTAACTGTTGGATAGCGTGTTAAGCACTTGCAGTTAAGGTAGTTTTAGATGAAATCTGTTGGATTACTGATGCAGACTATTGTTGTTCTGTCTTGTCACTATAAAAGGATGTTCGAGCTGCCTTTGTGTCCTTCAAGTCTCGTTATGATGCTGCAATTGCTTTTCACTTGCAACAATCAATTGATCCTACACAGTGGGTCGCAGAGCAAGCTCCAGAACCTCATGATGTTTACTGGCCTTTCTTTTCTTCATCATTCATGCGACGATGGATTTCTAAACTGCTGGTCATAGTTGCATTTATTCTTCTTACAATTTTATTTCTTATTCCTGTTGTCATTGTGCAAGGTCTTACCAACCTGAATCAGTTGGAAACTTGGCTTCCCTTCTTGAAAAGCATTTTAACCCTGTAAGTGTTCATTTTATATGTTTGATTCTTCATTATCATTGTAATCAGAAGCAGCATCAATAGAACAATCTATCTAGTACTGCTGATTAATTGCTTATTCAAGAATGATCAAGAGGAAAACTATATTTTTCTTATTTTTCACCATGAGCAATAATAGTACATAAATAGGAAAGATGGCAACAACCTATCATGGATAATTCCTTAATTCTAGGACCATAAAGTTATTGTTAAAACTAGGGATAAACACATAAAATTGAAATACAAAAATGAGATTTGGAATTGATTCTTATCTCTTTATTTAAAAGGAGATAAACAAATCAACTAATCCCTATTAATTGATCCGTATCTCTTTATTTAAAAGGAGATAAACTGGTCAACTAATCTCTATTTAATAAGGATTTTATTATCCGAATTCCTACACTCCCCCTCAAGCTAGGGAATAGATGTCTATCATTTCCAGCTTGGAAATCAATTCCTCGAACTTCACCCTTGGAGGAGCTTTTGTGAAAATATCAACTACTTGCAGACGAGTTTGAGTATAGATCAAATTGAGCATCCCTTCTTCAATCTTTTCTTTGATGAAGTGATGATCTATTTCAACATGTTTAATTTTGTCATGATGAACCGAATTCTTTGCAATATTGATTGTTGCTAAATTATCACAAAAAAACACTCATACTTCGTCAGCTTCAATTCTCAGTTCTTCAAGTAATCTTTTCAGCCATCTTCCTTCACAAGTACCTTGAGCAAGAGCCCTAAACTTTGCCTCAGCACTACTTCTTGCTACAATAGATTGCTTCTTATTATTCCAAGTTACAAGATTCCCCCAAACATATGTGCAATAGCCGGTAGTTGACCTTCTGTCTTGAACAGATCTTGCCCAATCAGCATCAGAGTAGACTTCAATCCCTTTGTTGGTTCCCTTCCTAAAGTAGAGACCTTTTCCTGGTGTCATCTTTAAATACCGTAAAATTCGATACACAACTTCAAGGTGCTCTTCATTAGGATTGGTCATATATTGACTTACGACACTTACTGAAAAACAAATATCAGGTCGTGTTTGGGAAAGATAAATGAGTTTCCCTACAAGTCGTTGGTACCTTCCTTTGTCAATCGGGGGGCTGTTTGTCATTAGTCTTGCTTTGTAGTTTGATTCCATGGGAGTATCTAAAGGCTTACATTCTAGCATCCTTGTTTCCTTTAGTAAGTCTAGAACATATTTCCGCTAAGAAACCACAATACCTTTCTTTGAGCAAGCCACTTGCATGCCTAGGAAATATTTGAAAGGTCTTAGGTCTTTTATTTTAAACTCATTGGCCAATACTTCCTTCAACTTGTCCATTTCATTTGTATGTGTTGAGAGAGAGAGAGAAAGGAGAAAAACCTTTAATTCTCATTCATATATTTTCTACTTACAATTGAGAGATATATATATACAAGGCTAGGAGTCCTAACTACCATACATGTGACCTATATTAACAAGGAAAGATAATATACTATAAATACATTATGTTCAACACTCCCCCTCAAGCTGGAGCATATACGTCATATGCACCAAGCTTGTTACAAATATATTTAATCCTAGGACCTCTGAGAGATTTAGTGAAGATGTCACGCTAGTTGATCATTTGAATTAACAAAACTTGTAGCAACATATCCCGATGCGATCTTCTCTCTAATGAAATGACAAGTCAACTTCAATATGCTTGGTCCTTTCATGAAAGACTGGATTGGATGCAATATGTAATGCGGCCTGGTTATCACAGATGAGTTTCATCTGTTCATCCTTTCCAAATCTCAACTCCTGAAGAAGATGTCTCAACCATATGAGTTCACATGTTGCCAAAGCCATAGCTCGATACTCGGCTTCGGCGCTAGATCTGGCCACTACATCTTGTTTCTTACTCTTCCAAGATATTAGATTACCTCCAATAAAAACACAAGACCACAAGTGGAACGTCTATCCGTAGGTGAGCCGCCCTAATCTGCATCTGTGTAACCAACAACTTGAGTATGACCTTTGTTCTCGTACAATACACCTTGGCACGATGTACTTTTGATATATCGAAGAATACGGATTACGGCATCCCAATGGCTATCACATGGTGACCGTAGGAATTGACTAACAACACTCACGGGAAAAGAAATGTACGGGACGAGTAATGGTGAGATAGTTCAATTTACCTACGAGCCGTCGATATCTCCCGGGGTCTCCTAAAGGCTCCCCTGTCCTGGTACAAGTTTGACATTCGGATCCATAGGTGTGTCTACCGGTTTCTGAGCCTAACATACCGGTTTCTTCCAGGATGTCTAAAGCATACTTCCTTTGGGAAAGGACCACACGTAGGCTGGATTGAGCTATCTCAATTCCCAAGAAATACTTGAGTTTCCCCAAGTCTTTGGTCCGAAAGTGGGTAAAAAGATGTTGCTTTAGTTTCGAATACCATCCCGATCACGCTGTAATGACGATGTCGTCCACATAAACAACCGAGATAAATACACCGCCCAAGGAGTTATGATGATAAAAACTCGAATGGTCTCTTGCATCTGCGAAGCATGCCAAACTCTTGAACAACAGAACTAAAACGGCTAAACCATGCTCGAGGAGATTGTTTCAAGCCATATAGAGAATGGCGTAACCTGCACACTAAACCAGACTCCCCCTGAGCAACAAAACCAGGAGGTTGCTCCATATAAACTTCCTCGGCAAGATCACCATGAAGGAAGGCATTTTTAATATCCAACTGATAAAGAGGCCAAGAACACATAGCAGCCATGGAGAGAAGCAAGCGGACAGAAGCAATCTTGGCAACAGGGGAGAATGTGTCACCATAATCAGAACCATAAACTTGAGTATAGCCTTTAGCAACTAAGCGGGCCTTAAGGCGATCAACCTGACCATCAGGACCAACCTTAACGGCATAGACCCAACGACAACCAACTGTAGATTTACCAGAGGGTAAAACAACAAGATCCCAAGTGCCATTAGAGTGCAGAGCAGCCATTTCATCCACCATTGCCTGTCGCGCCACTGGATGGGAAAGAGCTTCATGGGTGCTCTTTGGAAGAGAAACAGAGGATATAGCAGAAACAAAAGCAGAATAGGGTGAAGATAAGCGATGATAACTCAAAAAATTGTAAATAGGATGAGGATTACGAGTAGAGCGAGTACCTTTCCGAACAGCAATGGGTAAGTCATTAGGAGAAGGCAGAGTCAGGGCAGGTGAAGCCGAAGGGATAGGAAGTGAGTCAGCAGGTGCCTCAGGAAAAGGGAGAGGAGCAACGACACGAGGGCGACAATGATAAACCTGAAGTGGTCGAGGGGGCATAGCATCAGGTGGGGAGACAATGGGAATGGGTAAAACTTCAGAAACAGGAAGAGACTCAGAAGTGGTGGAAAAGAATGGTGAGTCCTCAAAGAAGGTGACATCAGCGGAGATAAAGTATCTATGAGTCTCAAGGGAATAACAACGATAACCCTTCTGAAGTCTGGAATATCCCAAGAAGAGGCACTTCATGGCTTTGGCGGAAAGCTTGTCCTGTCCAGGAGTGAGAATATGAACAAAGCAAGTACAACCAAAGACACGAGGAGGAAGGAAATAAAGTGGTTGGTCGGGGAAGAGAAGGGGAGTGAGGAATCTGATCGTGTAAGACAGAGAGGAGGGCATACGATTAATCAAATAACAAGCGGTAAGAAACAGCGTCCCCCAAAAGCGAAAAGGAACGTGACTATGGAGGAGGAGAGTACCACTGTCTCAACAAGATGTCGATTCTTGCGTTCAGCTACCCCATTTTGTTGAGGAGTATGAGCACAAGAAGACCGATGAAGAATCCCATGATGAGACATAAACGAAGTAAATTGAGCTGAAAAATATTCCCTGGCATTGTCATCACTGCGTAACACACGAATAGAAATATTGAACTGGGTTTGGATTTGAGTATAAAATTTCGGAAAATAGAGAATAACTTCAGCTCGATTTTTCATTAAAAATAACCAAGTACATCGAGAATAGTCATCAATGAAAGTGACAAAATACTTGAAATCCTAAAGTAGACGCAATCGACAAGGACCCCAAACATCGGTGTGGACAAGCTCAAAAGGAGACTTTGCCCGATTATTCAAACGCTTTGGGAACGAGACACGAGTATGTTTCCCAAGCTGACATGACTCACACGCAGGCGGCGACAAAGTGGAAAAACGAGGAACCATCTTCCCGGAACTTGGAGAGACTAGGGTGGCCCAGACGATTGTGAATGAGGAGAGGAGCATCGGTGGAAATGCAAACTGCAGGAGATGAATCGAGGTGAGGTGATAGAGGCCTTGAGACTCACGTCCTATGCCAATCGTCTTCCCCGTACTCCGGTCCCTGCAAGGTCACAAATTTATCGAAAAGGTAATAGAGCAATTAAGAGTACGAGTGATTTTGCTTTGATGGAAATAAGATTAAAAGGACATTCGGGAGTATAAAGGACGAAGTGAGAGGTAGAGAAGGCAGAGGAAAGGCCAAACCAATACCTTTAGCCACGGTTTGAGAACCATTAGCTAAGGTAATGTGAGGTAAATCGGAGGTAGTAGTAATAGAGGAGAAAAGATCCTTATTACCGGATAGGTGATCGGATGCTCCGGAATCTAGAATCCGGTGGTCCAAGAGAAGAGATGTGTGGGTAAGGCGGGCGGAGGCATTACCAGCTGGGCAACAGAGGCAATAGAAGCTCGAGATGTCTGAGATGCGGAGGAGCTCGGAGGCTGAGGCAGCGGAGAATCAGAGGACTGGGCCATATGGGCAGTGCGAGGAGGTCGTCCATGTAACTGATAGCAACGATCGCGAGTGTGGCCAAGTTTATTGCAATAGGGTGCAATGAGGACGTTGGCCTCTACCTCGGGTACCACTGCGTCCTCCTCGAGAGGTAGTTTGAGAAACTAACACAGAAGAATCTGAAGCACTATCAGATGGCAAAGTCTGAGTGGACGAGATACGGAGGAGGCGAGCAAACACATCATCCAAGGATGGAACTGATGAACTACCAAGAATCTGATCACGAATAGACTCAAGATCCGGACGGAGGCCAATAAGAGTAAGGACCATGAAGAACTTGTCAAGCTGTGTTTGTTGAGCCCCAACATCAGGAGTAAGAGGCATCACAGTCAAGAACTCCTCCTTAAGAAAGACAATCTGACCAATATAAGTAGATAGATCCAAGTCCTGTTGGCTGAGATGAACAATAGCAGAAGCCACCTTATAAAGACGCTGGATATCATTCGTGTATAATCCTTTGGCCTCGAGTCCAAAATTTAAAACAAGTTTTATAGGCACGAAGATGAAGAAGAATCCGGGATCAACCGATTGCCATAATACACTACATAACTCGTGCATCTATCTTCCTCCAGCAGACGCGGTCAACCTCGGGGATATCTCGCCTCTGGGTAACCAAGTGATCCTCATATCCTTGACCCATAAACCAAAGTTCAACAGAGGCAGACCAGGAGCGATAATTCTCACTGCCAACCAATTTCTCTGAGGTAATCATAGGAGATCTAGAGATAACAGAGGTAAAGATCTGATTTTTGGTGGTCATATTCACGTATTTGGATCGAAGAGAGCCCTAATACGGCTTCAGATCGCGACGTGGTACCACCAGAAAGGTAGAAGAACACTTCCCAAGGCACGTGCAGGGATTGGGGTGGAGAAAAAGTAGCCGGAACTTCGCCGGAAAGGCTGTTTGGAGGGCTGACGGAGACAAAAAAACCCCAAAAGAGGTACATGCAGGGCTCGGATGGGAGAACCAGGTAGGTAGGGATGCTGGTCGGCGTCAGGCGAGGCTGGAGGAGGAGGCGCGTCGCCGGAAAAGGTCTCACGCGCCATCACGCCGGCGCGTGAGATTCAGTTGCCGACCGGAGAAGTGCGCGTGGCCGGCGCGTGGATCCTCTTTTGATGCCGGTGCCTTCACAAAAGTTGGAGATCTCCTCCAGGCGCTCCTCTTGGTGTGGCCGGTGTCGGAAAAAGACGTCGCCGGAAAATCTCGCCGGAAAATCTCGCCGGAAAAGGTTGTCGGCGTGGTGGAGATCCGACGGCGATGAGGTTGTCCGGAGTGGTTCGGGAAGAAAATGAGGGGACCGGAGTGAAACACGGTCACTGGACGGTTCGCCGGAATTGATTACACGGCTAAATCGAAAAAAAAAATAGGTTTTCTCCTTTGGCTCTGATACCATGTTGAGAGAGAGAGAGAAAGGAGAAAAACCTTTAATTCTCATTCATATATTTTCTACTTACAATTGAGAGATATATATATACAAGGCTAGGAGTCCTAACTACCATACATGTGACCTATATTAACAAGGAAAGATAATATACTATAAATACATTATGTTCAACAGTATGATTCCCTGTCAAGATAATATCATCAATATAAACAATAAGAATAGTATTATCTTCCCATTCAAGGAATGTTCAATGAATAGAGTATGATCTGTCTGGCCTTGTATGTACCCATGTTTCATAACCACCTTAGTAAACTAATCAAACCATGCTTTGAGAGATTGTTTAAGTCCCTATAAGGATTTCTGAAGTTTGCAAACCTTACCAACATTGGCTTTATTCTCAAATCCTAGAGGGATTTCCATATAGACTTCATCTTCTAGATCTCCATTAAGGAAAATATTCTTGACATCCAATTGTTAAGAGTCCAATTTAGATTGACTGCTCAAGACAACAATACTCTCACGGTATTAAGTTTGGCAATAGGGGCAAGTCTCCTAGTAGTCTATGTCATAGGTCTGAGTGAATCCCTTGGCCACAAGTCTTGCCTTATACCCTTCTACACTTCCATCTAACTTGTACTTAACAGTGAAGATCCACTTACATCCAACTGGTTGCTTCCCTTTCGGCAAGTCTAATAATTATCAAGTCCTATTCTTTTTCAATGCCTTGATTTCATCACATATAGCCTGCCTCCATTCAGGTTTTTCTAGAGTTTGGATACTCCTTGGAATCTCTATATTTGATAGATTAGTAACAAATGCATGATATTTTGATGATAATCTATCATAAGAAATAAAATTAGATATTGGATGCTGGGTACATGATCTCACGCCTTTTCTTAGAGCAATAGACATATCAAGATCATTAGGAGTATCATAAACTTCAGTTTCTTGAATTGAGTTACCTGGACTTCCTGATCTTGGATTGAATTCTTGGTTTTGTTCTAGAATAGTGTGATCCTCTAATTCTTCTTAAGGCCTTTTCCTCCTTGAATGAACACATAACTTAGTGTTATTTGCATGTTGTGTAGAAGAAGAGGTAGGAATAGTTGGCTCAGATTAAGAGGTTGAAGGGACAAGTTGTTCAGGAGCAATTTCGGGAATTTTAGAAAGGATAGGTTGAGGTATATCAGGTACAGGTTGGTTAACTGAAGCGCTAGGTTTAATTCTGGGAACTCCTTGAAACAAAAAATCACATTCTTGTGTGTTCTCTCCCTGAATGTTATTTTTGGTGAAAAAAGATTGATTTTCAAAGAAGGTGACATTCAAGGTGACATGGAATTTCTTGGTAACAGGGGAATAACACTTGTACCCTTTTTGTGTAGGGGAATATCCAAGGAAAAGACATTTGTTGGCTTTAGGGTCAAGTTTGCTCATATCATAGTTTTAAAAGGCTTGAGGAGCAAAGTACTCCTGGAGCCTGAGGCGCGGGCTTTAGTGAAGTGAGGCGCACCCTAATTTATATATATATTTTTATATAGTATAATCAAATTTAACAATCATTTATTTGTCCTAAACACATAAATCATCAAATATCATCCAAAACTTCAATTTAATCAACAAGGTCCCAGAAAGGTACGTCTATTTTTCCTCTTCTTCTTCGTCTTCTTCACTTCTTCACAGCACAGGGCAAAATTTGGGGGTGTTGTCGGGTTGAAGACAACCAGAAAAGGGGGATGGATTGAAAAACAGGGCCAAAACAGCATCGTTTTTCAGGATTATTAGGAACCTTAAGAAGATCGAGTCCAACATGTTCCCTAGCATTGCCAATCATCCTCCCCGATTCCAAGTCCTGAAATTCAGTGTGTTGGATAAAAATTAGGAACACAATTCAAGTCATGCGTAATCTTACTTATTGACAGCAAGTTGTCAGTCAAATTTGGAATCAACAAGACAGATTTGAGTGCTAAATCTTCAGTAATGACTATTGATCCTATTCCAACTACCTTAGACATAGTACCATCAGCAATATGAACTGTAAAATTTTCAGAACACGGGCTGTATGTGGAATAAATCAGCATTACTCGTCATATGATCGGAGGCCCCAGAGTCGATTCTCCAATGGTTATTCTTCTCCTTTTGGGAGTTCAAGGCAATTGAAAATCTACCTCTATGAGCTACGGACGCTACTCCTGTTGGAGTTGATTGGGAAAAGGTTGCCTGAGTGATCAGTTTTTGAAGAATCTCCACTTGTTCCTTGCTGAAAAAAGTGGAGTTATCGGAAGTCTGCTGCTCTTTCTTTTCCCCCAAGCTGGCTGCTAGACCTTGACCTTCTCTGGACAAGCTGTGAGGTTTCCAATCTGCTGGTTTGCCATATATTTGCCAGCAACGGTCCTTTGTATGCCCAGTTTTATGGCAATGATTACACCAAGGCCTGCCATTCTTCTTTTGCTTGTTGTCATAGGCGGATTGATTTGAATCATGAGCAGCAAGAGCAGAACTCTCACTGGATGTCAAGGAGGTTTTTCCCTGCATTACTTTCTGCCTACTTTCTTCCCTTCTTACCTCAAAGCATGCCTCTTGGATGGAAGGAAGAGGTTTCGTTCCGAGGATTCGTCCTCTAACTTCATCCAAATTTTTATTGAGTCCAAACAGGAACTTGAAGACTCTCCTTCTCAACAATTTTCTTAAACAATCTGGACAGCCAAGTTTATTCTCATCAAATAGGTATAGGTGTTGCCAACACCTATTAAGCGCATTGAAATACTGTGTAATTATGAGTTCTCCCTGTTTCAGATCATTAAGGATTCCTTTACCTCAAATAACTCTGGATGTATTCTCCTTGTCAGAGTAGGTCTCCTTTGTAGCATCCCAGATTTCGTTAGTCATCTCATAAAACACGAAGTCTTCACCAATTTCATTGGCCATGTAGTTTACAAGCCAAGACATGTCCATGCTATTTTCTGATTTCCATGTCTTGAACTTCGGATCTTCAGGTGGAGGCGCGGTGACAACTCCAGTGAGGTAATCATCTTTTCCTTTTCCACGCACAAACATCATTACTGACTTCGACCACTGGAGATAATTCTGGTCATTGAGTTTGTGCCCAGTGATGGGAAGAACAGAATTCTCTAAATCACCATGATTATTGGATGTACGATTTCTTGACCAAAGATTACCTCAGAAGAGGATTCTTGCCTATCCGTCACCATGCCGTATTTCACCATTTCAATTTTTCAGAGAAAAACAAGAATGGAGGCTGAGGAAGGGAAAGGGGTTATAAAGCAGTGCTGGGACAGAAAATGTGATTGTCCATGAAAAGGCTGCAGCAATGCAAGCCACAGCAAGAAATGCTCTGTTTTCGGATTAAAAAACAAAGCAGAATTTTTTTATTTTTTACTTTCAAAAGACAGATTTCTACAGGTTCTTAAACAACCAGTGATGAAGGCCTGAGAAAAAATTGAAACTCTAAGTAGCCAAATTTGGCTCTGATATCATCAAGAATGATAGTGGAAAACTCTATTTTTCTTGTTTTTCACCGTGAGCAATAATAGTACATAAATAGGAAAGATGGCAACAACCTGCCATGGATAATTCCTTAATTCTAGGACCATAAAGTTATCCTTAAAATTAAGGGATAAACATGTAAAATTGAAATACAAAAATGAGATTTGGAATTGATCCTTATCTCTTTATTTAAAAGGAGATAAACAGATCAACTAATCCCTATTAATTGATCCATATCTCTGTATTTAAAAGGAGATAAACAGGTCAACTAATCCCCTATTTAATAGGGATTTTATTCTCCGAATTCCTACACTTATTAGCAGTACTATTGAGGTGAGCAATGACCATTGACTACTAATAAATATTTCTGATAAAAGGGAAAGCTAAAGCATTTAAAGTCTTCAAGATAATATTCACCAGTATTTTTGTTATGTGAAAACATGGTTAAGCCTGGATTGACCAATGATGATTTTCCAGTAATAGTTCAAGCATTTTAGCTAAACGTATATACTTGTTTAGCAATCGGATAGTAATGTCCATCTTCTCTGACTTTTGCGCAGTTATCTAGAATGCTTCATTTGTTTTAATTCAATAGAAAATACTTTCTGTTTCCTTTTCTAGCTATATATCTAAAAATAAATGATTTAGTCCATTAAATTCATGAGTGCAAACTGATTTGATTCTTGTACTGTGATGGTTCCTTTATGGAATGGAAGAGGACAGATCTGAATTCCTTAAAATATGAAATGTGATATTTAAAAGTGGGTAACAAATCTGCTGACAAATGCCTGCAAGCAGTATCTCATTTCTGGCACACTTTGGCTTTATATATATATTTTTATTAGAAACAAACATTTATTATGGATAAAAAGAACATGAGAAGGATGAGTGGTCCTCCCCACGAAATGTAAGAAATTGATTAAATCATGAATAAACTCCTCCACTATACAAGGAAAGCTATGCAAAAAAGTTTAATCCACTTAAGAATATACATCAATTCCTGACAAAGCTAAGAGCAGAATTTTTGGAAACCATAGTAGGTTCGGTTGTCTCACCCTTCATTACAATTCTTCCACTTTCTTCACTTCTGACTTCTTAGAAAACATATCTTGCAGAAGGAAGAGGTTCTTTACCAAGTACATGTCCATGAACCTCATCCAATCTTGAAGAAAAAGAATATTTCTTTTCTTAACAAAGATGAATTATTTACACAACTATACACGTTTCCTTCTTATGGGAAAGTTTAATGCACAAAATTAGGAAAGAATAACTACTGTCCAGCTACTATCCCTAATTTGTAGGATTGGCTAAACAACATAAATACAAAAATGTATACTACAACTATCATATCCCTCAAATCTCGATTAATTGAACCGGATCTTCAATTTCTCAACACTCCCCCTCAAGCTGGTTTGAAAATATCTTCCATAGCTAGCTTGCCAACTAAACTATCAAATTATTTACACAACTATACACGTTTCGTTCTTATAGAAAAGTCTAATGCACAAAATTAGGAAAGAATAACTATTGTGTAGCTAATATCCCTAATTTGTAGGATTGGCTAAACAACATAAATACAAAAATCTATACTACAACTATCATATCCCTCAAATCTTGGTTAATTGAACTGGATCTTCAATTTCTCAATACTCCCCCTCAAGCTGGTTTGAAAATGTCTTCTATAGCCAGCTTGCCAACTAAACTGTCAAATTGCTTTCCATGTAGTCCCTTTGTTATTATATCAACAACTTGTTCAGTTGTTGGAATGTATGTCATACAAATCAAGTCATTGTCAAGCTTTTCTTTGATAAAGAGTTTATCCACTTCTACATGCTTAGGATCGTGTGATATTGAGATAGCTGCTTTATTATCATAGTAAGCTTTCATGGGAGATGGACTAGGAATCTTCAACTTTTCAAGTATCCTTTTGATCCACATTACTTCACAAATCCCATGCGCAAGAGTTCTAAATTCTGCCTCAACACACATCGCCCCACCGCATTTTGTTTTTTTACTTTGCCATGTGACCAGGTTACCTCCAATAAAGGTACAATAACTTGATGTTGATCTTCTATCCATAATATTTCCCGCCTAATCTACATCAGTATAGACTTCAACTTGTAAGTGGCCATGTTTTCTAAATAATAACCCTCTTCCTGGTGTCCTTTTTAAGTATCTTAAATTCCTATAAACAACATCAAAATGTTCTAGTTCTGGAGAGTGCATAAACTAGCTCACCATGCTAACTGCAAAGGCTATGTCCGGGCGTGTATGAGACAAGTAGATTAACCTTCTTACTAGTCTTTAGTATTGTTTTATATTTTTCACATCCTCAGGTTTGGCAACTTGAACTTCAAGTTAGGTTCAATGGGAGTTTCAACTGCTTTACAACCAAGCAAGCTTGTCTCACTAAGCAGATCAAGTACATATTTCCTCTAATTAACAAAGATACCTTTCTTAGATCTTGCAAACTCCATTCCAAGGAAATGTTTCAACATACCTAAGTCCTTGATCTCAAAGTCTCTTGGAAGTCTCTTCTTGAACCATTCTAGAATCATGTCATTAACATAAAGAATTAAAATTCCAATATTTCCTTCCTTTGAGTGTTTATAGAACAAAGTATGATCTGCTTGAATTTGCTGAAAACCATAGTTGGTTACAGTTTTTCCAAAGCATTCAAACCAAGCTCTCGGGGATTGCTTAAGCCGATACAAGGACTTTCTTAATCTGCAGACTTCTTCACTCCCAAGTTTCTCCTTAAAGCTTGATGGTAAACTCTTCTTCTAAATCGCCATTGAGAAAGACATTTTTTACATCCAGTTGGTACAATGGCCAATTGAAGTTAATTGCTAAGGACAATAGAACTCTAATAGAGTTTATTTTTGCAACAAGAGCAAATGTTTCTTGATAGTCAATCCCATAAGTCTGTGTAAAGCCTTTTGCCACAAGTCTTGCCTTGTACCTTTCTATGCTTCCATCGGATTTGCACTTCATGGTAAACACCTATTTGCAGCCCACCGTCTTTTTGTCTTTTGGAAAATTCACAATTTCCCATGTACCACTTCTTCTAAGAGCGTTCATCTCTTCAATAACTGCCAATTTTCAATTTGGATCACCAAGGGCTGCCCGTATATGTCTCGGAACAAACAAGTGAGAGTTCCTAGAGATAAAGGCTCTATGATTTTTTGACAATTTTGTATAAGAGAGATATTTGGCGATAGGATGCTTAGTTTAGGGGCGGGTTCCTTTTTTAATTGCTATAGGCACATCTAGATCCAAAGGTATGGTATTAGAAGGAATGGATGAAGAAATAAGAGGATTTAGAGTACCTGAAATATTTAGATGACCATTTCCCGGAGTGTTTGATTGATCTTGTGTTGGTATGATAGTTGGGTCTTTTGTTTGATGATGAAGTTTCCTTCGAGTATAAACTTGAAACTCAAAATTCAAGCGATTTACATTCTTCTATAGTACTTCTCTCCCAGTTTGTGAAACATCTATCCTAGGCAAGGATAAGCTAGGATTTTCTATATTTCCAGTATTTAGAACATTCAATTCCTTAGTTTGAGTTTCTAAATTATTAGGTTGTGTTAATACCTGGATTTATACAACGATTATGAATGAAAATCCCCAGAAGATTGTAATCACCACAAGAAAACATTGGAGGACAATTGGATTTACAAGTTTCTTGCTGGACTCAATGTTGAGTTTGACGAAGTGCGGGGCAGAATTATTGGCAAATCTCCTCTTTCCTCTATCAATGAAGCTTTTTTTGAAGTTTGGAGAGAGGAAAGCTATAGACTTTTCATGCTAGGAAAAAAGACTGTTGATGAGCCATTTGAAAATTCTGTTTTGACTACTATAGATGCTACTTCCAACAAGGCTAGCAATTATCAATGCAGGATGGATGAGACGCCTTGGGTTTGGTGTGATCACTGTAATCGGCCATGCCATACTCGAGAAACTTGCTGGAAAATTCATGGGAAGCTTGCAAATTGGAAAAACAACAAACTGGAAGAGAGGACTTCTTGTGTAACTCCATCAGCCAATGAAGCAGACTCTTGACCCTTCAGCAAAGAGCAAATGGATCACCTTCTAAAACTGCTAAAATCCAATTCCTCATCTGGTATTCCTAGTGTTTCTTTGGCACAAACAAGTATTAATTCTAAAGCCCTATCCTGTTCAAATTCTGCTCCCTGGATCATATATTCTGGAGCGTCTGACCATATGACAATTTTTTCTAATATTTTTAGTTCTTACTCACCTTGTTCTAGTAGTGAAATTTTTTTTTTATTGCTGATGGTAGTTTCTCACCTATTGTAGGAAAAGGGCTGATAAAAATTTATGAGAATATAACTCTTAAATTTGTTCTTCATGTCCCAAATTTGCTTGTAATCTTTTGTCTATCGGAAAATTGTCCAAAGATGCTAATTGTCCTGTCACCTTCTTTGAATCTCATTGTGAATTTTAGGATTAGAGGTCGGGGAGGACGATTGGCAGTGCTAGAATGATCGAAGGGCTTTACTATTTTGATGAACTTTCCTTTAGTAATAAAAAAGATCAGGTCTTTAGTAGTACTAGTTCAAATTTTATTTGTGAACAAATAATGTTGTGGTATCGTAGACTAGGACATCCTAGTTTTCCTCATCTTAAACACTTATTTATTGCTTTATTTAAAAATATTGATTGTTTATTTTTTCATTGTGAAAGTTGTTATTCATCAAAGAGCCAACATGCTATATATTTATCCAAGCCATATTTTGCCACCAAACCATTTTATTTAATACATAGTGATGTTTCGAGACCATCTCGGGTTACTACTAGTATTGGAAAAAAAGGTTTGTGACGTTTATTGATGATCACACTTGTTTGTGCTGGATATATTTGATGAGGGAAAAAATTGAAGTTGAAAAATTATTTAAAGAGTTTTACACTATGGTTGAAAACCAGTTTCAAAGAAAAATATGTATCCTTCATTCTAATAATGGAACAAAATATTTTAATGAGCTCTTAGGAAATTTTTTGAAAGGAGAAAATAGAGACCCAACTTTGCTCTGATACCATGAAGAAAAAGAATATTTCTTTTCTTAACAAAGACGAATTATTTACATAGCTATACACGTTTCCTTCAAATAGGAAAGTCTAATGCACAAAATTAGGAAAGAATAACTACTATCTAGCTAATATCCCTAATTTACAGGATTGACTAAACAACATAAATACAAAAATGTATACTACAACTATCATATCCCTTAAATCTCCATTAATTGAACCAAATCTTCAATTTCTCAACAAATCCTTTATTCAATCCTACAAAAAAATTGAAATACTCTTTCTTTCTCGAGTATCTTCTCAAACCAAGCATTATCATTAGCATAATTTGTGATATCTTACATCGGTTAGTAGAAAAAGTTCCTACCACTATATATGTATGAGCTCCTTTTAACCATGTAGATGAGCTTTAAAGTCATATAAGGACACTTTTTAGAGTTGATGATATCAACATAGTTGGTAGTAGATCATTACAAATGGTACTTGAGCCAATCCCTAATCTCGATTTGAGCCTTTATACTATTTGTTTGGTCCTACAATTCTATGGGATACAATAAGTACGTCGTATCTGCATAGGGGGTGATTGTGATAAATCACATCAATTGGGGAAAAAGTTCTTGACACTATATATGTATAAGTTTTTAAGCATGTAAATGTGTTTTAAAGCCAAAAGGGCATCATTGGGCTTAGAATGGACAATTTCTACGTGGTTGAGAACGGGTTGTTACACAACTCCATTCAAGATCATAAAACATATCTAGTTCTGCCATAAGCTTTTTATGACCTAGGTTGGACGAAAGTTTAATGTCTAACATCAACTGATTACTAACGTGGTTAGGCCTTGTATGTGGGGCTACCTCTACCCTCCCATTAACTTAAGCTTTTGGGAGTATATGTGGTCCACATCATTTGGTATTAGAGCAAGGTTTGGCCTAGCACGCTCCGAGCTTGCTGACGTGGGGATCAACTATTGAGTGGAGGTGTCTAGCGTAGGATGGACAGAAGTCCAATGTCCCACATTGGCTAATTACTAACGTTGGTTAGGCCTTATATGTGGAGCTACCTCTACCCCTCATTAGCTTAAGCTTTTGGGAGTGTATGTGGTCCCACATCATTTGAGGATGCTATAGTACCTGGTTACACTTTGATCTCCTTAATTGGTCTCTTAAATCTTTATCTTGATCTCATACACTTGTGTTGAGTTACCTAAATCTGAGTACATTTCACTTACTGCATCCCACAATTCTTTTGTATTTGATAAGAAGAGGTCTATTCAATCTCAGTTTCCATACACCAGCCATGCCATAATCATGGAGTTTTCTGAATCCCAGAGTGGAAAACCTAGATCATCTTCTGATGGAGTTGTATTAGAGCTTGTCAAATAACCTAACTTCCCTTTTCCACTAATAAAGAGCTTCATGGACTGAGACCACTGCAGGAAATTTTGTCCATTCAGCTGGTGTAAGGTGGTTTGTAGGGAATTACTATCTCTAGAACTTTGTGATGGAATTGGGTTGTCAAATTTTGTGGTGTCTCCAGAAATTTCATATTCACTTATGATATCTCCTCCTAATAGCTAAATCATCCCGAATAGATAAAAGAAATAGAAAAATAATCTTTTATAATCTAGCAAAGAAACTAGATTGCAAATAAGTCGCTAGTCGTGGGAAAGAACCAGCTTCTATTCCATGAATGCGGTTTAAGAGAAGAATGAAATTTTTTTATTATTTTCATTAAGAAAAATAGGAATACAGATGCTTATTTATATACAACTATGTGTGCTGAATTCTATCTACAAAATAGGAATTGAAAACTGAATTAGAATAAAACTAATTCCTAAACTTCATAAATCTTCAACAATCTCTTACTAAAAAAGAAATTCGATGTTGTTTAGCAAGGACACAAGATTTGCAATAGAAATTACTAGAATTACTATCTTTAAATAATGAAGGAAATAGCGTTGTTAACACTAGAAAAGGAGGATGTCCTAAATGGTAGTGTCATAGCCAAATCTTTTCATAAGTTTTCTTGAAATTTGAGACCAATCCTTAATAGACTTTCATGCCTCCAAGTTGTATCTAAGTGGTATATTCCATCTCTCAACTCAGCATGCCTAATCATCTTCCTTTAACATGGTCCTAAGAATGACAACCGGTTGGAATAAATGTAACCAACCAATCAAGATCTTTGGTAAGCTTTCCTATGAACAAGTTATATGAGAGTTTTGGAACATGTAAAACAAAAGTTAAGAGACAATAAAGAGAAATTTGTACATTTCCCTGTCTAGCTGTGGGTGAATATGTTCCATCAACAACTCTAATTTTTTGCCTTCTTGAACATTGGATTCTTGAAACTAGCCATATGGTTAGAAGTATGTGAATCTATGATCCAAGTATTGAGAAAACAAGGTTTTTAAGAAATAATAACTATTGTGTTTCCATTCTTCAACTCTTCAGAGCTCTTCTCCTCACAAATAAGCACAAAAACCTTTTCAAGATCAGGAAAGGGAAAAAATCGAAAAAATCGTGTTTCCAATGCCTTATCACATACTTCATCAAACTCAAGGTTAAGTCCCACCAAAAATTGAAAGACTCACTCCATCTCCAACACATCTTTCAACTTCTTCGTGTTGGCAACAAACTTCATTTCTAACCTTTTGATAAAGATCTAACTCTATCAGTAAACCTTTAAGAGTGTCGTAGCAATTTGTAATGTTGGATGATCCTTGCCTTGTCTTGATAATATGCCATTTTATCTCAATATTTTGAGATGTGAAACCTATGTTATAGTAGGTTTTATTCACAACTTCCTAAATGTGTTTGGTTGTGTGAAGGAGAATGATGCAACACATGATCATCGTTGGTTTCTATTTTAAGCTCATCATTAGTTTCCTTTAATTTCTATTTTAAGTTCATCATTAGTTTCCTATTTCTAGTTTTAGTTTATAATTATCTTTGTTTTTTATTTCTTTCCTAGTTTTTCTAGTTTCTAATTATCTTCGTTTCCTATTTCTAGTTTCCTATTTAAGTTATTTCCTTTATTTTTGCATTACAAACATTATTTAAAAACTTATTGTAATTGTTAGAAGTAGTTCAATATAATTTATCAAAATTATTCCCTAATTTTCAAATCCTATTGTGATCTTTGTATTTGTTCTCGAGTGTTTTTCCATTTCGTTTTGAAACAAACCTTCTGCAGCACCAAAATTGGTATCAGAGCAAGGATTTTTACCTCGATTTGATGGCTAACAACGGTTCCAGTGGGAAACGAACCATCGACGATGAACAATTGTTCGAAAAAAATCAAGTAACGACTCGATGGGATCGACGAAACTCTTTGTAACCCCACACATATGGTGGCTGCGTTGAGTGTCAAAGGGAAACGCGGAGCAACGACCGAACTAGTGTGGTGACCGGCCTGTGGGGGCTACAACGACCAATGCCGGCCATAGATTGAGCCAGAAACAACAGAGGCGCGGTTCGCACGGGCCTAGTCATGAATCGCAATTTTTGCAAGCCCTTTCCATTACGAGTGTATGAGTGGTGGAATTGGGGAGCTCCTAGGCGACGTGACAATGATGACCTCTGACAAGGAGTTCTGGCTGACAACAACAGCAAGTTTGAGGCTAGTGGTGGCTTTCCACGAGTGGCTGCAAGGGTTTTTGATGAACAAGATGAGTTTTTCCACTTTTTCAAGATGGTGATGATTTTTTACTTCCACAATGGAAGAATATTCAACAAAGGCAGCAACGGAGGTTGAAGTATTCATTTAGAGAAGAAGATGATTTTCATTTTGATTATCATGCTAACGATCAAGGTTAAAATAACAAAGGATTTAAGATGAAGAGGAATTTACTGAGTTTCGACGACCGATTACATATTGAAGATTTTCTTGATTGGGTCCATACTGACGAAAACTTTTTCGACTATTTGAATATTTCAGAAGAAAATCAAGTAAAGCTTGTGGCATACTAGTTGAAAGATGGAGCTTCTGCATGGTGGGAACAACTTATATATAGTCATCAACGGCAAGGAAAATAACGTGTTTGTACTTGGCCCAAGATGAAATGATTGTTACAAAGGCGATTTCTCCCTTCGAATTATGAACATTTTTATACCAACATTATCAAAATTGTCAGTAAGCCAACTGTACAATGAATGAATACACGGAGGAATTTTATTGATTAAATGCCTAAGTTAATTTGTCTAAGACAGAGGACCAATCAATTGCTCGTTATATTGGAGGCCTAAAGCTAGTTATTCAAGATCAACTGGCTCTTCAAGGGGTTTGGACCATGGCAGATGCAGTTAATTTGGCAGTGAAAGTGGAAAATCAGATCAATAGGTCCACAGTGTGCACTCAGAGTAACTTTTGGCAACCAACCCAATAAACTTCTTTTGCTTCAAAGGGGTCAACAACTTTAGGCAACAACGATAATAACAATAAAGAGGCCCCTTCAACTCAAAATTCGGTGCAAAATCGAAGTGGAACTTCAGCTCTTGTTTGATCTAATACTCAAGGCCAGAACTAGCAGCAACAATGAATCAATAATGATTCTTAAGTGTGTCCAAATCTTGGGAAATGTTTTCGGTGCAACCGACCAGACCATCTTTCAAATAATTGCCCAAACAGATGATAAAGAGGAACCAGTTCTCGAAGAAAATATCTACAAGAGTGCTGAGTTTGCAGAAGGGGATGTGGGGAAAGAAGTCACATGCATTATCCAATAACTTTTGCTTGCCCCCTAAAGAAGCTAGACAAATCTCAACGACATAAAATATTTTGGATTCGATGCACTATTCATAATAAAGTGTGCAATGTGATCATTGATAGTGGCAGTAGCGAGAATGTTGTTTCCAAGGCTTTAGTGAAAACTAAATTTGAAGACTAAGAAGTACCCTTCTCTATACAAGATTGCATGGATTAAAAAGGGTCCGGAAATTCAAGTGCCAGAAGTTTGCAAGGTTCCTTTGTCAATTGGGAAGTATTACAAAGATGAGATTGTATGTGACGTGGTGGATATGGATGCTTGTCATATTTTATTGGGGAGGTCGTGGCATTATGATGTTGGTGCCACTTATAAGGGTTGAGATAATACTTTCGTCTTTTGATGGTTTGACAAAAAGATTGTTTTGATGCCACTATCTCAATTGTCAAAAAACAATTTGGTTACTAAGAAAGATAAGCCGCTAGTCACCAATATAATGGCCCCAGATATCTTTTAGCAAGTCAAGGAGCCGAATTTTGTTGTAGCATTGGTGGTTAAAGGCCAATGTGAAGCAACTATTGATATTCCCACCAAGGTTCAAGAGGTACTTGCTGATTTTCCTGATTTATCTCCTAATGAATTACCTAATGAGTTACCTCCTATGCAAAATATTCAACACCATATCGATTTAATACTTGGAGCTAGTTTGCCTAACTTGCCACATTATCGTATGAGCCCAACTAAGTATGAAGAGTTGTAGTGACAAGTTAAGGAGTTGCTTGATAGAGGCTTGGTTTGTGAGAGCATGAGAGTCCTTGTGCAGTCCCAGCTTTACTCACCCTAAGAAGGATGGTAGTTGGCGCATGTGTGTGGACAACCATACTATCAACAAAATAACGGTCAAGTATCGCTTTCCGATCCCACATCTTAATGACATGCTTGATAGGTTAGAAGGTTTTGTGGCTTATATATATATATAAAAGGGTTAGAAGGTGTTGTGGTGTTTACCAAACTTGATTTACGAAGTGGCTATCACTAGATTTGTATTCGACCAGGCAATGAGTGGAAGATGACTTTCAAGGCTAAAGATGGCCTTTGTGAATGGCTAGTGATGCCATTTGGGCTATCAAATGCATCAAGCACATTCACACGGTTGATGAACCAAGTGCTTCGTCCATTTATTGGAAAATTTGTGGTGGTTTATTTTGATGATATTCTCATTTACAGTAAGAATGAGGAGATGCACTTATCACATCTCAAGATAGGTGGTTTATTGGAAGATTGGTGATGATGCTTACAAGATTGATCTTCCAATTGATATGAACATTTCCAATACTTTCAACGTTGCTGATATCTTTGAATACTTTCCCTCAGATGAGTTTTCTTTGTAGCCACAAAACTCGAGGACGAGTTTTCTTCAAGTGGAGGGGATTGATGTAGCACACGATCATTATTAGTATCTATTTTAAGTTCATCATTAGTTTCCTATTTCTAGTTTTAATTTCTAATTATCTTTGTTTCCTATTTCTTTTTCCTAGTTTCTAATTATCTTCGTTTCCTATTTCTAGTTTCCTATTTCAGTTATTTCCTTTATTTTTTCATTACAAACAGTATTTAAAGGCTTATTGTAATTGTTAGAAGTAGTTCAATATAATTTATTAGAATTATTCTCTAATTTTTAAATTCTATTGTGATCTTTGTGTTTGTTCTTGAATGTTTTTCCATTTCGTTTCAAAACAAACCTTCTGCCGCACTAGAGAAGGTATGTTTTGCTGATCTCTGGCTGCCTAGAATTCAGCAACCAAGACCTCACCATCGAGTTTTCAAGCTCCCAAGTCTCATTTTTCCCATTTGTCTCTCCAATAGCCACACCATTATTCTGCCGATTGGTATTTGTCTTGACTACATCAAAAGACGATCCTTTACTTGGTGGGCCTTCTAACATGACTCTTTCTTCTATTAGCTTCTAACTTACAATTGACAACACTTCATTGAGAGATGGTAGTGTTTCTTTTCCAAGAATCTGCACTCTTAACCTCCTCATATTTAACATTTAATCCAGCTTAAAAACCTCTCTTCCTTTCAACAAATTTTTGTAGCATGGCTCATCTTCACTTTTCATCTTGAAATTTTGATAATAGTCCAACTTAAGCCACAAACTTTTTAAATTATTATAGTAATCAATTATAGACAAAGTACCTTGATGGATGAGATCTTTGTTTTAATTTCATAAATCTGAGTAGCATGTTGTACCTTGGAGTATGATTGCTTAACGGCCTTCCGAATCTCCTTCACTCCTAATTTGTGGTTGCGTTGAGTTGCAAAGCCAAGACATTATAATTGAATTCTCTTCATTCCATGCAACAAACTTTGTGTCATTCAGCTGTCACGGTTTGATTGGAATTTTGGGTGGGGGGGAAGATTTGGACATTACTAGATATTTCAAACATATTGAGAAAACAAATAAAATATAGAGAGCATGGGAAAACCACCAATGACAGTTGTATTTCTGTCTATTGATTTTGGCAATGAAGGCCAAGAATCATTAAAGTTGCAGCAAGAAGACTGCACTTAGTTATGACAATTAAGGCTGAAGAACAGAGAAAGAATTTGCTCTGATACCTTGTGAACCATCATGGAATTGTATTTCTTGTATTGATGGAGGAATTTACAATGAGTATACACAGGGTTTACAGGGACTTGAGAGAGTATGTCATGGCAACTTATGTTGTAATCCTAATTTAGTCTCTATAAATACAAGATTCAAGTGATTACAAGCACACTGCATTAGGAATATGGAGTTATTTCTCTCATTCTCTCTTAATTCAAACAATTTCAGGCGCTTATAATTATTTCATTATGTTGTTCTCTCTTAATTCAAGCAATTTCAGACAGTTGAAATAATATCTTTATGTTGTTCTCTCTTGATTCAAGCATTTTCAGGCGCTTAAAATTATTTGTGTCAATTCTCTATCTGTAGTTTTACAAATATTACTATATATTTGTTGAAAGTGTTTTCCCTGATTTTTCATTCTTAAGAAAAATTTCACTTTTTGGCAATTATCATTGGAGTGATTTGTGCTATTGTATGATCTGTAGCATATATTATGCAGTTTCAGAACCAAAATTGTAGTAATTAGTTAACATTTTCATGTTCAAATCTTATTGAGTTCAGTAATTTGATGGAAGTACTGAAACTTGAAGTCTTCTTGCAGAACTATTGTCAGTGAAGTAATCACAGGATACCTTCCCAGCTTGATACTTCAGCTGTTCCTGAAAGCAGTGCCTCCAATAATGGAGTTCTTTTCTTCCATTCAAGGATACATGGCCCTTAGTGACATAGAAAAAAGTGCATGCAACAAAGTACTTTGGTTCACAATTTGGAATGTTTTTTTTGCAAACGTGCTTTCTGGATCAGCTTTATATCTAATTAACATCATTCTTGATCCTAAGAATATTCCAGCAAAGCTAGCTGTTGCTGTCCCTGCACAGGTGAGAATATTTTCATCTATGGGAAAAATATTTACAGTTTTATCTAATGATTTTGGTAGAATACGTTGTTTCAGGAGGGACAGTTGATTTTTTTTGGCATTAACTTAGCTCAGTAATAAGCCTCTAGTTGACTATCGGACCAAATTATAGAGTCAGCCATCCTTTTTTTGGGAGGCAGTTGTGCCCTTCAGGGACATAGCTGCATTCCTTTTTGTATTGTTGTATCTCATTTGAAGAAAGCCAAAGTTGTAGAGACAGGTTTAATTTGGAAAGAAAGTACATCACTGAGATTGTTTAATAAGTGATAGCAAACTCAGTCTGAAAAGTTTACAATTTAGTTGGTCCATGAGATACCAAAAAGGAATACTTAATACCATCCCATGATACAATCAAGTTTCATCGTTTTGATATTAGCTTTATTTTCATTGTTCTAACATTGGTAATTTTGGATGTAGGCATCGTTTTTCATTGCTTACGTTGTCACATCAGGATGGACGGGCGTTTCATCGGAACTCTTTCGTGTGATCCCTTTTATTTGCAGCTTAATAAGAAAACCTTTTGTGACAAGTGAAGATGATGACATTGAAGTTCCATCTATTCCCTACCATAAAGAAATTCCAAAAATCCTTTTCTTTGGTCTTCTTGGTATAACATATTTCTTCCTGGCTCCACTGATTCTGCCCTTCCTTTTGGTGTACCTATGTCTTGGATACATCATATTCCGTAATCAGGTCAGTTGGATATCCTTCAGTTCTTTTGAACCATGAATTTTATATTTGATGCCTTCCAGTTTTATCATTTCCATACAGGCACTCTAGTTATATTGAAATTCACTTTGGTTAGATAAATCATTTTTGCATGAACATACATGATCAAACAGTGCATACTTTGGCCTTTTGCATTATTAACTCCTTTCACATGCTGGACTACTGTTCATCTAAGGCAAAATGTGTCAGATAAAATGCGATTAATTATCACTACGGTGTTATCATTCAGCTAACTTTGAATTGGGCTTTGGGTAAAAATCACACTGTTGAGCAGGTCCTATCTGTCAGCTCCATGTAATGTTCACCACTTAATTGGATGATCAGGACAGTCCAAAATTTTCAGACAGCATTTCAAACCCATGTAGGATATTATTATTGTATAAATGTATTTATTTTAGAAGATGAGTTATATAAGCTAGGAAGCCTTTTATGCATGCCTATTAAGATATTTCTCTGTTTTAAAGGGGTACTGAAAACGAGGGTACTGCAATTCTTCATTTCATATTTTTTCTATTGGCTAGTTTTTATGTTGCTCAAATCTTTTGGAATTAATTTGGAGAAGCTTGTACTAACACACTCTACCAACATATTTTATAATGCAGTTCTTAAATGTGTATGCTCCCAAGTATGAAACTGCAGGGAAGTTTTGGCCTATTGTCCACAATTCAATGATATTTTCTTTGGTACTGATGCATGCCATTGCAATTGGAATCTTTACAGTGAAGAAGCTCTCCTTAGCGTCAACTTTAATATTTCCACTTCCAGTCCTCACACTTCTCTTTAATGAGTATTGTCGGAAACGGTTCCTTCCCATTTTTATTGCTTACTCAGCTGAGGTATGTTTATCCATTGTAACATCATCAGACCCTTGCATGCATCAACTTTGCTCTACTAATGAGATTATTCTGAATTTGAATCATAATTCAAATTGTGGAGACTATCTGTTCTGACTACTTTCTATATTCCAAGAGTTGATATTGGCATAATAAAGAAAGTGGTCTAACACTGATTACTAGAAGAGATCATCCAAAGTGATCATGGTGTATCATGACATATTATATACCAAGAAAAAAGAATAAATTTATATGTTTTAGGTCTGAATAAATGTGTATCGTTATTATTAAACTATCAACTGACCTAAAAGCTTGAGTAGTTAGGTAGTAGGCCAACAATATATATCAAGTTTATTTGTGCTAAAACCTTGTCTCACGGGAAATCTTCTTTTTAGGCACGTACATGGTATAATGCATATCAAGCTCATTTAGGCTAATAGCCCTAACACCATGTCTCACAAGAAGCCTCTTCCTGTAAACTAGGCTCTAATGTCATGTATGCTACTAATTGCCCTAAAAACTTAAACTAATATGTGATAGATCAACAATATATATCAAACTTATTTGAGTTATAGCCTTAACAATTATTTAGATCATTTTATGGCATTGTATTATAAAATAACATTGTGATTGAACACAATTTTGGCACATAGAAAAAATTGATTTGTTGGTGGTATCATCATCTATTGTTTTTTATCATGACCATGTAATCCATGCTCAACAATAATGTTAAGCCCACCCCTTTCATGCTTTCCTCACAGCCTTTCACATCAATTGAACAAAGGTTTCCAAACAATCCACACCAAAAAATAACAAGAAGAAAAAAATTCACTTAACAGAGAAATTATACAAACTGGCTAATTTGATAATTGATATGATAACTCTACTTTCACCTCTGAATGAGTTCTGTTCATGGCTTTTACCTTCAGTTCTACTGTCTCACCACTGTATGGTTCAAGGAAAAAGGACAAGGTGATGCATTTGAACCTTAGAGTCTAGGTATGTAGGTTTGGGCCTAATACTTACAGTGGTTGTTTTGTCTACGTATACAATACTGAAATTGTTGTTGTTGATGTTTAGTTTTCTTTTCCTCTGTTCTCTAGGAAACCAAAGGGAAAAAAAAATTGGGGGAAACAGTATCTGATGGTGTATATTGTTTCTTCTTGTTATTTGGAAATATGGACATCAGAAAAGGAAATAGAGTGGTAAAATCACAACCATATTAGCTAATGTAAACCTGATACATCAAGGGGATCTCACTGTATGAAATCTTTGTATCACTTCAGCCATTCCATTAAATTCTCGGCCCTTATCTTTTCCAATGCTTCTGTGTTTTCAGAGTTTGATAAAGAGGGACAGACAAGACCAGAATGAGCCTTCAATGGATGAATTTTTCCATGAACTGGTTACTGCTTATCAGGATCCTGCTCTCGCACCAATTCAATACTCTTCAAATAGGGACAGCCTTACCAGTCCCCTTATCTCTTCTGAAGTTTGAGGCTGGGTATTGGTCAGCATTCCATGATGCTGAGGTGACTTAAAACAGTTGGTGTGCATTATGTTGTGATGCTTGGATTTTCTTTATGAGCAAGTGCCTAAAGGAAAGCACTTCCCTCATTGTGTTGGGGGTCATCTTATCCAATTTTTGTAGATTGAGCATAGGCATGCAAAGCAACCATCTACTGTTGATGATGAGCTGTGTTCCATCCAGATTGAAATGTGGACTGTCATGAACTATTGATGAATGCATATGTGGTATCTCAACTCATCACTTTCTCTCTTCTCTTCTATGCTTCATCAAAAGTTGGCAAATGTACCAACTGTTTGCAATGTAAATGAGTCACTAAAAGTTCACTGTTTGCAATATGAATGGGTGGATAAAGGTTGTTGACTAATAACATAGGAAATAGGAATAAAACTTTTATCTCCATTTCTATTATTGCTTTCTCCTAGGCCAATCAAAATCACAATGATGAAGCAAAATATCATAACATAGGAACAGTACTGATCAGAAAAGGTAAGGACAGCAATCTTCTTTCTCGATTCAGAGCAGATTGTCAAAAGTTGCTTTATCTCCATTTGCTTAAGTCATGTTTATGGAATGACTCCTTTCAAACTATATTTTAATGAGAGAAAGAGAGTGATCAACGACACAATTATGATATGCATTGCTAACTTTGAGATTCTTTCATTGGATGCTATCATCTCAAATTTGAATTGAGAGATGCAGAGCACATAGCAGCTATCCATGCTCCATCTTAACCTAGAGTTAGTCTTGTCCAAACAACCTTGATCTGTTTATGAGTCAATGACACTATAAGAACACAAGGACAAATGCTAGGAATCTCATAAACTGTGAATCAGAGCATACATGAATTATAGGATGAAATTTGGGACTTGGCATCTAGGCACTGTGCTCAGCTCTTTCTTAATAGGTGAATTTATTTCTTCTCAATTTGATGCAATGAAAGAATATTCACCTCATGCATGATGATAATGTGATGTCCCACATTGGATAAGTGAAAAATCTTCTGATCATATAGATGTGTTTTAAATCCCCCAAGACCCCATTGGGCCAGCTCTGGGCAACACCTGTATGTATGATTGGGGGGGATTGTTATAGATTGTGTGTTTGATGAGAATATATATACTTAATTAGAAGGAAAAACTGGTAGGTTGTCACTGAGCTTGTTGAATTCAATGAACCTGCCAATAGGACTAGGTCCAATAATTCTAAGACCACCAATATAACTTGAATGTGATAGACGGATTGTGATTCACATTTGCCCCTCATCCCTCGTATTGTTTTTACTGAGCTTTTCTTTGCTTGTTTTAACTTTTCAAATGAAGTCTAGAGAAAGCATTGGACTGCTACTTTATTTGCAGAATCAGTAAAGAACATGTATAACAGTCAAGAGGCAAGCATTAGGTACTGTAACTTTATTATGGGCACTGCAGGATTCATTAATTCTACCTAGTACAGAGATAACTCCTCACCTATCAACTATCTTGAATGCCATATGTACAAGGATATGATCACCCATCTGAACTGACCTCCATTTAAAAAAAAAAAAAAAAAAAATTCAAGTTATATTTCATTATGCCATGATATTAAAATAATAAATCAAGGTAAAAGAAAACATGTTGACTTCCATCTCAATGAAAAAGACCAAGGGGGTGGGAAATTTTCTTTCCTATTGTAGATTTTGTTGTAACCCATTTTGGGATTTTACTTTGAGAGCAAGGTTCACATCTCCCTATCCCTTTATAACTTGTCCTTTTTTTCTTCCATTTTTCTAGGGGTCTATACTTGATGTTACAGGAAACGAAAACCCTACCTGGCAACCCAGGTGATGGTATTATCACACTAAAGTTTCTAACTGAAACAGTTATGGTCTGTTGTGGCTATGGTGGACAAGCTGAATATTTATTTGGCCAGAGCTGTAGTTTTCCATTAAAATACCAGAAAGCACATGTGCTTTTCTTTGTGACCATCATAATGAAACTAAAGTGAAGATAAGACCATCATCACAACTTTATAGTTGGCTAGTGATTAGGATGCCTAAGATTTCCTCTCTCAATTCAGTGAGGGTTAAATAACAGCCACCCAATTTCAAGCTTTCAGCAAGGTGGGTAACTTTCTTTTCCTCTTGGCAGGTAATTGAGGCACATGGAATGTGATTGAGCCAAGTGTCAGCTTGCAACAACCCTAATTTTTTTGTCCCTACACTAAGGAATCCGTATAAAAAAGAAGTGGGACTACGATGAGTGTGATGTGGTCCAACTCAAAATTGAGTTGAAAACCCTAGGCTCCATACTAATTATGTTGTCCCATCACCACATTCCAACAATGTTTATCCTTAGAAATCAAAAAGACCCACCTCCCCCTTCCCAAGTGCAGGAATGGTCCCTTGTCATCCCACTAAGCATTGAACATGTTGACAAAAGATGGAGCAAAAGGGGGGCTGTTACTTGTAAGCAGAAGTGGATGGAATAAATGAAAAAGGGTCCTCAGGCGCAAGGGCACCTTCGATTGTTTTTCACCTGTTTTTGGTACAAGGGGGATTGGGTTCAGGCAAATTGAATAAGAAAGAGGGGAAGACCTAGCCCCAGCATCATATCAGCAAATGTGATATGTCTAATAAGCAATTAAGAAAGAAAGAACCCCCTCAACTCTTGACCCTGCTGACATCTCTTTGCCAACCTATCTCATTGACTAATAATTACTTATTGTAATGGGGTTCTTCTATATGCCCCTCCTCTGTCTACTGTCCTCCACCCTTTTTATCTTTTGGGTCTGCGGAATGGACCCAGTAGGATCCAGTATGTCTATATGCTAAAAACTTTATTTATGGATATCATATCCAATTGATCAAGTCCAGGATGCGAAGACATAAATAACACGTTAATCAAATTGAGCCAAAGAGAACATGAAGAGTTCAATCACTCTCGACGGCAGTATGATTAAAGAGTAAAAAAGGAGAATAAACCTTGCTTCTTCCTCTTCATTTGACTTCAAAAAAGATTCTAGGGAAAAAAAGAGGGGAGGAAAAGGGCTAGCATAGGCTTTTATATATTTTTGACAGGTAGTCCATGGATGATAACAAAACTCCCACTTACACAGATAGGATCATAGGAATACTCTTTATTATGCACAGATTGCATACCTCCAATTCCAAATTCACATATCCGCCTCATGGTGTGTGTGGCCTTTTCCTTTCTTTTTAAGGAACCCAGGTGCCTCCCTTTTCCCTTTGAATTCATCATTCATCACCATCAGAACCTCTTTCAGATTTTAGAACTGGACATAAAGAATCAGAAGAACTAAAACCCAGACCAACACCCTTCCCCTCTCACTCTTAAATAACTACAGTTTCTGCTGAGAACTCCCCCACAGATATCAGAAACATAGCCTCTCTCTCTCTCTCTCTCTCTCTCTCTCTCTCTCTCTCTCTCTCTCTCTCATGCTCAACAGCCCTTTTCTCTCCCACTTTTTTCCCTCTCTATCAAGTCATGGAAGAAACAGAAGAGTCCAATGCTAACAAGAAATGCACTCCCAAAAGGAGTTTCAGAGGAAGGACCAACCCTCATGACCATCAGTTGTTGCAATACTCAAATCCTTTCAGGTTCTCTAACCAGAACCAGTACCAGAGCTACCCAGCTCTTCTCCCTCTGCCTCCTCCCATACCTTTGCAACTAACTGCAACCCCACCTCTGCCTCAAAACCAGAGCTGTAGATCAAAAACCCATTTGCATAAACCTTCATGGAAGCAGAACAACCCCCCTCGTGCCACCTCCTCCGATACCCAGGTCTCAGTACTCACAGTATTACCAGGTACACACTGTAGGGGAACCCTCTTCTTTTCTTCGTTCTTTTTCTTCTTTGTTTCTGTTCTCATTTTCCCCCATCTTTATAAGAGCATATATATGAGTTTGATTAAGAGAAAACCCACTTTTCTTGCGAAGGGGATTGTGATATTTTGGTTTTGTCGTCTATGGATAAATTCTGTAGAGTGGCATTCAGTCATGCATCCACCCATAGCTGCATAAATGACTAGAAGAATCTGTTTTCGAATTGGAAGCGAAGTATGTTACGGTTGTTTTAAGATTTGTGTGAGCCTTGCAACTCTATGGAGTAATGCCTGAGTGACAGCATCAAGGTGTCACCCAGTTGAGGTTTTCCATCTTCACAGAGGCAAGCAATCGTCTTTATGCAAGAACATTAGAGATTCTTGGTTGGATGCCTCAGCAACAAAATATGTTGAAAACCCAAATGGTCTTTGATTGTTGTGTTACATATTTGGTTATTTATTTTCCAAATATGACTTTCTGATATACTGTGTTTTAATCAATCAGCAAGGGGAGACTGATGAACTTGCCAATTCTAATATGAAAAGTTCATAGTTTTTTCTTTATCTTTTTCTTTACAATCTTTGGGTATTCTACCGCCGTACTTGGTCTAGCTTTAGACTCCATAGATTGTTTAACTAGTCGCTTACATTCTTGTTTCTGGTCTCCCATCCCAACAGCATCAGAGGACACCCAGCGGCGAGCCAGTTCCCCCCTTAGAGGAGAAAATGGAAGGAAGGTCATGGGTGCCACACAAGCACTGGTGGCTGCAAGAAGACCAGATTCTGGTGGAGTAGAAGGGCCGGTTATCTCTCTCTTGGCAAACCATTTTCTTGTCCAATTTGATTCTTTGCAGAGAATTTTCCATTATGATGTTGAGATCTCTCCAAATCCTTCCAAGGAAGTTGCTCGAATGATCAAGAGAAAGTTAGTAGAGGAGAACTCTGTTGAGCTCTCTGGTGCTCTTCCTGCCTTTGATGGACGAAAGAATCTCTACAGCCCAGTTGAATTCCAAAATGACAGGCTTGAGCTATTCATTAGCCTTCCAATTCCCACTAGCAAGTCATTGTCCCCCTCAGGAGACTTGCAAGAGAAGCATCGACAGCTTAAGCTCTTCCGCATAAACATCAAGCTTGTATCGAAATTTGATGGGAAGGAATTGAATAGCTACTTGAGCAAAGAGGGAGATGATTGGATTCCACTTCCTCAGGATTATCTTCATGCTCTGGATATTGTTTTGAGGGAGAGCCCCACTGAGAAGTGTTTGCCTGTGGGGAGATCCCTGTACTCGAGATCAATGGGAGGGACTAAAGATATTGGAGGAGGAGCGGTTGGATTAAGAGGGTTCTTTCAGAGTCTTAGACCAACCCAACAAGGACTAGCACTCAATGTGGATTTTTCAGTGACTGCTTTCCATGAGAGCATTGGAATAATACCCTACTTGCAGAAGCGAGTTGAGTTTCTTCGAGACCTTTCCCATAGGAAGACAAGAGGTTTGACGGGCGAAGAAAGGAAAGAAGTGGAGAAGGCATTGAAGAATATCAGGGTCTTTGTACGTCATAGAGCGACTGTTCAGAGATATCGGGTGCATAGCTTAACTGAGGAAACTACAGAAAATCTCTGGTTTGAAGACAGGGATGGGAAGATTCTGAGGCTGGTGAATTACTTCAAGGATCACTATGGCTACGATATACAGTTCAGGAACTTGCCATGTTTGCAGATTAGTAGGAGCAAACCATGCTATCTTCCTATGGAGCTTTGTATGATCTGTGAAGGCCAAAAATTTCTTGGGAAGCTCTCTGATGATCAAACTGCAAGAATACTTAAAATGGGCTGCCAAAGACCAAGAGAAAGAAAAAGCCATTATTGATGGGGTCATGAGAGGAGCAGTTGGGCCAACAAGGTAATCACATGATAATATCTAATATAGGGTTGGTGGGTTAGAGAAGAAGATTGTTCTTAATATTCTCTTCAACACCTACAAATTAATCTGGTTTTTCTTCCAATTGTTTCTAACAAATTTGGTTTCTTTTTGCTTTTGACAGTGGCAGCCAGGAAAGAGAATTCAAACTCCATGTTTCAAGAGAAATGACACGATTGAATGGAAGAGTTCTTCAACCTCCTAAGCTAAAACTTGGTGAGGGTGGGCATGTAAGAGATCTAATTCCTTCTCGTCATGACCGGCAATGGAACCTTTTGGACAGTCATGTGTTTGAAGGGACTTGCATAGAAAGGTGGGCACTGATTAGTTTTGGTGGCACTCCTGATCAGAAATCCAATATTCCCAGATTCATAACCCAGCTTTCTCAAAGGTGTGAACAATTGGGCATCCTTCTTAACAAAAACACCATCATGAGCCCCCAGTTTGAACCAATCCAACTTCTCAACAATGTCTCCCTTTTGGAATCCAAACTGAAGAAAATCCACACAGCTGCATTGAATAATCTCCAGCTCCTTATATGCATAATGGAGAGAAAGCACAAAGGGTATGCAGATTTGAAGCGAATTGCTGAGACCAGCATTGGGGTTCTAAGTCAGTGCTGCTTGTACCAAAATCTTGGCAAGTCGAGTTCACAGTTTCTGGCAAACCTGGCTCTCAAGATCAATGCCAAAATGGGAGGATGCACTGTTGCCTTGTATAATTCACTTCCTTCCCAGATACCACGGCTGCTTCGGCCTGATGAGCCAGTCATCTTTATGGGTGCTGATGTGACTCATCCTCATCCTCTTGATGATTTCAGCCCCTCCATTGCTGCTGTGGTTGGGAGCATGAACTGGCCAGCAGCTAACAAGTATGTTTCAAGAATGAGGTCCCAGACCCATCGTCAAGAAATCATCCAGGATCTTGGTGCCATGGTTGGAGAAATACTGGATGATTTTTATCAGCAAGTATCCAAACTCCCCAAGAGGATCATTTTTTTCAGGGATGGAGTGAGCGAAACCCAGTTCTATAAGGTGCTCCAAGAGGAGTTGCAAGCTATAAGAGTGGCTTGTTGTAGATTTCCCAATTACAGACCTCCCATTACTTTTGCAGTGGTGCAGAAGAGGCACCACACGAGGTTGTTTCGGAATGAAAGCAACCACCCATCTTCCACAGGAAACCAGTTGTTGGAGGAGAACATTCCCCCAGGGACAGTTGTGGATGCTGTGATTACACACCCAAGGGAATTTGATTTCTATCTTTGTAGCCATTGGGGGGTGAAGGGAACAAGCCGACCAACCCACTACCATATATTGTGGGATGAAAACCATTTCACTTCTGATGAAGTACAGAAGCTGGTTTACAGTCTATGCTACACATTTGTGAGATGTACAAAGCCTGTGTCGTTGGTCCCACCAGCTTACTATGCCCACCTGGCTGCATACAGAGGCAGACTCTACCTGGAGCGATCAGAATTCACTACATTTACAAGTAGTACTTGTGCACTCTCCCGAGCTGCCCCTCCTAAGACTACTCCTCTACCCAAACTCAGCGAGAATGTTAAGAAACTAATGTTCTATTGCTGATATGCTTTTTCTTGAATTCTTGAATTCTTGAATTACACCACATGGATGGATGTAATATAATCTTATATGTTACATTCAAATTTAAGCAAATTAATTGCAAAAGATTCTCATATATGTTTGTATATATGTAACAGGAAACAAGCATCATCTTAGATTGAGTGGAACTCCTCTCTGGTCCTTACTAACCAAACCAAACCAAACCAAACAACAGAAAAACAGCAAAACAGTGGTTGCTCCTGCAGCTGACCCTAAAACAGTTGCCGGAATAAAGGAAGAGGAGGAGAGAGAAATGGGGGGGGCAGTTTGGGAATAGAAAGGAGGAGAAATGGTGTAGAAGAAGAATCTGGTTAAAGTTAGAAGTGTGGCCCTCGCCAGTGAGTACTATACTCCATTTTTCCATTTTTCCATTCTTCATGCATGCAACAAGAGCAGCATGAAGAATTGCTGCAGGAGGGAGGGAGAGAGAGAGAGAGAGGAAGGGAAAGAAATAATAAAAGAATCCTAAATCTGGGGACCCAGTAAATGGGGATGGTAGAGTACTACAGCAGGTGAGGGCAGTGCCTGAAGCACTGATACTAGCAGTGCCAGCACACACACATGAATGGGGAAGGGGAAGAATTAGGATGAAGATAAAGAGAAAGGAAACAAACAAAATAAAAGCCAAAAAAAGATGGGGGCTTTGAAGTAAAGCCACTGCACTCTGACTTTCGACTTCCCATTTTGTCTCTTCACACTTCTCTGTCTCTTCCTCCGTCTCTCCCCCCTCTTCACCTCCCCAGTCACCAGTCACAACCATTCATTTCTCTTTAGCTTTTCTCTGCCGGGCCAAAGTACTGGAGGAGTGGGGTTGGGCAGGATGAGCAGGTATGTAGGGACCAGGGGATTGCAGGAGCTTTTGTCTTTTCGTGGGGCCTTTTCTTTAAATTCAGCTTTGCTGGGATTCTTTTTCTAACAACTCCTCCGGAGACGTGTCCAAGGAGGATTGGCTCATAATGTGGCTGCTGACGCTGGCTTTCATTCTTCCTCCTCCTTCCAAAGCTCTTTCATTCTGTGAATGTGTTAAAAGACAAATCTTCTTCAAATTTACTCACCATATCAACAGACAGCAATAGGGTAAAGGTGAAGGTAAAGGTGAACGTGAAGGTAAAGGTGAATGTAAAAGTAGAGGAGTCAAGCCCTTAATCCAAGCGCCTTTCTTCCTGCAATAAAATCTCATTAATTCATTCACTCATCTGTCATTTCAATCCAAATCTACTTCCAGCCGCACCCATAAATCAGTTTTGCAGTGGTTGTATGAGAGAATCATAGATGGGTGCCACCATCAAATGAAATTAATATCATCCTTAGAGGCATGGTTTCAATTATGATACCCAAAACAATTTTTCATTATCATACCTCCAAATTTTAGCAAATGGGATTGTAAAATATGTAAAAGAATTGCCATAAAATTTTAAATTACGGTTACAACTATTTGTAGTAAAAACAAGTTGAACAAGTTATGGGGTTACTTTAATGATTTATAACCTACATGCTGTTTAGGATTTGTTTTTAAAAACTAAAAAAATGGTTTATAAAACCGTTGTAAAATATTTTTTAAAACAAAAGTTTGTTTGGTAACCTGAAAATCTAGTTTGGAATACAGTTTTCTATTTTTGAAAACAAAAAAAATATCATTTTGAATTCAAAACATATTTTGCTTGAATTTCTCTAAAATCGGTATTTAGGAAATTGTTCCCAAAATACAATGTTTTAACTTTTAAGATACAACCTTTAAATCATTTTCCTTTACTTTTGCTACTATTTTAAAAATAAAAAACATTTTCATAGGATAACTTTTATAAACTTGGTTTGTGTGAAGATCTTCAAAGGTCTGTTGTTTTGTTTTGTTTTTTGAGTTCAACATGTAGATCCACTCATCTCAAATGGAAAAAACGAAAAAAGAAAAAAGAAATCTTAAAAAACTTATAAAAATTTACTTCATTTGGAGCTGAAAATGTTTTTTCTTTTCTTTTTGCTTTCTATTTTAACATTTTGTTTATCCTCTATTTATGATGATCGATTTCATCCTTATCGATGGAGAAGGTAGTGGGAGAAACTAGAACTAATTTAATTTTTTTTTCTTTTTCACTTACAATTATTCTTTATCATGATTCAAATTTTGAGCAATCTAGAACTCAATCTACGACCTTGGGTAAAAGGTTTGACTCTAAGGGTCAAGCTAGCAATCAGGGAAAATCGAATATTCTCTAACCCTAGATCACATAAGGTGCATTAAACCCTTATCCTTTTATGTGAATGTGTTACAAAAGACAAATCTTCTTCAAATTCACTCACCATATCAGCAGACAGCTATGGGGTAAAGGTAAAGGTAAAAGTAGCGGAGCACAAGCCCTTAATCCAAGTGCCCTTCTTCTTTCAATTAAATCTCTTTAATTCATTCTACTATACATTCACTCATCCGTCATTTCAATCCAAATCTACAACCAGCAGCACCAATAAATCAGTTTTGTTGTGATTGTATGAGAGTATCATAGATGGGTGCCACCATTGAATCAAATCAAACAATGATGAAATTAATATCATCCTTAGAGGCATGGGTTTGATTATGATACCAAAACAACTTTTCTATTAGATGTCTCCAAATTTTAACAAATGGGATTATAAAATATGTAAAAGAATTGTAATAAAAAAATTAAATTACTCATTGGTTACAAATATTTGTAATTAAAAAAAATGAAAAAGTTGTTGGGTAATTATTATTTTTGATGATTTATAACCGAGACTATGTTGGGATCAGTTTTTAAAAACTAAAAAATAGTTTGTGAGAATTGTTGTATGATATTTTGGAATATAAAAGTTTGTTTTTAAAAAACATCTTTAAATAATTTAGAAAACAAAAGTTTGTTTTTGGAAAACACCTTTAAATAAATTTCCTTACTTTTGCTACTATTATGAGAACGAAAAACACTTTCATATTTTTGGAAAACCTTGCTAAACTTGCTTCATATGAAGATCTTGAAAGATCTTAGTTTATCCTCTTCGGGTTTGTGTGTGTGCATGTGTTTTCTTGAGTTCAACATACAGGTCTAGTGATCTCAAAGGGAAAAACTGAAGAAAAAAATAAATCTTAGAAAACTCACAAATATTTACTTCATTTGGAGTTGAAAATGTTCGGGTTTTTTTTTTTTTTTTGCTTTCTATTTTAACAGGTTTTTTACCCTCCATTTATGATGATCAATTTCATCCTCATCAATGGACAAGTTAATGGGAGCAATGTTTTTTTAATCGGATATTGAATTGGAAAAGTTATCGATTCACAATTCATTGGTGATTGAATCGTGATCAAATCAGTGACATTATAAATATCAATGTTTTCTTAACCGAACTGGTCATTGAACCGGAAAAATTATCGGTTCACGGTTCATTGGTCGGATTGACGGTCGAACTGATGACATTATAAATATATATTTTATATATTATTAAAATATAAAAAATAATAATAAATAAAAATAATAAGTTCCATGTAAATTTTGATAGTATCTATTTTGTTTGTTGAGTTTTTTCATTTTTTATTTCTCCATCAAATTGTAAACAAAAACCACAATTTTAATTATAAAATTAAAGAATCAAATCATTAACAATTTAATTTTTTTTAAAAAAATCATCAACAATTTATAAAAACCCCACATTAATTTAGAGAATCAAGTCATCAATAATTTTTTAAAAAAAAATCAAAGAATTAAAAATTTTGAAATTTGTTTCAATTTTTTTTTTCAAAATGAGAAATTTACTATAAAATCAAATATTTATTTAAATTTTAAAAATTAAAATTTTATTTGAAAATCAACAAAATTTTCAATAAATTGAAATTTCAATAATTTCAATAAATTAAAATTTCAATGTCAATAAATAAATAAAAAAAGAAAAAATTATAAAAGTTAAATATTAAACATAACATTAAAATTATAATTAAATATTAAAAGATTAAATATAAAACATAAAAATTATTATTATTATTTTTTTTCTAAAATGGGAGTTTAAGATTTTAATTTCACTAGCTGGTCGACAGTAGAAAGACGTGCTACCAGCGAGTGGAGCTGGCTCAAGGGATGGGGCAAAGAGTGGTATTTTGTGTGTGTGGGGGGGAGGGGCTCGTCAGCAGCAGGCGGCCTGCCGACCTGTTGTTGGAGCTAGGGCGTCGCGGGGGTGGGTTTGTTTGGAGAACCGACCGTTTTGATGCTGGAACTGCTACTGCTGGAACCTACTGTTGTTGAAACCTACTACTGGAACGTCGTTTTGAATCTTTTGATGCTATAAAAGAGAAAGGTTGAATCGGTTGGTTCGTCTGGTTCGCCTGTTCACTCGAACCAATTCCGATTTGACCAGATTTTGGTCCATTTCACCAGACCGGACCGAAACTGTGACTGGCCGGTGGTTAGACCGGTTGGATAGGCCGGTTCGGTCCGGTTTTTAAAACCATGATAAATATATAATTTATGTTTTATTAAATGAAAAAAATGAAGAAAACAAATCTTAGAAAACTCACAAAAATTTACTTCATTTGGAGTAAAAAATGTTGGGCTTTTTGTTTCATTTTGTTGTTGTTTTTTTTTATAAAAAAAATTAGCTTTCTATTTTAATAAGTTTTTTATCCTCTATTTATGGTGATCAATTTCATCCTCATAAATGGAGAAGTTAGTGGGAGCAATGTTTTCCGGACCAGATATTGAACTGAAAAAGTTATTGATTCACAATTCATTGATATGATTGGTGGTTGAACTATGGTTAAATTAGTAATGTCATAGATATATAATTTATATTTTATTAAAATTAAAAATAATTATAATTTTAATAGTATTTTATGTCAAATTAAATTGTAAATATAAATATATAATATATTACATTTTATTAAATAAAATATGTATAATATTTAAATATGAAGATATAATTAAGATGAAAAAAAAAAATTAATGTAATTACATATCTATGTATTTTGTTTTTTTAAAACTTTAAAAATTATTATATTAGTTAATTTATATTATTATCATATTTATCAGTAATAATTATTATAAAAATAATAGTAGATATTGTTGTAAAATTATAAAGTGAAAGGAGAAGAAAACAAGAAAGAGAAATTAGAATGTAGGAAGAGAATATAATAGATTTTCATTAGAGGTATCTCCTTTATAGGGAGTCACAAAAAGATATACATCAATATGGATGATCATCCACAAGTTCCTATAATCCGATAAATTCTCATATTTTCTAACACTCCCCCTTGGATGATCATAAGAATATGGTAACTGCCTCATTAAAAACCTTGCCAATAAAACCCAATGGGACAAAACCTGGATGAAGGAAAAAAGAGTGCAATATATCCATATTAGCATTCTGCCCCTCATCTAAACATGATTATGTTTTCTTCAACATTTCAAATGGTAGATCTTTCAATCTTCTCATTCCAATGTCATACCTTAACTTTTTCAATGTGGTCGAAGGTAACGCCTTTGTGGATAGATCTGCTAGATTATTGCATGACCGAATTTGTTGAACATCAATCTCACATTTCTTTTGGAGCTCATGAGTATAGAAGAATTTGGGGGAGATAGGCTTAGTTTTGTCACCTTTTATGAATCCTCCTTTAATTTGTGCAATACAAGCATCATTATCTTCATGTAACACGGTTGCATTGCTTCTGATAGAAGGTAGTCCACATGTTTCTTGTATATGTTGGATCATTGACCTTAGCCACACACATTCATGACTTGCTTCATGAATTGCAAGAATTTCTTAATGATTTGAAGATGTGGCTATCATTATTTGCTTGATTAATCTCCAAGATATTGTCGTTCCACCATAAGTAAAGGCATATCCCATTCAAGATTGAGCTTTATGATGATCTAAAAGATACCCTGCATCTGTATACCCAATTAATTATGATTTTGATTCTTTTGAATAATATAAACCCATGTCACTTGTTCCACGAAGGTTTCACAATATATGTTTAATCCCATTCCAATGCCTTTTAGTTGGGGCAGAACTGTATCTTGCTAGTAGGTTGACAAAGAATGCTATATATGGTCTAGTACAATTTGCAAGATACATTAGTGCACTGATTGCACTGAGATATGGTACTTTTGGACCAAACAATTCTTCATTTTCTTCTTTAAGACGAAATGGGTCTTTGTTCACTTCAAGTGAACGAACAACTATAAGGGAATTGATTGGATGTGATTTGTCCATATAAAATCATTTTAATACTTTCTCTATATATGTCGATTGATGGACTAATATATCATTTGAACAATGCTCGATTTGCAGGCCGAGGCAATATCTTGTTTTCCCTAAGTCTTTCATTTCAAATTCCTTCTTTAAATAATTGGTTGCTTTTGTGAGCTCTTCAGGAGTTCCTATAAGGTTTAAATCATTCACATACACTACAATTATTGTAAGCCCAAATTTTGATTTCTTGATAAAAACACATGGGCAAATTGAATTATTCACATATCCTTCTTTTAACAAATACTCACTCAAACAATTATACCACATACGTCTGGATTGCTTTAATATGTACAAAGATCTTTGTAGCTTGATTGAGTACATGTTTCGAGGTTTTGGATTAGTTACTTTAGGCAATTTGAATCATTAAGGGATTTTCATATATATGTCAGTATCTATAGACCCATATAAATAGGTTGTAACAACATCCATAAGACGCATATCTAGTCCTTCAGAGACTGTTAAACTTATCAAGTATCGAAGTGTGATTGCATCCATTACAGGGGAATAAGTTTCCTCATAGTCTATACCAGGTCTTTGAGAGAAACCTTGAGCAACAAGTTATGCTTTATATCTTATGATTTCATCATTCTCATTTCATTTTTTCACAAAGACCCATTTATATCCAACAGGCTTTATGTTTTCAGGTGTTTGAACTACAGGTCCAAATACCTCTCATTTTGTTAACGAGTTTAGCTCTATTTGGATTGCTTCTTTCCATTTTGGCTAATCATTCATTTTTCGACATTCATTCACAGCTTGTGGTTCTTAATATTCATCATTTCTCATGATGTCCATAGCCACTTGGAATGCAAATATATTATCTACGATAATGTCGCTATGGTCCTTTGTTTCTCCCGTGTGACTAATTGAGATCTCTTCAGTTCTAGATACCGGTATTTGATCAATTTGTGCCTCTTCAAGAGCTAACTGTTTGTCAAGTTGGGTTTCAACATTGGACCCTTTCATATTTGTGAACTCTTTAGGAGTACTAAGTTTTCATATGTTATTCTTTTTTTTTTTCTAGGAATTAAATCCTTTGAGCCAATAGGTCTACCACACTTTAGGCGTGTCTTAAATTCATTTGCTATGGCATTCTCCAATTGTCCTTCAGAGACATCAATATGTGTTGGGGCGTTCACAACTGGCACGTGTGACTTTGTTACTTTATTTATATTTGTGAAAGCATCAGGTAATTGATTTTCAAGTCCTTGCAAATGAACAATCCTTTGAACTTCTAACTCACATTGTCTTGTGCAAGGATCAAGACGAGATAAGGAGGGTACATACCATGTAATGTCTCGCTATTCTTTTGACTTGTCTCCCCCTAATGGTTGGAAAACATTTTCATCAAAATGACAATCTGCAAAGCGGGCAGTAAAAACATCACCCGTGACTGGTTCAAGATAACGGATAATGGAGGGAGAATTAAAACCAACATATATACCAGGTCGATGTTGAAGTCCTAACTTGGAACGTTGAGGTGGAGCTATGGGAACATAGATAGCACAACCAAAAATGTGAAACATTTGGTTGGGAGCCTAAAACAAGTTGTAAAGGTGAGCAATCATGATTAGTTGTAGGGCGAATTCGAATTAAAGTGGCAGCATGAAGAATAGCATGCCCCCAAGCAGACAAGGACAATTTTATTCTCAAGAGTAATGGTCTTGCAATCAATTGTAAACGCTTAATTAGAGATTCAGCTAATCCATTCGAGTATAGGTATGAGTAACGAGATATTCAACATCAATACCAATTGACATACAATAATCAAGAAATGTTTGAAAGGAAAATTCACCACCATTATCAAGACGAATTGTCTTAACAGGATGATTAGGGAATTGTGCCTTGAGTCAAATTATTTGAGTAAGTAACCTGGCGAAGGCAATATTTCTAGTTGAAAGAAGACAAACATGAGACCAATGAGTTGATGCATCAATTAAAACCATAAAAAACGAAAAGGTCCACTAGGTGGATGAATAGGTCCACAAATATCACCTTGAATACGTTCTAGAAAGGCTGGTGATTCATATTCAACCTTGGTAAATGATGGTTTAATAATTAATTTGCCTTGTGAGTAAGCAACACAATTGTAATCATTGGGCATCGGAATCTTCTGGTTCTTTAAGGGATGCCCTAAAGAATTGTTGATGATACGACGCATCATGGATAATCCTGGATGACCAAGACGTTCATGCCATATCATAAAAGTTTTTAAGTCATAGAACTTCTGGTTCATGACAGCATATGACTCAATGGGTCTAATGATTGTTTGATATAACCCATAAGAATAAGAAGGAATTTTTTCCAAGATGTGTTTTTCCCTAAAAATAATTGAAGTAATGAGAAGGTATTCATTACTATCATCATTCATAGTTTCAATGTGATATCCATTTCGGCGAATATCCTTGAAAATAAGAAGATTTCGCTTGGATTTAGCAAAATAAAGGGCATCATTAATGTGGATTTTAGTTCCTCTAGGTAAAATAATAGTTGCTCTTCCGGAGCCTTGAATCAAGTCTACAGGACCTGATATTGTATTAACATTAGACTTAACCAACGATATGTTGGAAAAATATTTTTTATCACAAATGATTGCGTGTGTTGTGGCACAATCTGCAAGACACGCATCTACATTGGATGTCATATGATGTACCAAGTTATGAGAAAGATCCATGTATCTTAAAGTATAAATAAAGAGAAGAATTTAAATAAGAAATAATAAAATGTGAAATAAACTATAAAAGATGAATAATAAACAATGTGTTTAAAGATGATAACAAAATCATTAATGTGGATTTTAGTTCCTCTAGGTAAAATAATAGTTGCTCTTCCGGAGCCTTGAATCAAGTCTACAGGACCTGATATTGTATTAACATTAGACTTAACCAACGATATGTTGGAAAAATATTTTTTATCACAAATGATTGTGTGTGTTGTGGCACAATCTGCAAGACATGCATCTACATTGGATGTCATATGATGTACCAAGTTATGAGAAAGATCCATGTATCTTAAAGTATAAATAAAGAGAAGAATTTAAATAAGAAATAATAAAATGTGAAATAAACTATAAAAGATGAATAATAAACAATGTGTTTAAAGATGATAACAAAATAAACCTATTTGCAAAGAATTAAATAAGAACATAACATTTAATCATAACAAACATTTCCATCACTAATTAGATGGTCAATTTTCCCATTAGGATTCTCAAAGAAATCTAAAACATCTAAATGAGTTAGATCTACCGAGCCATCACTATCAATGAAGTTCATTTTAATTTCCTTTCCTTTTGCTTTTATTGAGGCTTGATAAAGGTCAACAAAATGTTTTGGAGTATGAAAAGTACGTGACCAATGTCCTTTCATGCCACATCTATAACACTTATATTCTCACAAACATGTTTACTTTGTGGTTCTATCCCCTTTTCAGGTTGTGCCTTTGAATTATTCCACTTCTGGTGGTTTGAGTTGTTCTTTTTTACTTTGAGAACCACTACGATGAGAAGAATTGTGTTTACCACGACCTCGAACGTGACCACGTCCTTGACCTCGTCTATATCCAAGTCCTTGTCCATGTCCAAGGGTTTGAACACATGTGGTATTGGCTTCAGGCAATGACATAGACCCAATAGGACGAGATTGATGGTTTTTCAATAATAACTCATTATTTTGTTCAGCCACAAGAAGACTTGAGATCAATTCTGAATATTTAGTGAAACGACGCTCTCGATATTGCTGCTGTAGGAGCACATTCGAGGCATGAAAAGTCGTGAATGTTTTTTCAAGTTTAATTGTGAGCTAATTTTGAATAAGGCCGAGTTGTAGTCACTAACAGACTTGAAATCTTGTAATCTCAAGTGCATCTAATCATAGCGTGCCTTTGGAAGGATTACGGTCTTTTGGTGGTCATATCGTTCCTTTAGATTATTCCAAAGGATGAAATGATCTTTAATTGTAAGGTATTCACCTTTTAATCCTTCATCGAAGTGATGGTGAAGGAATATCAAAGCTTAGGCGCGATCCTGCAGGGATGTGTCATTTCCTTCTTTAATGGTATTTCCAAGTTTCATCGCATCTAGATGAATTTTAGCATCCAGAACCTAAGATAAGTAGTTCTTGCCTGAAATATTGAGGGCATTAAATTCAAGCTTTGCAAGGTTTGACATTATCTAAAAGCTATATATAATATTAATAAGAGAGATATTTCAATTATTATAATAAACTATTAATAAAATGCTTTAACAATATTTCAAGTAAACAATATCTAAAAATATAATGACCTAAAATTTATCAATTATAAATATGGTAAAAATGTATAAATATGAAATAAGAATTAAAATTTAATATATATATATATATATATATATATATATATATATATATATTTTTTTTCTTTTTTTCATAGCTTCGGGCTATGATTATTTTATCATAACAAAAATGTGCAAAGTAATATATAGCTTCAAGTTATGAATTATTTTATGTAAATTTGTGCATAACTTTGGGTTGTGAACTTTCATTATGTAAATTTGTACATAGCTTCAGGCTATGAACGTTTATTTATTTATTTATTTTATAGCTTCTGGCTATATAATATTGTTTGGTATAACATCCAGTTATACCTATATAATTAAAAATAAATAATTAGGGATCATATACATAACTTCTAGTCATGTATCTATAATTCTGTAATTTTCCCCCATAACTTCTGATTATAGGAATTGCACATATTTTTCATAACTTCTGGTTATGAATTTACCCCATAATTTATAATTTACCCCATAACTTCTGGTTATAGGGATTATACATATTTATGTATTCAAATAAAATAAATGAAAATAGAGATCAAAGGGTAATAAAATAGAAAATTATGATATAAGTTTATCACATACCTTTTTATGAGAAAGAAGAGAGAAAAGTCTTTCTATTTCTTTGAAAAGGAGAATATCTTTCTATTTCTCTTAATAGAGAAAAATCTTTCTATTTATTTTGTAGAGACTAGTCGTGCTGATAACATGTTATAAAATTATAAAGTGAAAGAAGAAGAAAACAAGAAAGAGAAATTAGAATGTAGGAAGAGAATAAAATAGATTTTCATTAGAGGTATCTCCATTTTATAGGGAGTCACAAAGAGATATACATCAATATGGATGATCATCCACAAGTTCCTATAATCCGATAAATTCTCACATTTTCTAATAGATATAAATATTTGTATTTGTTTAAATATTTTATATGATAAAAATTTAAAGGAAGTATATATAAATAATTACCATATTATTAATCAAATGGTCATGCTACCTATTTTGTTAACCATAGCCCCAAGTTCAATTCCCTACCATGCAAAGCTCTTTTTATTATTACCAAAACCTATCTCACATAAAAAAATCTACAAACCACTTATACCTGCACACATTATGAGGAAGTAAATGGGCTTGGAATGAAGAAACTTAAGCCACAAGGATGGGGTGCCCATCTAATTTTTGGTCAAACGATGGTTGATTGGTTTTCATGAAACTGGACAGTCCGTCCAATTTGATGGTTCGATTGTTGGCTTTAGCGGTTTGATAGTGGTCCAACCTCTGTCTAATCTATTTCACTAAGCCAAACTAGAAAGCCTATCAGTCGATGATCAGACTAATTGGTTCGATTTGATTTTTAAAACATTGAGTAGGATAAATCAAAACTAATTGTTAAAGTTTTTTGTTTTTGTTTTTGTTTTTTGTTTACAACTATTCTTGTTAATAGATGGTTGTTCAATTCAAGAAATCAATGCATCTATGCATGCAAGGTTTGGCTTTTTGTGCTTTACAACTATTTTATGGTTGTCTAGTTTAAGAAATTTGAAGAAATCAATGCACCAATATATGCAAGGCTTGGCTTCGATATTTGCAGTTTTTGGGATTTGGACAAAATTCCATGGGCAAGATGGATTGTGGCTAATTTTTGGAGCTACGTTCATGGATGGATATGATCCATAAACTTTTTTAATGAACAAAATAAATAATGTATGCCATTATTGAAGTGGGTTTGAGCTCTATTCTATCTTATTTTGCTTCATCTTCTCAACTACCAAACAAGGGTTCAAAACAATGGCCTTGTAGAAAAAGCTTCCTTTGTTTTTAAAAAGATGAAATTATGCAAAAATAAATGTTTATAAATTTTAGAATTGATAAAAATTTTCTATGTTCTAATCAAGTATATATTTATATTTTAAAATATAATATTATAAATTACTTGTTTTTACACCATCATGTTAATGAAATTATCATTTTATAAAACAAATTCCAAACAAGTTTTTTGTTTTTGTTGTTTATAAATTTTTTTTTATTGATTCAACCAAACATGTTTTCTTGTTCATTAGAACAAAAAATTATTTTTCAAAATTTAGTTTCCAAAGGCTTTTTTGTTTTTAAAAATAGTTGAGAATTGTTTTTGAAAACATTCTTAAACAAAGTTGAAAATTTTGAACTATTAATTTTCCTAAAAGTTTAAGTTATTCGGAAAATTAGTTGTTTAATATGGTGTTAGAGCCTCGTTTAGTGGGAGTGTTGGGATTGAGCCCCTAAAAGCAAGATATAATGTAACAAAGTTAGATTTCACCTTCTCTAAGTTTTTTTTTTTTTTTATGCATTAACATTGATTTGAGCGTTCGGCTCATATATCTTACATTGTACATGATTTGGTTCCATTAGGAGTTGCATAGAGGATACAAGTCATGGGTCTCTTATAAGTAAATAAGTTGTCCATAGTTAGTTCATGAATTTGGGCAATTCGTAAAAACTGTAGTACACTACCTCCTAATTGGAGGATGATTTATCTTAGTCATCGAGATAGGTTTCCCTTGGTGAGCACACTAGTGTATATGATGCACATTAAACATGAGCTATGGTGAATCATAAAATAAGGCTATCGATTATCATGATCCACTAAACTACTATTATACCTCATGAATCTCAAACTTGAGACGATATTAAGCATGTGTCAAAGTCAACAAGAGGCTTTGACTTATGGGTGACACCCTAAAGTGGTCACATATCCTTATGGATTGGGTCACTGTTGATGGAGGCTAGTGATAATAGGTATTCTCAATAAAGGCACCATGATATCTCATGGGTTTAGGATAGTGTGTCCCTTTGGGTGATTCAAAGAACATGTGATCTAGAAGACTATGGTCATAACATTTCCTTCAATGGAAATTTGACATATGGTCCTTGGAGTTAGAATATGTTAATTGATCACATAATAAGTGAGATTTGTAACTCAAGGATTGGAGAGGTAATCTTGATAGGTGATAAGACTACCTTATTAGATTACGGACACCAGTTCACAGGGAGTCTGCATGCAGTGGATAATAGGTTACAAACTCAAACTTTATCTCATTGTTATTTACATAAAGTATTAGAGTATGTTTGATTCTTTGTACTAATATGTTGAATCAACTTTAGAATTGGATTTTGAGAGAGCTAGTACTCTTATAGGTCCCAATGGTCCTTACTCAATCTGATAAAGCTCATATACCATTATGACATGGTTTATGAGGGTTGGATTGACTCTAGGTTCATTTTTGTGCATAAGGGTGTTTTGGTAATTATACAAGATTGCATAAGGAATAGTGAACAAAGTCTTTGGATTAGACTAATTAATTACTTAATTAGATGGCCATGTGTAAACCCTCCATTTTTTCTCCTTAGCACATGCCCTGATTAAGTGCTCTTTCAGTACTCTACAATAGTTTCTGGTGGTCCATTACTACTCATATGGCTTACCTTTTTTAGCCACTCTGGATAGTAGATACACTCTTATGACGGCTTGCTTAGACATATTTAGGCCATTAGACACTCCCTAGCACACTTAGACACACCCTAAGTCACTTAAGCACTTTTCAGATCACACTAGGCACCTAGGCCCACAAAGAACTTAACTCATTTAGGTTCACCTAGGCCCATTTAGATTCATCTAGGCCCACTTAGGTACACTTTGGCCCATCTTGATGTACCTCAACCCATTTTGGTAACCTTTAGGTAATTCCTACATGGCTTATGTAGTTCGCATGATTTGCATTTTTAACACTCACAAGTACTTAATTTCTTATTTATTTATTTTCCTATTTATTTATTATTTAGTATTATTTGTTTATTTTTCTTTATTTATTTACCTATTTTTAAAAAATTGCATGTGGTTGGTTATCTTGTCTCTTTTATTATTATTATTATTATTATTATTATTATTATTATTATTATTTACCTATTTTCATTTCTTTCTTTTTTTCAAAATATTTTTTTTAGTATTTACTTATTTATTTAGGTAAAAAATAAATAAATAAATAAAATCGTGCAACATGGATTCACTATTGGAACTACACCTCAACTAGGCCTAACCACAACTAAGCCTCACCAATTGCCTAAGTTTTTCCAGAGTCCCACCTTTGCATGGCCATGCATGACCATATGGTTGCACATCATCTTCTTTATATGCATGCAATTGACTAGGCATGATCACCAAAATTTGAAAGGTGAGGGAAGAGAAAGGGAAATAGAGAATTGGAAAAAAATGAAGGACAAGTTAGGACTTAGGGAAATGAAAAGAGGTTTGAACTACATGGAAAAAGAGGCAAGCTATGATTTTCGAAGGGACCTAGAAGCCTTTAGGAGGAAGGATTCTGAGAAGGATAAGAAAGTTTTTTTTAGAAGAAAAAGAAGGAGGAGGGATCTTTAGGATTTAAAGAGATGTTGAGAGGTTTTGGAAATGGGTGGTTATGATTTTTTTTTAGGAAAGAAAAATGGAAGAAAGAACAAGAATTTTGGAAAAGAGCAGGGTGAAAAAGACTGAAAGGAGAGAGAGGTTAAGAGGTTGAAAAGTTTTAGAAGGGGGTGGTTCTGATTTTCTTTAGGAAAGAAAGATGGAAAAAAGAAAAATAATTTTGGAAAAAAGTAGGGTGAAAGACTAAAAGGAGATATAGACAGAGAGGGACCATAGGAGAGATTGACTAGTGGAAAATAGGAGAAAAAAAAAATCAAAGAACTGTGAGGAAGAAGAAAAAAAAAAAAAAAAACCACCCGAAGAGAAGCCATACACCATCAGGATCATGTCATCTTCTCTAACCTACACTCATCATCAGTGATTTCAATCACCATCAAAGAAGACACAAAGGTGAGTTTTGATAGCCTTATTTTTTATTTTGAATAAAAAAATCAGTAACTTGGAGATGTATACTGGTTATGGAAGGATGTTAACGAGATGCTTTGTTTAATTTAAAAAGAAGAACAAATAGATGTGGGAATGAATGGTGGCTAGACTTGGAAATGCTTTGTTTAGTTTAAAAAAATAAATAGATGTGATATGAATGATAACTGATCACAGATGAATATGTAAGTGGCTGAAACTTAGTTTCATTTTTTTTCCTTTTTTTTTTTTTTGGTTTTCTATGGTGATTAATGTTTGGCTTCGGATCATTGAAAATTCTTGAGATGAACAGTTCAAAGATGGATTATGTGTCTCCCATGAATAAATTGATTGAATTATCAATAATTAGCAACTTAAGTGTAGTATCTTTGGACATGATGCTTACCAATTTGGTCCAATGTTGGCAAAGTTAAGTAATCTATCCATTCATTGATCATGTTTTTTTTTTTTTTTTTTTAGTTTCTAGGTTTTCATGCTTCGAGCCCTAAGTTGCCTTTTAGCCTCTCATGGGGGCGATGTCACATTCACAATCCATAATTGGGTAAAAATCCATAATTTGAATTAAAAGAAACTAAAAACAATATATTCAATAAAGAAGAAAAGAAAACAAACCAAAGTTCTCATCCTCTTCCCTACAAAGTTGTCAAACTCCCGAGAAATGATCTAAGATTCCTAAACCTTAGAACTAAGAGAGTTTGTATAATATCATCAATTACCTAACATGTGGCATACTCTCATTGGTCACTTATTACAAAATAATTACTTTAAAATGACTAAAAATAATAATAAAATGGTGATTTATAATCATGTGGGGCCCACTTAAGATGGATAGAGTGCCCTAAATGCAATTCCCAAGGTAGAGGAGGCAAAACATCAAAGTGGTAGTGGGTGAATTCAAAATTGGGGTCATTTCAAATTGGATTTTGAATTTATAAGTTGAATTTTCGAAATCATTTTGAAATGGTCATTCAACTTTGTGCGGTTGTTTTCAAATGGCTATAACTTTTTCATTTAAGCTTTGATTTGCACACCGTTTCAAGCGTTAGACTCCTAACTTCCCAAGATTCAAAATGATATATAGTATGCTTAAATGGACTTTGGAAAGTGCTCAAAATTTTTCCTCAAAATCAAAGTACATGTTGCCACCAGATTTTGAGTTCTAAATTCCATGCAGCTTGATGAATGTTGCTTCATGCCTCATTTCCCATGTTTTATTGTCTTTCTTCTTACTCCATAATGATCATTTCTCATCTCCTAAATCCATGATATCCTCGTCTTGCCTTTCCTCATGGTCCATGAGTTTTGACTCGTTTATTTCCTCATTTAACCCTTTTTTGATCTTTCAAAAGCTAAAGTGATTCAACTTGCACCCTTTTCTTCCCTTGAACTTGAGATAAATCCCCAAAATAAAAGTTAAATTCATGGCTAGGGCCTTAGCATTGATTTAGGTCAATTTGGGTGATTTGAGTGTCCTTTGGTGAACAAATGATATCGAATATGTGCTATTATAGCACATATTTTGGCTTCAATCAATGATTAATGTTGTTTGCCCGACTTAGGATCTTCGCATTAGACATTATACTAGGACATATTCTATTTCATTTGGGCTATTGAGATTTGCTTGATGGTTAGTACATAGATGGACGCTCAGTGATTTTTTCTTGACTCAAGATTTTTGCATCAAATGTCATATTGGGGCTTATTCCCTTTTCTTTGATGAGATTTACTTAGGCGTTGATGCATAGATGGATGATTAGTGTTGGTTGCTTACCTTGACTTTGAAATCAAACATTATACACTACAACATATTTCCCCCACTCTGGTAAGATGATCAATCATTTATCTCACCTTCTGTCACACCCCAGGTTTCAAACTTAACAATTGATATTCAAATACAACATAAGTGCTTTAAAAAATTTAGAGATACAAAAATTTAAATGCTGAGTTCTTACTTGATTTTGTGCAAAAATAGAAAATGAAAACCTGTTATAAAGAGGTTTACATCTTGTATTAAACTTTGTAACTATTAGTTAACAAAATATGATCTATTTCACAAAAAAAAAACTTGTACTACATTACTTTACATATGCCAAAACCCCATGGTTCACTATGCGTAGTCCATAGTACAAGTGTACATGACAAATACACATTACATCATTCCTTCAAAAAGATGTAGTCTTTGTATGATACAAAGACAAAGCCTCAAAACACCTTCAATGCGAGCAAATAACATCCAATCAACAGAAAAGCAATGCTCAAACATTATTTCCAACATAGGTTTTTTGACTTGCATCTAAAAGTGGAAGTGATAGGGTAAGTTCATAACTCAGTAGAAAAGTTTATAACCACCCTAGACGTATCCTTAAAAACCTTGAATTAAACGTATAATAGCATGCATGATAAACATTTTATAACCATTAACAAATATGTAATAATGTCAAACATGTATGCATGTTTTTTATGGTTTCATCTCTGTTTTTCCTCATCCATCCTTTCACAACTAATAAACAACTAACCCCAACAATGTACACATCAAATATCAATGCTCTACAACATACTCGGTCAATATAATGATATGACTATTCTGGGACTATCACCCAAGGGTAAGTTACCCTGTGTCTTCTGAGACTCATACCTAAGGGCAAGACTAACCATGTGTCTTAAGGGACTAAAACCTAGGGGTAGGACCAACCCCATACACCCACATCGGAGTGTCTTCCTTGAGGACTTTAGGGACTTTCACCCAAGGACCCACAGTCCCACATAAACAATATATCAAAGATAGTGCCTATAGCTTCACATAAACACTTCCCACATATCAATCAATTATTTGGATATCATCTGTCATTATTCCATATCCTTTTTGCAATACAAACACACCATGAACCATTTCCACAACAATGAACCATGAATCTTCATACCAATATACGTTCCAATATTGTTGTAATATTTCAACACGATAAACCGAGATGCAATGACACGTTAAAACATTTCATGAAATCATAGAAATGATGTGAAATTTCAATAAATGTTTCAAGGAAAGAAACCAAGATACACCATGGAATGGTATAAAATTCTCTACCTGACACCAACTTCTCATTTGTGATTCTTCTATGTAGGCGATCTTTGCCTATTACAAGGGATTGAAATGAAACACATAATTTAGGTTTCCTAACCATGAAAAATTTATACAATTAAAACTTATGACATTTTCCTTTCTTACTAATTTTTAACAATTTATTGTTAATTTTTAATTCTCATATTCTCTAATCTACATGCCCATAGGTTTTCAAATCAAATTTGAATTGAATTAAATAATCTTTACTTATTACAAGGAATTGAAATGAAACACATACTTTAGGTTTCCTAACCATGAAAATTTATACAATTAAAACTCATGACATTTTCCTTTCTTACTGATTTTTAACAACTTACTGTTGTTAATTTTTAATTCTCATATTCTCTAATTTACATGCCCATAGGTTTTCAAATCAAATTTGAATTGAATTAAACAATCTTTACACTGCATATTAATATTCCCCAATTAATTATCAAATACTAATTGTTTTGATTTTCCTAAAGCCTAACCCATTAACAAGTCCCAAGTATCCAAATAACCTAATTAATCACATGCTTTACTAATCTACTTTTCAATCAAACCAAACTAAACAAAGATGTATGTTGATCTTTCCATTAATGAAATACTTAAGCTAAAACACTTTAAACCTTAATTAATTCTTATTTTTAACTAAAACATGTTTATAACTAATTACACTGAAATTTTACACAAACTTTACCAATAATTTATTTCAAAATATCATTAGGAACCCAAATATACCAAAATTACTAAATTAATCTACTCTCTCTAGATTCTCTCTCTAACCCAAGTTGCTACAGGGACAAGGCTCCAAAACGAGGCTGTAGGCCATAAGGCTACCATTAATCTCAACTTTCCAAAATTGTTGTTTAGTCATTGTTGTTTAATCCTTCATGTTATCCAATATTAAACCTATAACTGTCCTTTAAGTTTTCATAACTCTAATCAACCCCTAAGAACCCAATAAGCATGCTTACGTCATTAACTAATCCCACTTAACCTTAATCAAGGTTTAATTCATAATTAAACAAGATTATCACTAAACTAGTTGTAACATCTAATTAAGCACGTTTAAAGTTAAGTACTAAGATAATCACTATTGCCTATTTAATTCATTCATTCTAGGTATTACACCTTCATAGTTCCTTAGTCCACTTGGAGGATTTTCATTTTTACATGAGTAGTCACTTTTCAAGAGATTTCATTATATGACTCCATCGAAGCATTTTCAAGTCTCGATTTTTTTCGTTATCCGGTTCCTGACAAAGTATTCTTTAGATTGAGACAGTGGCCAAATTAGTTTCAAATTGAGCAATGGCCTCAAACTTTCAATGATTTACAATATTAGGGTATCCCCATATGATCTTTGTTGTGATAAAGGTAGATCACATTAGGTTCCACCCAAAGAGCATTGATGGACTCTTTAGTCATTATGAGACAGATTGTTTCCACCACAACTATTCTATAGATTGGGTTATCCAAATGAGTTGGGATGTATACACTTTAAGATTTGTTTTTAGATAAGTTGTGATGTACAAACTTTGAGATTTGTCTTTCTATGATTTTCCAACAGAGCATCTTTGAGACATAGAGAATTTTTTTGGTTCAATTTTTTCAAAGGTTTTTTATTATGATGCACCAATTTTTTGACCTATTGATTTCAGTAGATGATTGATTTATCGATTGTTTTATTAGTGTGAGTACCCTGAATCAAGCTATTTTTCCCCTCCCAAGCCTAATAGTGTGATTCTTGGTATTTAGAGTTTAAATTTTAGAGCACATTTCTTTCCTATTTGCTTTCAAGTCTACCTTTGTTTTTTAGTTCCTTTTAAGCCTCGAGCCTTATAGCCCTAAACTATCCTTTCTTTTTAGGCCTTGAGCTATCATTTCCTTTTAAGCCCTAAGCCTTGTAGCCCTGAGCTATCATTTCTATTTAGGCCCTAAGCCTTATAGCCCTAAGCTATCCTTTTTATTTAAGCCTTGGGCCATGTAGCCCTAAGCTAACCTTTCCTTTTAGGCCCTGAGCTTGGTAGCCTTGAGTTTTCTTTTCTTTTTAGGCCTGAGCCTTGTTACCTTAAGCTATTCTTTTCTTTTAAGCCTTGAGCCTTATAGCCTTGAGCTATCATTTCCTTTTAGGCCCTGAGCCTCGTAGCCTTGAGCTATCCTTTCATTTTAGGCCTTGAGCCCCATAGCCCCATAGCCCCATAGCCTCGAGCTTTCCTTTCCTTTTAAGCCCTAAGCCTTATAGCTTTGAGTTATTTTTCTCCTTTCTAGGCCCTCAGCCTCGTAGCCCTAAGGTAACCTTTTTCCTTTTAAGCCTAGAGTCTTTCCAACCCTGAATTGAGCCTTCATCATTTAGTCACCCTTAAGTGGTTTGACCTAAGGTTTGCGTATCACACTTTCCTTCTAGCCGATTAGTCATAAAGCTCAAAGATCATAGCCTTGAGTTGTTCATACAACCCTATGTTATTCATCGTAACCCTAAGTTACTCCTTACATCACAACCCAGAGTCGTTCATATCATCCACAATCCTGAGTTGTTCATGGGATTTAAAGCCTTGAGCTCATAACCAAGAGTCGTTTATGTCATCCACAGCCTTGAGCTATTCATAACACTTCGAGCCCTGTGCTCATGACCTAGAGTCATTCATGTCATCCATAGCCTTGATTTGTTCATAGCATTTAGAGCCCTAAGCTCACAACCTAGAGTTGTTCATGTCATCCATAACCCTAATCTATTCATAACATCTAGAGCTTTTCCACAACCTTGACTTGTTCATAGCATTTAGAGCCCTAAGCTCATGACCCAGAGTCATTCATGTAATCCACAATTTGGAGTTATTCATCACATTTAGAGCCTTGAGCTAACGACTTAGAGTCATTTGCATCATCTGCATCCCTAAAATGTCCATTTTCCTCATTCTAGTCACCTTTAAGTGACTTTGACTCGACACTATGAGTCGAAAAACATCCTGATTGGCTAGCATTTAGAGCTCTAAGCTCACAACCCAGAGTCGTTTATCTCATTTGTGACCCAGAGTCAATCATAACATTTAGAGCCTTGAGCTCACAACCAAAATCGTTCATCTCATTTGCGACCTAGATTCATTCATAATATTTAGAGTGTTGAGCTCACAACTCAGAGTCGTTCATCTCATCTATGACCTACAATCATTCATAGCATTTAGAGCCCTAAGCTTATGACCAATAGTCGTTTATCTCATCTTGACCCAGAGTTATTCAAATCATTTAGAGCATTGAGATCACGACCTAGAATCATTCATCTCATCTTTGAACCATAGTTATTTTCAGTATTTAAAGCCCTGATCTCACAACCCAAAGTGATTTATCTTATCATGACCTAGAGTCATTTGCAGCATTTAGAGCCCTAAGCTCCTGACCCAAACTCATCCGCTTTCATTTATGAATTATAGCCATTCTTTTCATCCCTTTCTATCCTTGTGTTATTCATCACACATTTTTCTCTCCTTTTATCACCTTTTTTGTGCGTCGTTGTTCCATCCTTGTTGTTGTGACCCCGTGTTTGAGCTCACCTCATTTCAGTCATTGTTTGTAATTTTGCTCACATTTTCTTACACTCATGATCTCTACCGAAAAAGGCATATTTGTATGTCCTTCATTTTGTCTCCTAGCACATGCCTTGTTAAGTACTTTTTCAGTACTCCATAATAGTTCCCGAGTGGCGCTTTGCTACACGTATAGCTTAATTTATTTTTTTAACCACCTTGGAGACTCTAATTGAGGGATTTATCTAACCTCTCATTGTGACCATTGCTAGCCCTGAGTAAGGTTTAGGTTTTCCTTCTAGGATATCCCATCAAGGAAGAGTTGCAAGCCCAAATGTCATCATCGAGTCCCTCTCAAAGTTGGCAACCTCAAAGCTAGCGAACAACCTTAAGATGCATTGATGAGGCATCTTTCCCCAAGAACGCAAAGTTCTCTTCTAGCAACCACACAACATGGTTTGAGGAGAAGTTTTTGCCAGCTCGCCAAGTGCAGTTGGACGAAAGCACCGAATCTACCCGAGTATCAATGAAAAGGAGGTGCGACAGAAGGTCACATCTATTAGATGCGATGCGAGCCCGATTGAGACCTCAGACGCCATGCATAAAGGAAAAATCGAGCATGGTGGAAACCTTGGAGGCCCGTCTAGGTCCCTCAGCTGCAACAATTATGTCGAAGTGACCTTCTCATCTATCAAGACAGTGATAAGTAAAGGCCCCAACAGATCGAGCTCCACCCAGCTCTATCAGTCGGCGATTGGATGACAAGCTCTCCACGCCATTCGATCCTCATATTATTAATTATGAACCACCTCGAGGGTTCATAGCCCCAAAATTCACAACATACGATAGAACAAATGATCCGTTCGATCACATCATGCACTTTAGGCAGCTCATGGCCCTTGATATAGGGAATGATGCACTGTTGTGCAAAGTCTTTTTGGCCAACCTACACAGCCAGACTCTCTTTTGGTTCCACCATTTCCTGAAGAATTCCATGAACAATTTTCGGGATTTATCGGAGGCCTTTGTGGGCCATTACTTATGTTCAGATCACCATAAGCAGAACATAAGCACTCTGCAGAACATCAAGATGCAGGAAAACGAGTCCCTCAGAGACTTCATAAAATAGTTCGGACAAGTTGTGCTCCAGGTGGAGTCCTACAGTATGGACGTCATCATACATATCTTCAAGCGAAGCATTTGTCCAGGCACACCATTCTTTGAGTCTCTTGCAAAGAAACTGCCGACAACAATGGACGACCTATTCAGATGAGCAAATAAGTACTCCATGCTTGAAGACGACATCCGGGTGGCTACTCAGTAAGTCTTAGTCACCAATCGTCCAACCAGGCATGACCAAGTAGGAAACCCTAAGCCCTCAAACCAGTCAAGGCAAGCTAACAAGAGGTGGGATGGCCAACATCAATAGAATTAGGTGAGATTGACCCCCCTCAATATCTCATATGAGAAACCTCTTCCGATGATCCGCAATTTGTCTGACTTCAGGTGGCCAGAGCTAATCAAAACAGATATGGCTAAACGGGATCGAAGCAGAAGGTGCACTTATCATAAAGATCACAACCATACCACCAAACAATCTAGAAGTCTCCACTACTTGGTGGAAAGACTAATAAGAGCCGAACACCTGAAACAATATGTTCGCACAACTGGCGGGCAAAGAGAGACGACCCAAGACCTAGTCGTCCAAGCCCTCGCATCTTCAGCAGTTCCTAGAGTTGTCATCAACTACATCCATGGAGGCCCTATTGACGAAAGATACAACTCTAAATGGAAAAGGCAAAGATTGCTTCGCGCGACCTTTGTAACAGAGTGGGTCAGCTCCGTTCAACACAACTTTTCGGAATGAAGTATGCACCTTGTCGATGGCACAATTACCTTCGCTATCTAGGTATTACAACCACACGAAGATGCCTTAGTCCTAACACTTAGAATAAGTGGGTTTGACCTGAGAAGGGTTCTGGTTAATCCAAGTAGCTCAATTGACCTTTTACAAATTTCAGCCTATAAGTAGATGGGCCACTCACCATCTATCCTAGAGAACCTAGGGCGATTACTATCTGGGTTCAATGGAGCCACGACAACCTCTCAAAGTGATGTTGTATTGCCTGTCCAAGTTGATCCAGTCACCTTTAATGTACAGTTCTCGATGGTTAAAGATTTGTCCCATTTCAATGCCATTATGAGACGCGCATTGCTTCAAGAATGAAGGTCGTTCCCTCTACATACCATCAGATGGTGAGCTACCTCACTGAGGAGGGGCAAATTGATCTCCTTGGCAGCTAACTAGCCACACGCCAATGCTACTAGGTGGCCCTAGACTCCGGACATTCAGCCAATGAAGAGACACGTCTGGAATCATCAAATACAAAAGAGCAATAACAATTACTAAGTCTGGCAAGACTGATCCCCCTCAGTATCTCATATGAGAAACTCCTCCCGATGATCCACGATCTATCTAACTTTAGGTGGCCAGAGCCGATCAAGACAGATCCGGCTAAATGGGATCTAAATAGAAGGTGCACCTATCATAAAGATCACGACCATACCACCGAACAATATAGGAGTCTCCACTACTTAGTGGAAAGACTAATAAGAGCTGGACACCTGAAACAATATGTCCACGCAACTGGTGGGCAAAGAAAGACAACCCAAGACCTAGCCATCCAAGCCCTCGCATGTTTAACAGCTCCCAAAGTTGTTATCAACTACATCCATGAAGGCCCCGTTAATTGATTACTACCAAAAAGTGCTATTTTGTAGACCTAATTATAATGGTTTTAAGCACCTTTGTGTAGTAATCATATTCATTTAACCCAATTAATTCATTAAGGTCCTTAGTAATTGGTTTTAACCATTTTGTGGCAAGTTTACATGTTTTTATCAGCTTATGAATCAATTCAAGCATGCCAAATGATGGAGGAGCTACTTGGACAAGTTATGGCAAAGCTTTTGGAAGCTCAAATTCATGAAGAACCAAGCTTTGGAGCTCCATAGCCCTTTGCCAAAGTCGTTCAAAGTATGCAAGGAAAGAACAATGGAGAAGAGGAAAATAGAAGACAGCAGCTGCAGTCTTCTTTCGCACTTTTGGAGTACTTCCCGAAGTCCATTTTTTACATTCTATATACCATTTCAAAGCTCTGGAAGTCAAGAATCCAACGCTTTAAACCGTGCACGATTTAGAGCTGAAATGAGGAAGATATGGCCTTCGGAAGCCAACTGCTCCAGGTTATGCGAAAATTCGCACGACACAAGGTGTTATGCGAAATTCGCATAACACCTTCAAAATTCGCATAACCCATGCATGTTGCGAATTTTCCTCTGTTTTTGCCGACTCCACTTTAGATATTTTCCTATGTATTTTGTGATGTAATTTCCTTTCTTATCCTTGTAACTAACCAATCACAAGCTTTTGCTTTTGTAAAGATTATATAAGGGGTGGAAATCACCTCTTGGATCATATAGAATATAGAACATAGGTTACGTTTTACACTTAGTAAAATAGAGAGCTCTCTCATTTCTCTTTTCTCTTTACTATTTTCTATTTTCTTAATAGCCAAACAACCTCTGAGGGCTTTTCCTCAGAGGATGATTGGCTAAAACTTTTGGTTTCTCAAAGTATGGATGTTATGTGATGACTTGGATGCAATCCCATGGAAATTTCTCGCACCCGGAAGGTAAGGTAGTCGTTTTTCATTAAAGGTTCATTAATGCAAAGTTTGGTTTTTATTTCCTTTGGACAACTTCCAACGGCCAATACTTGATAAGCTTTTGGATTTCTATCCATTAATTATCTCCTACGAGCTATTGGAAGGTGAGGTTTTCAATTCCAAGTTTTGTATTAATCCGTTAGAACCAATTTCAATGGCCATTGAAAGTTGAGTTTATCACTTGGAATGACTTTGAGTTGCCAATATTTGGTAAGCTTTTGGCTTTAGACCATTAGTTATCTCTTACGAGCCATTCAAAGGAAGTCTAAGGTGAATAACCATTGATGAAATTCACTATCATCTGTTTTGTCATTTTAAAGGATTAAAACTTGATTTGCTAAATCCATACCGGTTCGGGAAGCAAGCATCACCATAATTGCAACCCCAATGCGAGGAGCCTATCCTGAGATTTCCAATTTGCATAAGAGCCAGAGCATAGCTATCCTATCTTTGAGAAACTTGTTTTTACACCCTTTCATTTTAGTCTTTAATGTTAGCTTAGATTAGTTTAAATCTTTCTAAAACATTTACATCTTCTTTTAAAGCTAACATCCATAAGAAAATCACCTATTTTCCTAATTTGAATATCACTTGTGTTTGCGAAAACCCTTCCCAGTGAACGATCCTATAACCACTATGCTATAGTAGCTTGGCTACTTTAGTAATAGTATTCAAGGTATAAATTTTGTTGATACGCCTTTAAAGCTAAGCTACCATGAGTCGCATCATTAATGAAAGATATAGCTCTAAACAGAAAAGGCAAAAGTTACTCTGTGTGGCCTTTGTAAGAGAGTGGGTCAATTTCGTTCAACACAACTTTTTGGAAGAAAGTATGCACCCTATTGATGGCACAGTTACCTTTGCTAGTCGAGTATTACAACCACACAAAGATGCCCTAGTCCTAACACTAAGAATAAGTGGATTCGACGTGAGAAGGGTTCTGGTTGATCCAGGTAGCTCAATTGACCTCTTACAAATGTCAGCCTATAAGCAGATGGGCCACTCACCATCCATCCTAGAGAACCTAAGGCGATTACTGTCTAGGTTCAATGGAGCCACAACAACCTCTCAAGGTGATGTTGTATTGCCCGTCCAAGTTGGCCTAGTCACCCTGAATGTACAATTCTCGATGGTCGAGGATTTGTCTCATTTCAATGCCATTATGGGACACACATTGCTTCACAAAATGAAGAGCATTCCTTCTACATACCATTAGATGGTGAGCTACCTCACTGATGAGGGGCAAATCGATATCCTTGGTAGCTAGCTAGTTGCACGCCAATGCTACCAGATGACCTTAGACTCTAGATATTCAGCCAATGAAGAGGCACATCTGGAATCATCAAACACAAAGGAGCAATAGCAATTATTGAGTCTGGCGGAGAAGGATCCACCTACAGTTGATCCACTCCAGTCATTGTGCCTCTTGCATGACACAGATTGAATCACCTATACTAGCTCCTTACTCACACAAGATGAATTAGAGCTACTCAGAAGTGTGTTTCAATGAAACAAGGACGTCTTTGTTGGACTCACTCGGATATGTTGGGAATCCATCTATCTGTGGCCTCTCACAAGCTTAATGTCATATCTTCATCTCATCCTGTCTGGCAAAAGATTCAACGTTTCCATCCGGATAGGTAGAGAATCTTCTAGACGAAAATTGACAAGTTGCTAACGGCCGAATTTATTAGTGAAGTCAAGTATCCGAATTGGTTGGCAAACATGGTGGTCATTCCAAAGAAGAATGGGAAATGGCGAGTTTGTGTTGATTACACCAACCTGAATGATGTTTGTCCAAATGATAGTTTTCCCTTACCTCGGATAAATCAGATAGTCGACGCCACCATCGGGCATGGGATGCTTTCCTTTCTAGACGCTTTCTCCAGATACCACCCATGTTCTAATCCCCATGTTCTAGCTAGATGAGCAGAAGACAACCTTTGTTACACCTCATAGGTTGTACTACTACAAAGTCATGTCATTCGAGCTCAAAAATGTTGGTGCTACTTATCAGAGATTAATGATGAAGATCTTCAAGCCCTTGATCGATCGAACCATGGAGGTCTACATTGATGACATTGTTGTGAAAAGCAAAACCTGAGCTGAACATGTCTAGCACCTAGAAAAAATGTTCCACCTGATGCGAGCATACAATATGAAACTCAACCTAGCTAAGTACACCTTTCTAGGGTTTATGGTGACCCAAAGGGGAATTGAAGTTAATCTAGCTTAGATAAAGGCGGTCCTTGAAACACTTGTCCCAAATAGCAAAAAGGAATTACAACGCCTTACAAGTCGTCTAGCAGCTTGTGGGCGTTTCATAGCCCGTTTCACAGACAAACTGAGACATTTCTTCCTCACGCTTAGGGGAGCAACCACATTTGACTGGACAGATGAATGAAAATAGGCATTTGAAGTAGTCAAGCACTACCTCACTAAACTGCCCATCCTGAGCAACCCCAAGTATGGCGAACAACTCTATATGTATCTGGTTATATCTGACTATGTGGTTGGTGTCGTCCTGTTTCAAGACATACAAGACAAAAAGCAAAAGTTCGTCTACTATGTGAGTAAAGCAATGGTAGATGTAGAGACTTAGTACTCCATAATGGAGTAGACGGACCTAGCCCTAAAGATCGTTGCCCAGAAGCTTCGCCCATACTTCTAGGCTCACCAAGTGACTGTGCTCACAAATTAGCCACATCGAGTTACCCCATACAAATCGAATCTGTCCAGACTAATGTTGAAATGGGTCATTGAGTTGAGTGAATACATAATCAAATACCAGCCAAGGTTAGCATTGAAGGGACAAGTTATGACCGACTTTAGAGTCGAACTCCCTCAAAAACCAACACATTCGGTTAAGTCCCCTAAAAAGCAATGGTGGACACTTCATGTAAATGGAGCATCCAGAGCATCCGGTTCCCGAAGTAGGTCTGATCATGCAATCACCAATAGGAGAACTAGTAGAGTAGGCTATCTGTCTCAACTTTTCTGTCTCCAACAATGAAATAGAATATGAAATCGTCCTAGTTGGGCTAAACCTTGCCATAACATTGGTTGCAACAAGGTTAAAAATCAAAAGCGACTCTCAACTAATTGTCGAGCAAATTCAAAAAGAGTACGAAGCAAAGGATGAACGCATGGCTCGTTACCTCGCCATGGTAGAAGATCGCTTGAAAAAACTAGACGAGTGGGTTATTAGACGGGTACCGAGGAAGGAGAACTTGAAGGCGGGCGTATTGGCTGGAATAGCTATCACTCTCCCTATAAGAGAGGTAGTAATGCTACCCGTTTACTTCCAAGCCACACCCTCAATTACACCAGAACCAATATGGAGTGCTAATAAGGTGAACCCCAACTGGATGGACGACATCGTGAAATAGCTCAAGACAAGATAACTACCGGAAGACATGAAACAGGCGCATAGACTCCACTTACAGGCCGCCTACTTCACTTTGATTAATGACCAGCTTTATAGATGATCATTTGGAGGTCCGTACATAAGGTGCTTGAGCAATCCAAAAGCCAAATATATCCTAGCCCAACTCCATGAAGGTGTGTGTGGCAATGATCTAGGCAGACGAACCCTAGTGAATTGCACTCACACGCAATAGTACTATTGACCCACCATGAAGCAAGATGCTGAAAACTATGTTAAGAAATATGACTAGTGTCAAAGAGACGTTCCATTCCCCGTGTACCTTTTGAAGCTCTTAACACTATCACAAGTCCCTGGTCGTTTGCGTAGTGGGGAATGGACATAGTTGGCTCCTTACCCATTGCAGCGACTCAAAAGAAATTTTTGCTTGTAGCAACTGACTATTTCATCAAGTGGGTAGAAATAGAAGCCTATGCCAACATCAAAGACAAGGACATCTCCAAGTTCGTTTGAAAAAATATTGTGTGCTGGTTTGAAGTCCCGCAAGCAATTGTGGCAGACAATGGGCCACAATTTGATAGTATCGTCTTCCAAACATTCTGCTTGGAGTTAAACATCAAGAACTTATATTCAACACCTCGCTATCCTCAAAGCAACGGGCAAATAGAGGTAACAAACAAAACCCTATTGAATGCACTAAAGAAAAGGTTGGAAGAAGTCAAAGGGAAGTAGGTAGACGAACTGTCCAGAGTCTTATGGGCTTACCGAACAACATCTAGACGACCAATAGGGGCTACTTTTTTCGCCCTAGCTTATGGGATGGAAGTTGTTATTCCAACTAAAGTTGGTGTGCCTACCGCCAGAACGACCGTACAAGAGCAAAATGACAACGATGAGGAACTCATAAGACATTTGGATTGGGCAGATGAAGTACGAGGAAAAGCGGCTATCCAGATGGCTTCTTACTATCAGAGAGTGATTACTCATTATAATAAAAAGACGTGACCACAATTTTTTCGGACATGAACTTTATTCCTCAAATGAGTTTTCGAGAACACCGCAGAAATAGGAGCCGAAAAGCTCCAAGCTAATTAAGAAGGGTTGTATATTGTAACTAAGGCTAGAGACTCAAGGGCATACCATCTTCAAAAATTAGAAGGTGTACCCCTGATCCACCCATAGAATGTAGCTAATCTAAAGCAGTACTATTAATAAAGTGTGCTTGTGGAAATAATATGTGAGAAGCAAACAAATAAAGTAGATATATTCAAATATATGGAGTATCCAATGTCTTTACAAATTTTGTCGTTTAGGCCACATCCGGCCAGAGTAAATAAATACAAGGTCAAGCATGCCCGCTAGAGGGACCGATTCCAAAAGCATCTCCTCCACCCTGGGCAAGGCTGCTTAGAGCCTCGTCCTCGTCCTCGTCTCCCAAAGGAAATTTTCGAGTGTCTTGGGCGACACCATGTTTCTTTATACAACATCGGTAGCCATAGAAGAACATGTTATCCTCTTGTTTTTGGTACTCAGCCTCTAGTTTTTCTTTCTGAACAACAAACCCCACCCGGAGCTCCTACAACTCTTGTCTCAGTCGTTCAGCCTCCTCCTTAGCCTTTTTCTTGCCAGCCTCCATCGCCTCCTTCTCCTCGGCTAATCGACGAGCCTCAACTTGAGCTGCCTCCTTCTCTTCCTCTGCCTTCCTCAGTAGACTGGCTCATTTCTTGGCAAGCTTCAGGGCAGCAACGACCTTGCTCTCTATCATCTTCAACCTGGCGTGAAGATCCTCACTACCATCCATGTTATGGGCAATGTATGCCCTCATGGTCTCGATTGTTTCCAATCGATAGAAGAGATGAGTGCGCTCCTGCATAAGGTTTTGGACTCCGGTTACCACCTGAAGGGTTAGCAGAGAAGTTGTTGAGAAACGAAAGACTAAGGCAAAATAAGCAAAAAATAGGAGGTGGCTTGCCATTTATGCCATCTCGAAAGCCGTGTAGTCTTGCATAGGTATAATGCGGGAGATGGTAGTGCCCGGAGTGCTGTACGGGAGTCGTGCCGTGAAGGATTGATTGGGATCATTGTCTATCTCGATCGGGATTCGATGAGTGGTTGAAAAGAGCACTCCCATGTTTTGTACTAGAGTCTCTCTCTCGATGAAGGAAGGAATCTGCCTTAGAAACTCAATTATCTCCTCCCAATTGGGAACTTAGGATGGCTTTGGATGGGAGAGAGAAGAAGTCATGTGCTCAAACAACTCTTCGTTGAAATGGTCCAGGTCGATAGAGGGCCTTCTTAGCTCATGATGAGCAATGTCATCAGCGGAAGGAAGTTTCTCATCCGACTCAGGAGTGATCTCTGCAGCAATAGTTTAAAGCACTAACACTAGTGCAAGAACCGAAATAGGTTCCGGATAGGCAGGCTCCAGACAAGCTCTCTTTGAGGGGGAATGATTGAAAACAATGGATTCGAACAAGCACTTGCGCTGCCTCTCCTGAAATCCAGTCCTCAAGTTTGAAGCCATGTCTCCTTCTTCTTCCTCCTCACAAACAATGGGGGGCACCACCCGGCCAACCTTTGTCTCTGGCTCACTACTGGGAGCCAAAGAAGATGAAGACGATGAGAAAGATGAAGTTGATGGAGAAGACGGAGGTGCGGGTGGCGGAGTCCTTGCCCTCTTAGTAGGTCGAATAACAAGTCTTTTCCTCATTTTAGTAGGAAGCCGGATAATGGAGCTGGATGTCGGACAGTGGAGTTAGAGGTCGAACAATTTACAATCGAAGCTTGCTTTAGCGTCTCTTCCTAACGTTTTTTCTCCCGCTTCTCTAGATGGGCTTGACGTGCCTCTGAGTTTGCCAAGATGGCAACCTCATAAAAGGGCAAGTCCTTCAGCACGAAGTGTTCTCTAGGCATTAGAGACGAGAGAGCCATGCGAGGGAATATGGGGATAACAAATGACTTAGGAGCGTTGACCAACATCAACAGATTCTTGTCTGACAAAAAGACCTTGTGATTTCGTTCAGACGCGTCTATCTTGAATAGCTTGTTGAGTCGGGTGAAGGAAGCTTTTTCCACCAACTTTACAAGATGACCCTGTCTTTCTTTGCCTGTATCACACAAACAAAAGGGTTAGCAGTGAGTTCACAACGAGGAAGAAAATAATTGCAAAGAACAAAATAGCAGAAGTATATCCTTCTCGGGATCTCCAACGAGCGTTGTGGAGAAAAGAATCTGTGCCCTTAGACAAACCACTCCAGGGACCGGAGACTAGGACATGCCCCTTTGCCCCGTCTTTGCTTGAGTTTGGAAGCCCGGTCACCAATTGGAGGGAAGTAATGTGAGCAGCCAAGCTGAACCTTTCCTTCTGACTCATTTTTACCGTGTAGACAAACAAGATTTCCAGCAAAAAAAGATCTAGCTAGAAAAGCATGTCCAAAACGCTACATCCCATTAGCACCTAGACAACGTTTGGATGGAGGAATGCTGGAGGGATTTGCATGAAGTGGAGGAGTTGCTTGAAGAGAGAGGGGAGGGGTAGACGAAGCCTTGCAACAAATTGTTCTTTAGTGAAATACGTCGCATTATGGGGTTGTTTGGCGAAGGATAGAGCCTCGTCATCTATTAGATGAATAGAGTTACTGTCCGGAATATGGAAATGTGCTCGGAACTCCCGTTCAGACAAGAGACCAATTGGACGCTCCAATCTAAGGCTCTTGACTCTAGTGTCTTTTCGACCACTTTTTTGAGGCCTACCACTTTCGTTGGTCGACGCAATACCTCATCTTGCCAACATGCTGAGTAGATTTGGGTCATGTGAAAACTTGCATTGGACAATGCAGTTATTAGAATCGGTAACCCAGCCCATCCACCGTTTAGCAGTGCCTTAGTAGTACAACAAGAAACCTACACGAACCGAAAGTTTGAGTCTAAACGTACCATCTAACGAAACTTGCAGAGAAAACCTCTTGACCAATAATTAGAAGAATGATCGCCCCTATTGTGCCAACACGACAGTAACAAGATGAAACACCTGAATCGACCATTGAAGGTACTGACAATGAAGAAGCGACAAGAGAAACCTAAAAAATCCTAAGTTCGACCGTCGATACGGTCATCTTCTTCAAAGCATAGACGCAGAAAAACCCTAGAATCTAGACGCTAGGGTGTCTATTTTCTATCCAACCAAATAGCCATTGGTGCAGTTCAAAAGAGAATAACAAACAAAAAAAATGGCAAACGGTAAAAGGCTTATCAGAGTCAAGAGTGAACGCTCTCTGAAGGGAAGAGAGTCCGCCAGAAGCGAGAAGCGACGATAGGAAAGCAAAGAGCGACCAGTGACAAGCGCGGTGGCGGCAAAGATGCAGAAGCGGGGGATAAGAAACTCCAGAGCAAGAAAAGCCAAAAAGTAACCTAAAGGGTGTGGGCCCCCCCTTATTTATAAGGGTCTAAGAACTTAGGGATCCCAAGAGCCAAGCCGCCTGGAAACTCATCCCGAAGAGGCATGTCATCTGATAGCTAGCCTCGATGAATGTGATCCATCATTGCTACTTCAAGTGACACGTGTTCCAAAGCGCCTAAAGTAACCTGAGGAGACAGATAACCCGTTCTACTTCTACCCATTGACTACTTGGCTGGATACAGCTAGACGGGTTAAGGGGGCATTGTGGGAGGTTCCCCTCTACGTGTACCTTTCAAACTTAAGACCCCTTGGGCATATAAGACAAGTGTGTAACCCGTTTGGGATCATTCCATCCAAACTGAGGTAAGTTCCGTTTGGCAACAGAAGTGATAGGATTCCTTTCTTCAACAAAGCCATACAAAATCAACAACTTAAGCTTGTTGGACTCTCAGACGGGAAGATCTGTCAAGTCAAGTCTTTAAGACTTTTAGCATGCGTGATCAATCACACTTGATGTCTGAACGCCGGCCTAAACACTTGACATCTGAGCGGTGGACGAGACTCCATTTAGCCCACAAGTCTACATTAGTTAATTGCTGCACATAATCCCAGACATTGACAGACTAAATGGACAGACAACTACACGGTCCGAGATCTTAACACGTCAGCAGATGACACCTGCTAAGCGCCTTTAACTGAGATGATTGTCTAGCTGCCCTAAGGATAATCATTATTACAGAAAATGTTAGAGTGCATAATCAACACTATAGTGGCGGTATCATCAGTTCTATATAAACCCTCCAAAAAGCACGAACAAGGTATGCGCACACGCATACGTTCACTCTCTCCCACAAATAGTTAGAGCTACTTTTGTTTGACTTAAGCTTCAAAGGGTCGTGTCCGGACCACCCGTCCGAACATCTTTTTGTGCAGGAAAGAAGTCCGTTTGAATCCAAGACAGTTGGACGAATTCTTCAAGAAGTACGAAAAAGGGAAGAAGTCCATCTGACTTCACTAAAGCTAGATGAACCTGACTTTAATTGGCTTAGCTTCAACAATTCTCATATTCATAGTTCAATTCAAGACTCGTGTTATGACAAAAAAATAGTTCTTATACTTATAGTTCCATTTATGACTTAGGGTGAGAAAATTGGTCAATAAAACAACTAATTGGGATTCTTGGGGATTTTAAAAAGTAACCTAAAATTTTTTTCATCAATTTTTTTCAAAATCCCATCATGATACAAATGGCATGTGTGTAATTATGGGCATTTAGGCGGGGCGATGTGTCTGAAAACATGAAATAACGGTGGGCCGCCACGACAGGTGTTCGCACCCTGCTGAAGCGTGCCTGCACTCCACCTTCAGCTTTGTTCTCTTCTCATCTCCTCTCCACTCTCCACCTCTCCCACTGCCAGTCCGCCACCCTCCACTCTTCCGGAGAAAATTTTCTCCCCACTTTCCTCTTCGTCCATTTTCTCGGGAAAATTTACTGCGTTTTGTGAGAAAGCATCTCCCTCCTTTATGGCGCCGATAAAGTTCTCGCACGTTCCCCATTTCTGCTCTCTCCAACGCTCCCTCCTCGCACTCGCTCTTCTAACCCTACTCGCCTTCACCTACGTCTCCTTTACTTTCCTCCGCTCTTCTTCCACCGATCTCTCCCCGAATCCTCCTAAGGTACTTATTTTTCCATTTCGTTTTCGCTTTTGCTCTGTTTGTGTTGGCGAGAAAATGTAGGAAAATCAAAGAATTAAAGCCTGAGAATTTTTTGGTATTCAAGGTACGGAGAAATGAATTCAACTTAGTCGGGTAGTTATGTTAGCCCATGTTCTCACAGTCGTTACTAACGGGAAATTATTTTCCTACGTTTTCTTAGCAACCAAATAGACCCTCTTTGATATTTTTTCGGAATTCGGTTTTCTCACATTTTCAAAGGTTGCTGTAATTGGAGATTTGGTCGAATCCTCTGAAATTTATCAATCACCGGGGAAAAACGTGGACGAATTCTCTGAAATTTATCACTTGCCGGACCTTTTTCGGCTGAATTATGCTGAAATGGAGAAGAAATTTAAGGTTTTCGTATATCCAGATGGAGATCCAAATACGTACTACCAAACACCGAGGAAACTTACGGGGAAGTATGCAAGTGAAGGATATTTCTTTCAGAATATTAGGGAAAGTCAGTTCCGAACTGATGATCCGGATCAGGCTCATTTGTTTTTTATTCCTATTTCTTGCCATAAAATGCGAGGCAAGGTATGAATTAATTGTTTATGGTTTCAATTCTTTTTTGTCACAAAATTTGGTGATGACTTTATTTTTAAAGAAATATTTTAATGCGTGATGTTTTAGAACTTCTTAGCTGTGGAAAGATTGATGTATTTTGTTCAATAGTAAGTTCACTTATTTATAATAGTTGTGTGGATCTTCTGCATTCTGATAGTCTTTGGAAATTTGAATGAAGGGCTGCAAAAAAAAGAAAAAGAAAAAAAAAAGAGATTTAAAATGTAACTAGTTCTTTTAGCTAAATGATTAATTATAGACCCTACAAAATACCAATATGTTGGTTTATAAGTGTATGCTTTTTTAAGGTAAATGGCAGCATTTATGCACCTTCCATGTCAGTGCCTTCAAAGTGATTCAGTAAGACATTGTTTGGATAGTTTGTTTTAATGTTACTTTACTAACAGTATCAGAAAGTATTTTGAGAATGAACACAAGCATATGGAGGTTGTGGGTTTTGCAGTCCATATGAAAGAGAGAACATGGGTTGGATATTATCTAGTGGAATTCTATATTTTTATAAGGATGCAAGGAAACATAAGTGTGTAGCATATATTGTGGCTTTGTGGTGTCAATCTCTTAGTGCATTTGGGATTTAGGTGGAGCAAATTAATAAGGAGAATAATAATTCCAGGGCCCAAGTGGTCTATGGATAAAGAGACTCCTTCCCAATTCAGATACCCTGTTGAGTACTTATCAATGTTTAACTATAGCCATATAGTTGAAGTGTAATGACTCGCATCCAATTGTATAGATATTGTTCATTTTGGATCCAAACAAGCCCTCATGACTTTAAAACGCGTTGACAGGGTTAAGAGGAACCTCTACATATATAGCGTCAGAAACTTTCTCCTCTATATAAGTATGAGTTCTTGTTAACTATGTAGATGCGTTTTAAAGCCATGGGGGTCACTTTGGACCCAAAGCACACAATATATACATAGTTGGGTGCGAGTCATTACAAAATGTATCATAACTAATCCTCGACCCCGACGTAGGGGTTTGTTTGCCCCCTTAAAGGGTGTTTGTCTATTTGGTCCCACAATCCCATGAGATACAACGAGGATGTTGTGTCTGCATTGGGGATGGGGGGTGTCTATGATGTCTCACATCGGATAGGGGAGAAAGTTTTTGACTCTTCTTAACTATATAGTCGTGTTTTAAAGTCGTGAGGGTATCTTTGGGCCCAAAATGCACAATATCTACATGGTTGAGTGTGAGTCATTACAAATGGTATCAGAGTTGATCCCCGACCCCGATGTGGGGGTTTGTTTGGTCCCGTAAGGAGTATTTGTTTGTTTGACCCCACGATCTTATGAGACACAATGAAGACATTGTGTCTACATGGGGGATGTTTGTGATGTCTCATATTGAATAGGGGAGAAAGTTCTTGACATTATATAAATATGGACTCCTCTTAACCATGTAGTTGTGTTTTAAAGCTGTGAGGGGCCCTTTTGAGCCCAAAGCGCATAATATCTACACAATTGGGTGCGGGTCGTTACAAATGGTATTAGAGCCTATCCTCAACCTTAGTGTGAGGGTTTATTTGACCCTGTAATCCTGTGGGACACAATGAGGACGTTGTGTTTGCATGGGGTGTGTTTGTGATGTCTCACTTCGGATAGGAGAGAAAACTTTTGACGCTATATAAGTATGAACTTCTTTTAATCATATAAATGTGTTTTAAAGCTATGAGGGCCCTTTTGGACCCAAAGTGCACAATATCTACATGGGTGCGGGTAATTATAAATGGTATTAGAGCTGATCCTCAACCCTAGTGTGGGGGTTTGTTTGACCCTGTAATCTCGTGGGACACGAGAGGATGTTGTGTCTGCATTGGGGGTGTTTGTGATGTCCCACTTTGGATGGGGGAGAAAGTTCCTGATGCTATATAAGTATGGACTCTTCTTAACCATGTAGATGTGTTTTTAAGCTATGAGGGCCCCTTTGGGCCCAAAACGCACAATATCTACACGGTTGGGTGTCAGTCATTACATGAAGACTCCACTTTTGTCCAATAAAGGTAACATGAGAACTTTTAGAGAAACATGCTTTAATCCTTCAAATTGCTTATCAAGGAAGTACTTCTGAAATTCTTAGTGGATATGGCCCATAAAGAAAGCTTGGAAACCAACATTTTTCTAAAATATTTCTCCTTGGTTGAATTCCTTTGGAACCATAGGTTTTATTTTGTGAATTCACAACTAAAATTCTTTTGGTGTAAGTTTGTGTTATTTTGACATAACAATTCTCCTAATTTGGCAAATAGGCATTTCCTGCAAGTTTTACTAATTTGGTGCTATATATATTCAAAGTTTCTTGACTTTTGCCTGAACTTCTTGCTCAATGTTTTCTTAAGACCATTTTGTAAATGATAAAGAACTATTAGTTGCATTCTCAAGAGCAACATATGAGTATCGTAAAAGATGAAATTATTTCAACTGAGTTTACTTTGATCTTACCCATGTACATAATTCAAATTTGAATTGCTATGTTCTTGTAAACAAAGTTCCATTGTGTCTTAAAGCCATGTTGGAACTAAATTATTCCTTAGGTTTTTCTTAGACATTCCACCTTGCAACAACGTCATTACTTTCATACATTTTCATTAACTAAGAAATTCATATCATCTTGAATGTGGGATCATGAGAGCATGCACCCATGAATATTTAGAGAGATATAGGTACTGATTAAAGTTTTCCTTTCTTGTAAGATTGTTCTAGTTGAAAGTTTAAACTACGTTTTCTTTCTCCCACCCTCATTTTTCATTGCATTAATTATCCTTTTATACATGTCATTGATGATGTCAATATTATTAATGTTGCTGTTACTATATTTTTGCTTACGGATGCTTTCTTTCTCAAAATGCACTACATTACTCCCTTAAAAATTAATATTATGTTCTTTATTTTTCTTGGTTCATGACAACAACAGTCTCCCACTGCAAAATTCTTTCTTCTTGGAACTTAAATGCCTCTCCCTTTTCCGTTCCACGAGTGTATGATAAATAAATGCTAATATTTGTGCTTTTCGCATGTGTATAATCATGTGCATGCATACTGTCGCATGCATGTGGGCCATGGCTTATCAGAATTCTATTGCCCTTGAAGCAATCTGTACTATGGAAACCTTAATCTAATTCTGAATTAAAGTGCTGACTTTCTGAAATGTATTGCATCATTTTAACTACAAACTTTCTTTAATATATGTTAAAGTTATTGGGCGATTTACTGGTTGATATATGTACATACATAAACGTTTATTTGGAGTGAATTTGTGATTTGAGGGAATGGAGGCAAAAATATGCCTTTTGAATAAGTTGCCTTCAATTTGTTTGCTTTTATGAAAACAAGGGAGCATGAACCATATATATGGAAATTCTAGCATACATAACTTAATGTTTCTGGTTTCAAGTTGATGAATTTTCCCTCTTTAGTGGTGTTCTTCTTATCTCTTTCTAATCTGTGTGATGCAACTGTTTTACAGGGTACATCATATGAAAATATGACTATTATTGTTCAGAATTATGTGCAGAGCTTGATGTCCAAGTACCCTTATTGGAATAGGACCCTGGGCGCTGATCACTTTTTTTTTTGACTTGCCATGATGTTGGCGTGAGGGCAACTGAAGGAGTTCCACTACTTGTAAAAAACTCAATTCGAGTTGTGTGTTCACCAAGTTATGATGTTGGATTTATTCCGCACAAGGATGTTGCCCTCCCTCAAGTCTTGCAGCCATTTGCTCTCCCAACTGGAGGAAGGGACATAAAGAACAGGTTACCAACTCTGCATTTCATCTAAGTTTTTTGAATTCATGGAATTCTTGATTCAGGAATTTTTCATTGACCACAGAAGACCTTATGGATTACTCTGTGAAGTTCATCTTATTTGCTCCTTGTCTAATAAACTCTACCAGTGAATTCCAAGTTCCAACTTGGAGCACCTACTATCTCTTTATTTGATAATGCTTCTTATATGTTACTCATTGTTGAGGTTTCCCTGTTATTAATCAATGGCAACTTATTGTGTTATTCCTAGTTATTAGAATTGGACTGGCAGTCTATCCAATTTGATGGCCATGTCTGCTGAGTTAGTTTTGCATGGTTGACTGAGTTGACTTAACCTGGTAGCAAAGTAGCAGAATGTTAAAAGCTTCAAAAAATTTAAAAATAAGGTTTTTTTTTTTTAACAGAAATAAAAATGTATTAAATGTGACAAGAAGTACATGAGAAGGATTAAGATCCTCCCCAAAAATACAAAAAGTGAGCAAAAAGTATATGATTGAACCCTCCACTATACTAAGGAGACCTCTATGTTGGAATGCTACCACATGGGAATATACAAATAAATCATCTCATCACTCCATAAGGTTCATCTCATATCCTTCGAATAGACACCTAATCAATGTCCCTCTCCTTGCTATCCATGCCATTTTGTTCTACACAGGGAATTCCATCAAGCTAAACAAACTTGATACGAATGCCTTTAAAAGCAGTGGTATAAGATGCCCAAAAAGAGGAATAGAAATGAATCAGGTTCCAGAGAGTTTCTGAAGTCCTCCATTTTTCCTCAAAAATAAGATTGAACTAGCTTTTTAACTTAATTTCTTAAGTTATACAAATCAGTCTATGGTTCAATTCTTCCATTGTCACTCTCCAATTGGCTTTTGGAATATTGTACAAATTCTGGGTTTGATGGTGTGAATTGGACTGGTTGAGTGGTTGGTTCAACAGAATTGCCAGGATGATCTAGATCTGAAAACACTGTATATTATAACAGAAGGGTTCTGGAAGAAATTAAAGTTTGAAGCTCGTGTTGGTTTCTCTAAGTGGAGCAGAAACTTAATTGTCCCCATCCCCATCCCTTGGGCTTGTTTGTGCAATATACTTCCAGTTTGATGATTTGATCCAGACTGGTTGACCAGTCAATTCACTGGTCCAATCTGAGCCAAATACACCGTATGTTGGTTCTAGGAAATGTTGTGTCATAAAGTGAAGTCTTTTGGTACTTTCCTCTGCTTTTACCTATCTAATATTTTCAAGAAATTCAAATGTTAATTTATATAAAAAAAAGAAAAAGGAAATCCAAATGTTAATTGGGGGTATCCACCTGCGTGGAGTTTTTTAATTGCTGCTGCAAATCATGGAAATGGAAACATTGATATTGTGAAAATGGGATTATTGTAACTAATGGCACGTTGGTGGTTACAAATGAAATAAGCAATATGTCTAGTTGTACTTAGATTCGGTTATGTGGATACATCTTTTTTCGGAATTTTATTTTTCAAGTGGGGGATAGAATAATGACTGAGTGGGAAGTTAGAGCTTTGATGGAACATATATATATATATGTATGCCTAGTTGGAATACAAAACTGAAAATCATGGCTAAAAATTCAAAAATAAAACAAGTTTAGTTTTGCAGGTTCAATGATGAATGTACGCATTAAGCTCATATTATATTAAATCAAAATTTTCAAAATTCCAGTGTTCAATATTTTTATATGGCATAACTCGTGATAAATGCCCATGTTCAACTCTTTAAATCCTACTATATTTCATGAAATTGGTTATCTGTTGCTCTATACTTAATTCTTCCAATATACATGTTTCATATATGCCTGCTTACCAAAATATTTCACAAATGCATCATACTTTCTTGATTTATTTTCCATGATGTAAAAAATGTTATGATGTGCAATATGATATTATGATATGGAACAATAAAAGAAAACAACACATGATACACAGCATGATTTATGAGAACTATGGTTGTGAATGCAACAAGGAAGTATATCTTTCTTTGGCCCCAAACACATTCTTTTTTTCTGATATAATTTCAGCTAGGATGCATTGTGACATTTACAACCAGCAGGCCTCACCATGCCGGATATTTCCAACTATAATACAAAGTTGCTGTTGGTTTTGTTTCTATTTTTGTTATTTTTATTTTTCATTTTAATTCTTCACCTAGGACCTCTTGTCTCACTTTCATGGATTCTGGAAAATCATAGGACATCATCATATTACCATTACAAAAGAAACTTTCCTGTTAAGTTTGTTCTTGTAGATATTAACATTTTAAGCTGAATGGGTTTTTTTCTAATGATACAAGCAGCTTTTGTCTGTTTGGAGAACAAAGTCCTTTTGCAGCATTCATTTGCCAAAGTCTTACAAGCCATTGAAATAGTCCTTTCTTCTTAATTGTCTTTTTAGTGGAATTTGTTCTCCCTGTTAGCCCTAGTGTTCTTTGGTTGTTGCTTTGTAGGCCTATCTAGCACATCTGACTTTTATTGTTAAACCTGCTGTTTGCTATAGTTTTTTCTTAATTTAATAAATGCTTGCAAATTGAGTTACACTGCTACCTCCATTGATTGATCATTGATATTAACCAGTGTATTCTGCAGGACTACACTTGGCTTTTGGGCAGGCCATCGCAATTCAAAAATAAGAGTTATACTAGCACGTATTTGGGAGAATGACACAGAGCTTGATATAAAAAACAACCGAATAAACAGAGCTACTGGGCATCTGGTATATCAAAATAAATTCTATAGGACTAAGTTCTGTATATGCCCTGGTGGATCACAAGTCAATAGCGCTCGAATAGCTGACTCAATCCATTATGGATGTGTTCCTGGTAAGGAATTTTATCCATTCTGTTTATATTCAATGGTTTTATATAAGTTGTTCTGTTGTTTTCCTTTGTTACTATCTCATGTCATGTTTGTCCTGCCATTGCCTAAGCATGTCCAACAAATGGATTAAAATTTTTTCCTACTATCAAACTCAATAAAGGATGTCAGATATTTTGCACATGGCGGATGTCAATATCACATATCATAATTCAGCTTATGTATATGTGTGTGTGTGTATTCTGTAAGCTATTATAATTCAGCTTATATCTCTGCCAACTAAAGTCCTATTCCCACTTGGGATACACGGCATCCTTTTTTACTTTTTTTCTGTCTCTATTGCTTGCGAAGTCTTTGCTTCTAGTGGTTGCATATTATTGCGAAGGCATGTCCTAATAAAAGATAAGAAGGAAAATTTATTAGGATTCATGCTAATAATGGTCTAACAAATCTTGCTACTGGCTCTTTAGGCCATTCCAACAATCCTTTTTGTAAGTGTGCAACCTAACTATAATAAAAGATGATACCAAACATGAAAAACTGGTGCAATTATGTAGAATGGGTTCAGATACAGGATACAGACATAATATGAATTTGGACATGCTAAAGCAACAAACCTGAAAAGTGGGATCAGAATTCATTTGGCATACAATGATAAAAAAAGTTTTATATCCTATTATTATTGGGGGTGCAACTTGGGCCAGTTTGGTTTGGTTGACAGTTAACCCAAGCTTAACCTGTACATAAAACTCATTTGCCCAAAGCCTAACCCACCTGAGGTTTAACTCGGATTAAAATAAAGTTAGGCTCAGGTTAGTAAATACATGTTTGGGTTGGTGAGGGTTAATAAACATTATAGAAGCTAAAGATCCATTTCCCTAAATATTTTACCTATCAACCTATATTTAATAAATTAAAAAACTAATAGAAACATTCATTTAACTAGAATTCCAAAACCTTTACAAATCAATGTGTCCATATGTAAATTTATAACATTCATTTACTTAATCAATCCAATAACTACAACCCTATGCTACATTGATAAAATGAATCAAAAGGTTTAAAATAAAATAATAATAATAACAAACAAAATAAAAGGCTATCATATAAGATTAAATGACATTTTCAAGCAATTGCCAAGTCAACAATCAAATTAAGAGTAGAAGTTATATTTTCCATATTTTAGGATGGAATTTTAATTCATAATTAATTATTCAAATAAATAATCACAACTAGAAGATGTTTCTCAAATTAATTTAAAGTCATAACCAATTTTTCACATAATAGCAAAAGTACATCTAAAAGTAAAACTAATATAAATTAATTGCTCGTGGCACCAAAATAACCAAAATCTTTACCAGTTCATTAGTCCTTTTTGGTTGGAAAAACCAATTTATTCCTTGATTAAAAAATAGTACACATATATATAATAGTGTCTAAGAGTCTAACACCCAATCTACAGCTGTCCTAATCACTAATTTACAGCCATCATAGTTAATAACTGATTGTTATAATTGTCTTAATTGTACATTAATTGACTGATTCTACGAGCTAATATTAGCAGCTAATATACACTAAATATAGCTCATTTACAGCTAATCAAGCCCTAAGATTAGGAGATTCTGTATATAAATTTATAATCTGGTTCAGGCTTGGCTTGGGTGCTCCCCCTAACTTTAGCTTGACCTAAATTTGATTTGGGTTGATATTTTATTCCCAAACACAAGCCCAAATTGCAAATTAAGTTGCCTAAGCCCTTAAAAAACCAGGTTAGGTTCAGTTTGGGTTGGGTTGGAAAAACCAATTCATTCCTTGATTAAAAAATAGTAGACATATATATAATATTGTCTAAGAGTCTAACACACAATCTATAGCTGTCATAATCACTAATTTACAGCCATCGTAGTTAATAGCTGATTGTTATAATTGAGCAGCTAATATACACCAAATATAGCTCGTTTAGAGCTAATCAAGCCCTAAGATTAGGAGATTCTGTATATAAATATATAATCTGGATCAGGCTAGGCTTGGGTGCTTGTGGCCCCTAACTCTAGATTGACCTAAATTTGATTTGGGTTGACATTTTTTTCCCCAAACACAAGCCCAAATTGCAAATTAAGTTGCCTAAGCCCTTAAAAAACCAGGTTAGGTTCAGTTTGGGTTGGGTTGGGTTGACCTTACCTAAGTTGCAACTGCGGTTATTATTTGACTATATGGGTTATGACAAACATTAATTTTGTTGATTAGTTTATTAACTTATGATAGGTAGTAATCTTGGAATTATTAAGAAATCAAATTTGATTGATGAATTGAAACCTTTGTTTGCCCATTTTTTAACATAAAACAGTCCACATTTATTTTCTTTAGACTTTGCCTGCTTTCTTTCACTAGAGAAAATTGTTCTTTTGAACTCCAAGGCATCCTAAATATATTGGGCTCCTAAATGTAAATAGAAAGTAAATCATTTTTTTTTTCAGAAATTACTTTTGATTTAGAATATGTGCATAATAGACATCTGTCCATTAACTATTAGTGTCTTAACAATTAAGATATGAAAATATATCCTGGATGCATCCATACCACCTAGGTTGCTTATGGAACTAGGAAATTAGTTCTATCCGCATGTTATCGTATTCACAAGGAAATTTGTCTATACTAAGCCTAAGCAACTTGATGGAAGCCTATATCTATTTTGAAGGCTTTCTGTTTTCTTTGAATTAGGTGTTATTAACTAGGAAGTCAAAGAGTCAATCTAGGTTATGTGAAAACATTAAATCACTCTAGGACGTATAAGGAATGTTATAGAAGGTCTAGAAAACATAACTAGGTAGTTGAAAGCTAAGATTATGAAGGTCTCATAGGGCGAAGGTAATCGGTCTTTTTTTGGCATTCTAAAAAATAAAAAAAAATAAAAAAAATAATAATAATAAAAAAGAAAAGAAAAGGAAAAGGAATTTTTCCAGATTTCTCTTGACAAGAAAGACTGTGGGTGCTTCTGGAGGAAACTCATTGGAGATGGCTTTCAAGGGAAATATGGCTGAAGGAGGGGGATAGAAACACGGGCTTTTTCCGTCGTATGGCAAGCGCCCACCGTAGAAACAATTCCTTGGACAGAATTAAGATCAATGGGGAATGGCTGTCAGAGGAGCAGGAGATTAGGGAAGGAATTGCTAATGCGTTTCATCAGTTGCTATTAGAAGATACGGGGTGGAAGGCGGACATTGGGAGGCTTCAGTTTGATCAAATCAGCCAGCAAGAAGCTGAGAATCTGGAGAGGTTTTTTACAGAGAATGAAATTCATGCGGCTTTGATGGAGATGAATGGGGTAAAGCCCCTGGTCCGGATGACTTTACTATGGCTTTTTGGCAAAGCTATTGGGATTTTGTTAAAGAGGAGATCCTAGAAATGTTCAAGGAATTCCATGAGCATAGCTCCTTCCTCAAGAGCCTCAATAATACTTTTTTGGTTTTGATTCCCAAGAAAAGTGGGGTTGAAGACCTTGGAGATTTTAGACCTATTAGTCTTCTGCGGGGGCTTTACAAGCTATTGGCTAAAGTGCTAGCTAACAGACTGAAGAAAGTGGTTGGAAAGGTGGTTTCCACTTCTCAGAATTCCTTTGTGAGGGGAAGACAAATTCTTGACGCTTCCTTAATTGCAAATGAAGTGATAGACTTGTGGTAGAAACGAAAAGAAAAGGGCCTTATTTGCAAATTGGATATAGAAAAAACTTATGACAGCATCAATTGGAAGTTTTTGTTGAAGGCTCTGCAAAAGATGGGCTTTGGGTCTAAGTGGTTGGGATGGATGTGGAGTTGTCTATCCTTAGCCAAATTCTCAGTGTTGGTTAATGGGGTGCTAGCTGGCTTTTTCCCTAGCACTAAGGGCCTTAGACAAGGAGATCCCCTATCTTCTTATCTCTTTGTTATGGGAATGCAAGTGCTAGATGTTCTTATTAGGAGAGCCGTGGAGGGGGGATTTTTATCAGGGTGTAACATTAGGGGTGGCAGTAGATCCCCTTTGAACATCTCCCATTTGTTTTTTGCTGATGACACAATTGTGTTTTGTGAGGCTAGTAAGGAGCATCTAACTCACTTAAGTTGGATTTTACTCTGGTTTGAAGTGGCTTCAGGTCTAAGGATTAATTTAGCCAAAAGTGAAATTATTCCAGTTGGAGAGGTGGTGGAGATTGAAGAGTTGGGCTGTTGAGCTAGGCTGCGCAGGTGGGGTCCTTATCCTCTCAGTACTTGGGTCTTCCCCTAGGGGCTCCTAACAGAGCTCCTTATATGTGGGATGGGGTGGAAGAGAGAGTAAGGAGGAGACTTGCGCTTTGGAAACGGCAATATATCTCTAAAGGGGGAAGAATCACTTTAATTAAAAGTACTTTGGCTAGCATGCCAATCTATCAAATGTCTATCTTCAGAATGCCCAAGATTGTTGCTAGAAGGCTAGAGAAAGTGCAAAGGGACTTCCTGTGGGGAGGGGGAAATATGGAGGGGAAAATTCATCTAGTTAAATGGGAGGTGGTTTGTACAGACAAGGAAAAGGGTGGGCTAGGCCTTAGGAAGCTAGCCATGTTGAACAAAGCTTTACTTGGCAAGTGGATATGGAGAAATGCTTGTGACAAAGAGAATCTTTGGAAACAAGTGATTAAGGTGAAGTATGGGCAAGAGGGTCTTGGATGGAGGCCAAAGAAGGCTAATGGGGCGGTGGAGTAGGGGTTTGGAAGGAGATTTGGAAAGAATCAGATTGGTGCTGGGATAACATGATATTCCGAGTTGGGAAGGGCAACAAGATCAGATTTTGGACAGATGTTTGGTGTACTGATACAACGCTGTCCCATTGTTTTCCTCACCTCTTCGGTATGGCTGTCCAAAGGAGTTCAACGATTGAGGAAATGTGGGACCAAAATTCTGGTCAAGGAGGTTGGAATCTAAATTTTTTGAGGGACTTCAATGATTGGGAGCTAGATATGGTTGGGGATTTACTCCATATGCTGAGGGGTCATAGGCCTGCTTTGGAGGAAGATTCAGTCTTTTGGAGGCAAGGAAGAAATGGTCAATTCAGGGTCAAGGAAGCTTATAGCTTGTTGACCAATTCTAATGATACAGGATTTCCTTCAAGAAGTATTTGGGTGGCTAGGGTGCCAACTAAAGTCGCCTTCTTTGCGTGGGAGGCGACGTGGGGGAAGGTGCTTAATTTGGATAGACTTCAAAGAAGAGAGGTGAAACTTCCGAATTGTTGTTTTTTGTGTGTGTGTGAAGAAGAAAATGTAAATCATATCCTTATACATTGTATAGTGGTTAGAGCTTTGTGGGATATTGTCCTTGAGTTAGTAGATGATGTTAAATGGGTCTTTCCAGAAACTGTAAAGGAGGTCTTAATTAGCTGGAGGGGCTCGTTTGCGGGGAAGAAAAGGAAAAAGATTTGGGACTCTATTCCGTTGTGTATTTTTGGACGGTTTGGAAGGAGGGAATAGATTAGCCTTTAGGGGGGGTGTGTTGAACATTTAGAAGTTAAAGAATTTTTTTTTTTGTAATTTGTGGAGTTGGGCCAAATTGTATTTAGGTGAGGAGGCTTTCTCTCTTATAGGCTTCCTGGAGTGGGTAGCATCCACTTAAGGGGAGGTGATTCTTTTTGTCTTTGTTTTTTGAGGCCCTAGCCGCCTTGTATACTCCCTGTATGCTTTGTGGCGCTTCGCCTCTCTATTAATGCATATCCTTTTACTTATCAAAAAAAAAAAAAAGAAAGACTGTTTCAAGTATTAGAAGATTAGGTTTGAGGAGTCAACCTTGTGGCATCTTTCAATCCCTCTACTTGCATATTGCACAAGAGCTCAGCAATCTGCCACCAACTTGTTACAACACTTGGTTTACATCAGATTGGTATCAAAGCAGGTTTCTTCCTTGTGATTCTGAGTTCATGAAAAGGTCTTAATATTTGGAAGCTATGGCTTCTAGGAATGCACATGGAAATTGTCACAATAGAGATGTTTTAAGAGCTGTAGGAGCAGATCCAACAACTGCCTGCTGCATTTGAATAAGTAATTGGTAATCGTGGCAATGATCATAGTTGTGAATCGAATCAACCAAGGGTGATCTCTATGAATGGTTGGTTATGCTTTTTGGTCTTTCAAATGCCCCAAACACTTCTATGAGCTTTATGAACCAAATGCTTAAACCATGCATTGAAAAGTTTGTTGTCGTGTATTTTGATGACATCCTAATTTATAGCAAAGATACCAAGACTCATGGTTAACACCCGAAGTTTGTGTTGCAGCTTCTCAAGGAAAATCAACTTTATGCCAACATAAAGAAGTGTCTTTTTTGGTGTGACTGATTGGAGTTTATGGGATTTGTAGTTTCAATAAAGGCTGTAGAAGTTGATTCAACCAAGGTTGAAGCCATTACAAGTTGGCCCGCCCCAAAAACTTAACTAAAATTAGAAGTTTTCATGGTCTGACTACATTTTATAGGAGATTTATTAAGAATTTTAGCATTATAATGGCACCACTGACAGAGTGCCTTAAAGGGGGCTAATACAGAAGGGGCTTTCAAGCTAAGGAAAGTTTCTGAGAGATCAATAGAAGGATGACACAAGCATCAATTCTAGCTTTACTAGATTTTGATAAGATATTTGAAATAGATTGTGATGCATCCAAAGTAGGAATCAGGGGTGTCCTAAATCAAGAGTGGAAGCCAATTGCGTACTTCAGTGAAAAACTTCAAGGGACTCGGCATAACTATTCAACTTATGATGTTGAATTGTATGCTATTGTTCAAGCTTTGAAGTTTTGGTGTCATTACTTAATTCAAAGGGAGTTCATTCAACATTCAGACCATGAGGCTTTGAAGTGTCTCAACTCTCAACGAAAGCTAAACTGTAGGCATGCAAAGTGGGTGGCATGCTTGCAAGAATAAACGTTCTCACTCAGACACAAGGCTGGTTCACAAAACAGAGTGGCTGATGCATTAAGTAGAAGGGTTTATTTATTGCAAACAATGACTAATAGTGTGGTTGGGCTGGAGGTTATCAAGGAGTAGATCATGGAAGACTCATTTTTCCAAGAAGTGCTTGAGAGATATGATGCCAAAGACAGCAAGGTACTTGCTGAATTTGTCTTTAATGATGGTTATTTGTTCAAGGGAGTTAGATTGTTCATACTTGAAGGTTCTTTGAGGGAGCATTGATTGGAGAATTGCATGGTGGTGGTTTAACGGGACATTTTGGTAGAAATAAGACACTGAATTTAGTTTTTGAAAGGTACTTTTGGCCTACATTGCGACAAGATGTGTATAGGCATGTAGATAAATGTCATGTATGCCAAATTTCCAAGGGCCAACAACAAAATACTGGCTTTTATAGCCATCTATGAGTACCTACAATCCCTTGGATAGAAGTTAGTGTGGATTTTATGTTAGGGTTGCTTCAAACGGAAAAAGTTGTAGATTTAGTGTTTGTTGTGGTTGATTGTTTTTCTAAAATGGAACATTTTATAGCATGTAAAACAGCCCTTGATGCAACCCATGTTGCAAATCTTTTCTTTCAGGAAGTGGTTTGATTATACCGATAACAATCACATCTGATAGAGATGTAAAGTTCCTTAGCCTATTTTGGAGAACTTTGTGGAAGTTATTGACTACAAAACTATAGGTGAGTAGTGCATTTCATCCACAAATAGATGATGAAAGTGTATGTCTTTTGAAGTCTTTCCGTTTTCTTTGAATTAGGTGTTATTAACTAGGAAGTCAAAGAGTCGATCTGGGTTGTGTAAAAACTTTAAATCATTCTAGGGAGTATAAAGCATATTATAGAAACATAACTGGGTGGTTGAAAGCTGAGATTATGAAGGTCTCAAAGGGAGAAGGTAATTAGCTTCTTTTTTTTTTTTTTCTTTTTCTTCTTTTTTTCTTTGTGGTGGGGAAAGAAAGAGGGAGGGGAAAGAATTTTTCTAGATTTCTCAACAAGAAAGGCATCAAACATCTATCACCTGCTTGTTACAACACTTTGTTTGAATTACTACTTTTGTCTGATAGTTGTCAAAAACTTATCATGCATGATATAATTCATATGGCAATGACTCAATAAACTTGTCATGTAAAGCAATGTGTGTTACCAATACCTATCATCTAAAGTGTATCTTGTGGTAATGTACACAATAATGTGGTCTCATACTTTATTGTGGTAGTAATGTGGTATTATGCATACTTGGTTGAATAAATAATGTCTGATATGGTTATAATTGGCTATTTAAGAAAAATCAAATTTGATTTATTTCTTAAAATATTATTGTCTTACTATTTAGAAGGTATTTCAAGATTAGAAACCGATGAGAAAAAGAAAAGTAAAGGAACGGTCCTATGTGGAAATATCTGGCATGAAGCATACTCTCAGTTGAAGACATGCATGGAAAATGGAGTTTATATAGTTTAGTTCCAATTAATATTAGGTTATTCAAACGACATGTCGTTTGATGACATGAAAAATTGATCTAAAGGATGACAAAGAATGCAAAAGAAAGACTTTTAAGTAATTTATTAGTATTTGTCTCATCTTTTTATTTATTTATTTTTATATCTTTTTTGGTGGGGGAAGGAGTTTGAGAGATAACAAATTTTAAAGGCTGCAACTTTGAATGTGGCACATAAATGCAGACATTTGTCAACAGTTCATATGATGTGGTAGTTATCCTTGTATATGATTGCAATTACATTCTTTTCTGTCTCTTTTGATGGAAGTTGAAGCATACAAAAACATTAAGACTTTTGGCATAATGATATCTATGAGTGAACTATAATTAAAAGTTTAGAAAGTTCATTTTCTGGCATATTTTGTGAAGCCTATGAAAATTCAGATGTTCAATGTTTTCCGGTTACTTCTTCTAAGTAGCTTATTCGCTTTTTGCAGTAATCTTGTCTGACTACTATGATTTGCCATTCAATGACATTCTTGACTGGAGGAAATTTTCTGTAATACTCAAGGAGCGTGATGTTTATCGCCTTAAGTACATTCTCAAAGACATACCAGATGCTGAATTCATAGCATTGCATGACAATTTAGTCAAGGTAAAAAAGACTCATCTTCACAACATGACTATATGATAGTGGTAGTGAGATTCTTTTGGGTTTGAAATGATCTGAACTAGTGTACATGTAAGTGCATCATTTTACCTTTCTAATTCTTTTTATTTTATTTTATTTTAAACAAGAATGACACATGGTTTTCAAAGATAGCTAACAAAACATATGGTTTTCAAAGTATAGAGATAGCTGCTCTATACCTTTTTATTCAGTTGAAGTTCAGTTCCATTATTTGAAAACGTGGTTGAAATTTGGCTGGCTTTATATATATATATTTTCCTAATTTGACCTTTAATATTTCTGGCTTCCAACATTTTCAGATTCAAATTGAACATTCAAATTTGCTATAAATTTGTGACTTTAAAACCATGGCCATGTGCCATAAACAAAAGTTCATTCCTTAATTTCTGTCATGTTTCCAATGGTAGAAACTGTATATTGTGTAATGTTTAGCTCAGTGACCTAAGCCAAATCCTTTTCTTTTCTTGAGCACAAAGTCAAATCTGCATTTTGTTGTGGATCATCATTTGCTTTTACATACATTTTTTTGGTAATTGCAATGACTTATTTTCACGTTACTTTTGCAATGCTTAGGTTCCATTCTTTTAAATAATCTAAAATATCATCATTGAAGGAATCGTGATTCGATGAGTTCAAGTTCTTTGATTAATCCATAGTTGATTTACCCACTTAAAATTTGGAGAAGCCATCTAAATGGAAGGTCCTTTACTTGAATGTGATGCATTTAGCCTAACCTTACATCTAAGCAATCAACCCCGTTTTATTTGTGATATCGTTTTACTAAAACTCTTTTTATTAATGAGAGTACCAGTTGTGATAAGGCTATCATAATAGAATTACATAATTAGTAATGAGTAAGCATACTTAGGAAAAATCTTCCGTATAAAATTCAGTGAGGTGCTCAACTTAGGGCCTCTTACTTTGAGACACTTGCCCAACTTAAGGCCCCATTGCACATTGAAGACAGATTGGCCCAGGTGCAACAAAGGGCCAATTTTGCAGGCAGTCTCACATGTATACCTAGGGAACTGCTGTTAGTACATGGGTCGAGGAAGCAACATAAGGGAAATAACCTTTAGATGGTGTTATCTTTTTCTAGAGGTCGAGTGATGCAATTCTCTCAAGGGATTTGTTGATTGATATACAACAGTGGTTTCTCAGCCCCGCCCAAAGAGAAAAGGAGAAATGGTAACCAAGTGTTTGGTATGCAAGACAATTGTTTGATATAGCTGGTTTTGATTAGCAAGCAGCATTCTCGCTTGTCTGATGATTATTTTTTCCTTTACAACTGCTTATGATTTGATTACCGACTGTTTGAGATGTTTATGTGGCATGGGACAGGTGCAGAAACACTTCCAGTGGAATACACCTCCAATCAAGTATGATGCATTCCATATGGTGATGTATGAGCTTTGGTTGCGCCACCATGTCATCAAATACTAAATCACAAGAACAACTCCATTTTGTTTTCTCTACACTCCCAACATCCTTGTAACGCCTCACCAACTTCACAGGCAAGAAGTAAATTTTTTCCAGCTGGGTCTGGTTTCTGAATCTTCATATTGAGCGGCATGTAAAATTAAATTCATTTAATTTTATTTAAAGTCTAAACCAAACAAGTAGTTGTTCACGTAGTTAAATACATTCATTTTTTTAAGCTCTTCAAGGAGGTACATGGACCACACGGTTGGCGGAATATAAGCTAAGCCTCTCAATGAAGCCTTCGGAATGTTTTGATGAGGGGAAAGATTGCGAATGTGTCAGAATATTTTCAGAAGGTGGGGTGGTGTTAAAAAGCTACACGGTAGTTGTTTTTTTTTTTCTCCCTTTCATGCATTATATTGCTTTTTATGAAGCAAATAGATGGATTGATTTTGTTGTTGTGTATATATTGAAGCCTTAACGTCTTGGCTTCATTATGTATGAAAAGATTTAAAATGCAATCACCAATTGCCTATTATTGCCACTAGTTTTATGTCTTGTATTTTGTGATGCCAAATTATTTGACTGGTGATGATTCTCTCCACAAAATTATTTGTCTCCCAACTTTGAAAATTTAGTATCTTATATATATATATATATATATATATATATATATATATATATATATGTATATTTTAAATTAAAACTTTAAATTTAATTAAAAATTAATTACTTAAGTTTCTCATTATATTTACCCACCATTCACACTTGAGATTTGATTGGAAGGATCCAAACCCATATTTAAAAACATCGTGTGGAAGGTGAAGAGACATTTTCTTCATAATATCAATATGTTTTTATGCTCTTGGCTCAAACAAATTTTCTTGTTATGGAGGACATCATATCCTCAACTTCAACACATGTTGCCATCTAGGTTGAAAAAGATCCTAGCCACTAGGCTTTGAAGAAAGGGAAAATTACCAAATAGGTTAGTTTGGTGATGATAATGACTTAGAAGGATGGTTCATTTTGATTCTTACATGGAAAAAATTCCCATAAAGGCCATTTATCAAAATAGTAAACTAAAATTTCATAAATATCCTTCAATTAAAAGTAGATGAAATTTTTTCAGGGCATTTAAAGCATTTGGCCCCCATGCTAGCTATATATAATTGATAAACAGTTAATTTTTAATCAAAATTTTGGCTTTTAATACTAATAAATTAAAATGTATGATGCCAATATAATCTGATATCTAAAACCAAAATATTTCTAAAAAAATCTTTTCAAATAAACATCTAATGTGTTTTCTGATTTACTATTATTTTTTACTTTTATTATTATTATTTTTTTTAAAAAAAAATAGGTTCTATAATTATGTAATAAGAATGATGGTTTTTTTCTATTTTTTTTCTAATTATAAATTACTAAATCATGTTTTTGTATTGAGTTTAAGGAGGAAGGAATGCCAAATTTTTTATTTCGATTGTCTAAAAAAATTAGAAAATAATGCAAAATGCTTAATTGTCTTGCTTTTTATAATAAAATAATTTTTAAAAATTATATAATTTTTATATTTTTGCCTTTGCACGGTATTTTTATCTTAATTTTATATATATTTTTTTCTTTCTTTCAATGCATCGAGTGGATGATGTAAATACATTGGTATGATTTGTTTGGATGTCGATGAGTTATAAAAAGTATATCTAATACCATTAATTTTGTTATAAAATACAGATGACAAAAATATATTATTTTTACAATATAAATATACTAACATTACAATACATTACAATAGAACTAAATTGAGAAAATTTAATTTTTTTTTTAAATGACAATTTTATATGATTATACTATATTGCCTAACATGCTTATAAGCAATTTCAATACCAATAGGGCATAGACAAGTATTTTTAAAATTATTAATTTTGTCATCAAATATGAATATGATATAAATGCATTCTATTTACAATATAAATACAAAATATTAACATTATGATACATTATAACATAATATAATTTTAAAAGTTTTGAAATTTTTATATGATATGCTACCAAGGGAATATTTGTGTGTTATTCAATTAATGAATACCCATAAAAAAATAACTACTCATTCTACTAGGATAACAAAGTTTTTACTTAGTCATGAACAATTCTTAACATTTGTTGTTACATGTATACAATGACACAAAAACCTTAAGGTTTATTTATGGTTTTTCTTCAATTTTTGATTGGATAATAAATTGATTTATTATCTCTATGTTTATGAGTTTTTTTTTAATCAGATTGGTTTTATGAAGTTATTCAACTATTTGTTCATCTTTATAATTTTTATACAATATATCAACAAAATCCTCTCGGTCTACTTGTTCTAATAATATTGTTGGATTATTAAATTCTTCTAGCATTATGTTAACTAGTTTTGAATATCTATACAGGTTTTCTACTGTTTCAATATTTAACAATATGTTTTCTTCAATTATGGTTATTTTTATAGATTTTTTTCTCACTGTTTGACTTTATCTCAATATTTAAGATTTTTTAATTTAAAAAAATTATGTTATCGCTCTCATCTTTATTGTGAAACCAAGGTTTGATTAATATCGATTTTGATGATAACAAAACAAGGTTTGAAACTAATGATTATATTTCAAGTGTGATTAGATAAGAAGATTTCCAAAGTGACAATCACAAAGATATAATCAAGTCAAAAGGAAATCACTAAGAAGAAGAAGAACTCAAAGATAAGTGTTTTTCAAGACCTAAGCTTCATAGGATCTTTTTGTAAGGTTGTTGGTGCACTAGGTTTTTCATGCATTACTTTATTTACTTATGCACCAAGATCATCTAAGAGTTATTTCGGTTTAAATTTTTTAAATTTGGATGGTTTCATGTTTTCAACTAAAACTTTATGTCAAATTCTTTCCAAACTTGTTTAAAAGATTTTAAGTTGAAAAATATGGTTGTTGAGTAAAAAAAACGGCTCAATTGGTTGAACAAGATGAGGAATCAGTCGATTTATTCAACTCAACCAATCGAGGGGTGCAAAAACCTTCTCTCCGTCTGTCTGTCTGTCTGTCTCTCTCTCTTTTAGAACGCTTGTTCAACAGGTCAAGGTTGGACCTCAACCAATTGAGGACCAGTCAAGGTCCAACAATCACTTATCATGTATTAAATGTTAACGACTAGTGAACAGTTTGATCAGACAAACCCCCAACAGTTAGTTTAACATTTTTTCAAAACTTGCATATCTTTGGGGCACCATTCAATCATAGTTTTCTTATTTCATTTGAGCTTAAAGTTTTGTACTAGGATTTTGTGAGATTATTTCTTATCCTCATTTGTAAATCTTTGAGAAGAAAAGTACAAGTGTGAGGTATCACTTAGAGATTCTCAAGTGTGGGGTATCACTTGAGGGGTTGTTCAAGAGTAAGGTATCTCTTGAGGATTGTAAAGGGTGCTTGGAGCCAAAAGTCAAAGAGGGTTGATTGGAACCATAATCCAATTGTATTGCTCGAAGGCTTGTGTTGGAAGCCTTGAATTAGTTGAACCTCAAGCTTAGGATTGAAGTTAGAGGAGAATAGACGTAAGTAGGGTTGCGTTGAACCACTATAAAAATTTTCCTTCTCTCTTCCTTTCTCTTTTGCTTTATATGCAATTGTTTTTATATTATTTTATCATATATTTGCATATAATTGTCTCTTACATTCACATAATTTAAATTTGCAAAAAAAGACCATCACCCTATTCACCCCCCTCCCCTTCCCTAGGGTGATTACCTTAAGTTGAATTAGCCCAATTTTTCTAACATTTATTTTCATATAAGTTACTAGAGGTTAGATATCTTATTACTGGTTCATTTATTTGGGGTAGTTTTCATTCTCATCCTAATTAATGATCTACTTTCATGGGTTTTGCTTCTATCATATCTACAACTCTACTTTTAAAGGTTTTTACTACATCAAATTCCATCATAGAATTTTGAACTAACTATTTTTTTTATAAGGATTTACTTCTTTTATTGTTTTTTTTTCAAATTTTCTTCTACAAATTCTTTTACATTTTCTCTTGGGTTTATTACTTTTATTATTCCATGGTTTCCTATTAAGCTTTTTGGTTCAAAAGCATTTACTTTTTGTTCTAGTCTAATTATTGTTTTTCCTCTAAATTAAAATTTTCAAACTGTTTTAAAAGGTTGTTTATATTTAGTTCTTGCCTTTTTAACAATTTGATCTAAAAATTTGTCTATCTTTTAGTTGACATTTTCTAATATTTCTTTCAAGTTTTGTTGTTCTATTTCCTTCCTAACAAATTTTCTTCTTTAACTAATTGTTTTTTTAATATAATCTAGGTTGTTTCTTATCAAATTATGGTTTTTAAAGAATTCTAACTTCTTTTCTTAGTCCTAAAGGTTGTATTAAAATTTGTTAAAGCCTTTTGTTGAACTTTCTCAACTTCTTTTAGATGATTTCAGCCGTCTATGTTCTTTTTTTGAGTTTTGTTTTTGTATTCTTATAACACCCTATTTGTTATTTTTAACTAATTATTCACTAAAATTTTCAAGTGTTTCATGTCTAGCTTTTCTAGATGAGGGTTTATAAGTTTTTAAGACACTTGTTTGTTTATATGGAGGAGCTATCATATAAATTATTAATATAAAATCTTACAATTTCTTCTTTAATTAAGGTTTCTATAATAAAAAGTTCATTATAAGCTTCTTTTATACATAACTCGTATTCACTTGAATATTTAAGAGAGGTTAGTTTCTTAATATCTCTAGTCTCTAGTTAGATCCTTTACATTGTCTTAAAATATGCAATTTATCATAAGTTTGTCTAAATTCTTCTCATTGAGTATATAATCTATTATTAAAGTTCTTTTACATGTTCATATTCTAGATTGTAAATACCAAGAGGATAAGTAGTGATGGCAATGACATGAGTTTTTTCAAGTACCCGCCTTGTCCCGTTCCTAATATGATGAGTTTGAAATTTAAATAAACAAATTTGAAATGAGTTTGTGATTTTTTTTAAAACCTGGGATGAGTTCTAGGTGTGTTTGGGTGTTGTCTTGTCCTATCTTACTCGGATTATATATAAAATTAATTTAATTTAATTTTTATTTTCTTAGTTTTAATATATAGATAATAATACAAAAAATTTCAATAAAATAAGTCATAAAAATCATAATAATTTAATTATTTATAAAATATATTTATTTTAATGTAATTATTATTATTTAAATAATTTTAAAAATTAAAAAAATTCCATACCCACATTGCCTTGCCCCATTTAATTTAATTTTTTTAATAGGATGTGGATGAAATTATTTTGAATAAATTTGATAGGGTTGGTATGGGGGCGACCTTTTTTGAACCCATTGCCATCCCTAAGGATAAGGAATAAAAAATATAGATTAATTCATAGCAACAATGAAATTTCATGAAACAAACTTAAATAAACACATCTATTAAACGTTATATTCTTAACAAAATTATACCGATTATTTTATTTTCCTCTATCATTTTCTCTCTTATTTTTATTTTTAAAATCAAGTTTTTTATTTCCTTTATTCTTTTTACTCTTTCCAATATTAAATAAAGTCTTAATTTTTTAATCATAAAAAAATGTATTTACTGGCCCTCTTTTCCCTTTTACTCTCTTTTTGCCCTTATTTTTATTAAAATTTATTTATTTATTCTCTTTTTCCAATATCAAAACGGTGCCCTTATTTTTCTTTTCCTTTTTTTTTCCTTTAATGCCCTTATTTTTATTAAAAATTATTTTATTTTTTCTTTTTCTCTTTTTCCAATATCTAAGTGAGGCCCTTATTTTTATTTTATTTCTTTTTGTTTTTCCATTTTTTTCAAAATCTATTTCTTTTTTCTTTTTCTCCTTTTCCAATATATAAATGGTGTGTTAATATTTTTCTCTCTCCTTTTCCGCTGTCAACTATGTTAATATTTTTCCTCTTTTCTTTTTCCAATATCTAACTTTTGTAATTATGACTAGAAACTGCAGATTTGATAAAGTTCGAGTTCGAAAAGTTGGGTTCTAATAATTCATGAAAGAGATTCTCATATTCCCATAATTCAATTAGATGTGAAATCTAGAAGACCCCTTTTCATGGTTGAACAACTTACCCTTATAGGGTTGATAAATCAACCTTTTTGGCTTGTTGTGAAAGACCGATGAGCATATGGAACTGCAATTCATACTAAATTTCTAGAATGTTTATTTGAGTGTGTGAAAATGCACTTTTCTCATATTTCAATTATAAAAAATTGTTTTATTAGTGTTGATTAAATACATTTTCTATTTTTATTTTTAAAATCAAAATTTTTTTATTTCCTTTCTTTTTCTCTTTTCCCATTATCTACATGGTATTTTTTTTTCTTTTTTCTAATATTTAAATTGTGTGTTAATATTTAAATGAGACTTTAAATATAATTTTTACATCTTATATACTATTATTTTTAAATATTAAAAATAAAAAACTGAAAATTTATCCAAACGAGGGCTTACAAAATTACTTTCCCAAGATATCCAATGGAACATGGGCTAGTATTTAACATAATTAATTAGAAACATGAAAGTGAGTCTATTCAGATAAGCAAACCTAAGAAAATGGCTCATGAATCGGAAACCTCATCACAGATTCATAGTCACATTATGTGGCCAAATTCAAGCATATCAATATGCCACAAGCATCAGTCAACCAAGTATAATTTGATCCATTAGCTGCTAACATTATGCATTCCTAAACCACCAACATCATACACTTAATTTACTTTGTGTTAAGTTATAGATAACACAAAAAATACATTTGATAGCATAAAAGACCAATAAAACAAACAACTCAACACACTGAACTGCACAATGCCACAAACACTCTCTCACTTATCAATCATCTTCCATATACAATTGCATGTATCAAAGACACACAACTTTGTAGGCTCAATTTCAAACTTCTCAACGACCTTTTTATCATTTTCCATAATATCTCAAGTTTATCCAGTTAAGGAGATACCAATTCTAAGACGGTGAACCTCCTACTTAGATCTTATGTTGCACTGGCACACTACACTAGCAAGGAAGAAAAATTAGTGGATTATGAAAACAAAAAACAAAAAGGATACAACCATAAATTTTGTGTTCGTCATCCAAGCTAGGAATTCGTGACTGAAGCATACATTGAAAGCTTGCTCTTGTAGATCAAAGAAAGTTGTATGAATTTTTTAGTATGCAGCTAAACTGTTAATCTCAAATTGCTGGAGACCAAACCCTTTCTCAATAGAAGGGTATTTGTTCCTTGTAAAGATGATGCAAAATCTCACACAAATTCATTATAATAATTGGTCTCAAGGGATTAAGATAGTGTGTCCCCTTGGGTGATCCAAAGAACATGTGATCATGAAATTTGTGGCCACGGTAATTCCTTTTGTGGAATTTGACATATACTCATTGAAGTTAAAGTATGTCATTTGATCACATAATAAGTGGGATCTCGTAACTCAAAGATTTGCTTGATAGGTGATAACACTAAATTATTAGATTACGGACACCGAGTCATAGGGATTGAGTCTCGCATGTAGTGGATAGTAGGTCACAGAGCTGAACACTTGGTGTCTCGTTGTAATATACATAGGGTATTAGAATGTAGTTAACTCTCTATAGTGGGATGTTGAGTCAATTTCAAATTTTGATTATGAGAGAGCTAGTACTCCTATGAGTCCTAATGGTTCCTGCACTGAGCTCATATTCCTTAATGACACTATTTATGAGAATTGAATGAGTTTTTAGTTCACTTTTGTGAATAAGGGCGTTTTGGTAATTGCATAAGTAAGTGAGATGTATATCTCGACTAGGCTAATTGATTAATTAGACCTTATATGGTTAATTAATCAATTAACAACCTTTTTAGGTTAGATTAAGTGACCCGAGCCCATGGTGGGTTTAAGTCACTTAAGCTCAATAGGAAGCCTATAAATACCCCTTTAGGGGTTAGGGTTTCCAATATTACCATTCTCCATTTTCAACCTAGAGAGAAAACCCTAGCCTCCACCCTTGAGATTTCCACCATCTTAGTTCTTAGATATAAGGAAGAGTCATCGAGCGGAAGATCTTGGGTGTACGAGAAGTACACTGAAATCACACAGGTCGCATGCACAAGAACAACACAGGATGCGCATAGGCAGCGTGCACGGGAATCACACGTGATGCGTACAAGCCATGTGCATGGGAATCGCATAGGATGCGCACGTGGGTAGTAGCATGAGGAGAGATTTTCTAGTTTTTCTAGGCATGTTCTTCACCATAAGGAATTGATCTAGGAACATCCAAATCCAGTGTATGGACACCTTTTCTCTAGTTTTGTATTGTATAATGGTTTTTGAAGCCATGATTTTCACATTGCGTTAGATCTAGAAAGCCCTAAGGATAGATGTATGCACTTTATGAGATCTAGGGCATGGGGATGAAGTAATCCACCATTCCCAACAATTGGTATCAGAGTTCTAGGGTAGGTTCTAGTTGTTAGATCTATTCTAGGGTGTGTTAACTCTATTTTACAAGGTTGTTTTATTCATCCCATGACCCAAAGGGATGAATGAATGTCATTATAGTGGCTATAATATTCTTTTTTGTCATTATAATTAATTTTGGTTTATTTATTATGTTTGGATCTATTTATGATCTTTGATTATTGTTCTCTAAATTGGGTTGTACACCCTATAAGGGGTATAAGATTTTTATTTGGTTGTAAAAATATTTTCTTTTCAATAGATGGGTTGTAAGCTCTTTTATAAGATCATAGAAATTTTTATTATTGTAAAATTTCCAGTTTTTTTTTTGTATCCATTATGGTGACACAAGAGAAAAGAAAGAATCTTGAAGGTTATTTTTTTAAATTTTATGGTGGTTAAAAAAGAAAGAAGGATTTTTGGAAGTTCTTGTTTTGAGATCCATAGTTGCATAGTGATGTCAAATTAAACTCAAAATCGGGACTACCTCCTAGTAGTTTCTTGGGCAACAAACATATGGATTTGAATCTTAGGAAGTCACAAATCACATGGTAGCAGTTCAAGCGAATTGCAATTCAAAGTTGAAATGAGGGTGATATGGCTGATTGAAGCAAGGCTGAGCAAAGTGCATGGTAGCACAGTGGCATCAACTTTGAGCCAAAATCGGGACCACTTACACTGAGTTTCTTTGGTCAAGTCACCTATGGTTTTGAAGATTAGAAGTAAGGAATGCAATGCTTCAAATGGATTGCAATTTAGAATTCAAATGAGGGAGATATGGTCAATCGAAGCAATACAGCGTAAGGAGCATTTTGTTACGGGATTGCATATGAGTCCAATTCCTTTTTGTTGTCTGGGCCTTTTAGGTTTTTAATTTTCACCAACCCTTTCTTTGGTTATAGGGATATTCTTGGTCAATTGGAGTTTATCCAAATTTTAATTACCAAATATACAATAGAATCCCTAAAAGCCATGGGAGATTTTTCTATTTAATTACTCTCTTGTTTTTTTAATTATATGCTCTTGATTAATTGCATATGTGGCCTCAAGATATTGATATTCTTAATTGGAAATAAATTTTTTTTTTTTTTCAAAATTGGAAAACTTATTTAAATTGGAATGTGCATGGTCAGAAAATTTTATTTCAAAGAAAAGATAAGTTCAAAAAATGGATTAAGAGTTTTCTTACCCTTTTAAAAATTAATTCTTAGAGATTTAATTTTATTTAAAATCTTTGATATTTCTAAGAATAAAATCTTTCTTTCAAGGAAAAACTCTTATTTTTCCAAAATCTTTGTAAAATAATATTTTTTTCTATTTTGCATAGGATTCCAATTTAAAGAAAATAAGTTAATTTTGGAAATTCATGATAGATAATTATTAAGAATGATTACCAAAATAAGTATTAGAACTAAAAGAAAAGTTTTTTGGTATTCTTAATAAATTTTCATGAGAAGATATTTTCCAAGATTATCTATTTAAACTGATTGTTGCTAAGAAGATTCTTATTTGTAATAGACCACTTTTACAAATATCCAAGAAATTCTATGACTTTTCCATGAGAAGTAGAGTAGTAAGTCTCTCATCTAGATGCATCAATTGCTTCGGATTAACCACCCAAGTTTTCTGTCTAAAAATTGCTCATTCAATGTGGTAAGACAAACCCACAAATGTCACTCTTATAGATCTCAGTTGTGTAGACTAACTGTAGGATAGAGTTTTTGTGGCCAGATTCAACGAAAGCCATTATTTAGTTGTGATTCAATTTAGACAACAAGTGGACAATCTCTAAATAAAAGCTTGCTACCTCGGTTTTTCATTAAGAAAATTAATGTCGATACAAACATATAAGAATGTCAGGTGAGCAAAATCTGCAATTGGAGGGGTATTCTACCGAGAAATTGACAATAAGTTTGAGCTGGGCGTGAACTTCCATGGCTCCAAGCATGAGATTAGAGAAGAAGAATTATTGATAAGGTCCTAGTTCAGGGGAACATCATTATTTATTGCCACTAGCGCCTGTTTCTTCTTGGTTTATGACTTCCATACCTTCATAGTCAAGCAACCCATTGATAGATTATGTGCAAAGCTTTGTCAAACATCATAAAAAGTAATACTCAGGCAAAAACTGAGTTGGTGAAACTTGGGACCAACAAGTCAACATCCAATATACCTAACTCAATAATATCCACAACCTAAATGGTCATAGAGGGTTTGAAAAATAGAGCATGAAGCCAAGAAAAGGTTGAGCCAAAAGGAAAGGAGATATATGAAGGAACACTAAGTTCATTTCCCACATCAATCACAGACGAGCAAAGTGTATCAATTACAAACACTACAAGTTGAATGAACTAGGTCTGAGGGAGTTGCTCCACTACATCTCCCACAAGTGGTTTCTAGTTTTTCATATAGGTACAGAACAACTGGGCAAGTGATAATGAAGGGTTAGAATGGGATACCAATTTTAAAAAAATAAATCGATTTGAGAGAAATGGACTATATAAATGCGTCTAGATCTGGAAGCAGAAAGAGACTACACAGTCTGAAAGTGAGAAGAAGGCTCACGCAAATGGTTGCATGATGAGCAAAGTGACTAAAAAAACAGTCAACTCGATCAATTAGGAGCTTAGTAATCTCCACAGCCGTCACAAAGTGACCTAGGATCGAGGCAAGGATGAATACCAGCTATAGTTTCTTCATCATGCTAGAATCATCCCGCTTCTCATTATGCCTAAAATGATCCGTAATAGCCAAATCAAAGCTGCAAGTCTCCCGAATGCTAGAATCAGAATGTCTTTTTTAAGGGACAAAGCCAATCCCATGCAAGAATGTATACTTGCAAACAATCACTGTCAACACTTGACAAATCTAGATCATGTCAAGCCTAACATAGATGATCTGGTAGAGGTTTGGGCGTTGGTATATGGTTGCATGGGGTTCATCGAAGATAACCATGCAATGCAAATATTGCATGCACATAGGGGACGGGTAGTAGGAAACGTGAGGTGTAGCTACTGTTGATCCTTAAAAATTAGATATAGTGATGAATCCATACTCAAGTCATACAAAATAATAATAATAATAATGCACAAGTTGTTCATAAATGAGCCAAATGAGCCAGACATAAAATACATAAAAAAAATGACCTCAGATTCCACAAACATGCATAGTATCTAATGTCCACAATCAAACATTAAAGTGAACCCAAAATGGGCAAGGATGAGGTAGAATAGTGTAAAAAGGGAAAATATGAAACATGTTATAATCATACCTGGACAAAATTGGCCAACTCCTACCCTACTTCCCTTCTCATGTTGTTATTTTATTTTCCGTTCTCTCCTTATTTTCTTTCTTTTTCTTTTTGCTTCTTTAAAACCTTTTCTATCAAGATTTCTCCACATTCATTTTCTTTTCTCATCTTTCTCCAAAAATCAAAACCCCCCTTCCTCTCCTAATCCTGCAAGTTTTCTTTTAAAGGTTTTATTTCTTTTCTGTCTCTTCAAAAAATCACCCACTCCCCATTTTTCCCATGGATCATTTTTTTCTAAAACTATTTAAAATCTCCTTCAATTTTCCATGCAATACCCTTCGAGCTGCCACTAGACTTTTTTTTTTTGGAGTTTGTAATGGGCTCAACAACAAGATAAAGAAAAGAAGTGCCCAATGCACCCTAAATGATATATTCAAGAGTGGCAATGTTGGCTGAATTGTGCATGGCACCCATGAAGTCTCCAATGGACTTCATTCCTTATAAAAATGCATTTTCCTGATTCTGATGTGCCTAACATGTTGGAAGACTTGCTCCAAAAAAAGTTTATTAAGCTACCTGAGTGCAAAGGTCCAGAAGAAATAGGTCATGTTAACGACCCGAGCTACTGTCATTACCATTGAATCATTAGTCATTCGGTGGAGAAATGTTTCATCTTAAATGATCTCATAATGAAACTTGCAAAGCAAGGAAGAATTCATTTGGATCTGGATAAAGTAATAGAGTCAAATCATGCTACAGTTGCATTTGGGTAATTCAATCCTATTCCATTACATGTTCCACTTAAGAAATTGGGGACATGCGCCAGTACTATTCAACGTGAGTCACCAAAACCAAAGCAAACACAAGTGTTATGTTGGGATAACCTTTTTCGCCTTTGCTTTGATAATGAATCAATGTCATATGACGAAGAAAGTTGGACATTGGTGACATGAAGAAAACCTCACAAGAAGCAAGTGTCCCATCCATATCCTAACCTTCTTAGGAAAGGATGATATGAGTGGAATACCTGTCAACATCCAAAGAAGAAAGAAAAAAAGAATCTTGAAAGAAGACAAGCGATTGTACAAATAAATGACCTTTTGGTGTAGAAAATCATCACCCCTATCACCTTGGAGGAATACTTCCCTCTAGGGTTCTTTGATAAAAGGGTGACGGTATCAACTCATATGGTCTCTTGCAATGAGACTTCGAAAGAAGAAGGGTTAAGTAAATATAAGGAAAGCACTCTTAGTGTAGAGTCAAGCAAAACTAAGGAAGAAGAGGGATTAGTAGCAAGCCTACAATACTTACCTTCACTTTTTAGTAGCCATGAAATGCGACAACTTCCTAATGAGATGCGAAGTGCATTGGTTCAAGCACTTAAGAATCCAACACTCTATGCCACCAAAATAAAGGGGGCAAAAAGACTTGAAGATGAAAGCGAAAGCCACAATTGTGCCAAATGTTGTACAACCATCACCTTTACCGATGAAGACCTTCAGTTAGGGTTAAAACCACATAATTGACCCTTGTTTATTACCGGGTACATACAAGAACAAAATATCACTCACATCTTAATTGATGGAGGGTTTGCAGTAAATATCATGCTTAAAGCAACGATGAAACGACTCGAGATTGCTACGAAAGAACTAACTTGGAGTCATCTAATGATCTAAGGCTTTAATCAAGGAGGACAACAAGCCATTGGTATGATTCGCTTGGAACTTGTTACATGTGAGTTGAGTTCGAACACATTGTTTCATGTAATCGATGCAAAAACATCTTACAATGTATTACTTGGGCAACCATGGCTTCATAAGAATGAGGTAATTCCTTCGACACTACACCGGTGTTTCAAATTCTATAGAGGAGGGGTAAAGAAAGTAGAGACTGATACTAAGCCATTTACAAAAGTTGAGTCTTATTTCGCTGATGCTAAATTTTACACGGAAAATGATGTCATACTGGAAGTCCTCCCTGCAATCATTCCTTTTACTAGAAAGACTAAACTTAAAGGGACATGTTGAGTAGTGTAAGTTGACATTAACAGGGGAAATCTCACAACCAACAATGACTTGAATTGAAGAAAAAGAGAAATCCTAAAAAAAAAAAATCGACATTAGACTTAAGGAGTGTCACTACTTCCTCAGTTTTTAGGTATATCCCAAGATCTTGATGAAGTGAGGGTCAACCACCTTTCATAGAAGATAGAAGCAAAGTACAACCTCGAAGATTGAAAAATGGGGATCTTCAAGTATTGAAAGAAGATGTGATCATTCTCCTTCCAAACTTACAACTTATCTCTAAGGATAAGACACAAAAATCTGTCAAATCCTTAGGAGATCAAACAAAGAAAGAATTTTTCCCCAATAAAAGAATAGATGAGGGGTTCAACCCTAAGACTCACAAGTTATTATCCAAGACGGGGTATGACTTCACTTTGTTATCATGATTAGGAGAACTTAGCCTTGAGACTACATGTGAAAAGATGTATGGCCTCAACTAAACTTAAAAGAAGTTAAAACGACAAAGGTATGTAGTCAAACCTTCTAGGGCTGGTTTAGGGTTTGTATCTTTCGAGCCTATCAAAATTTCAGTGAAAACTAAAAAAACTTAAGGCAAGTACACAACATATCACTGTGGAAAACATGAAGGAGAGTAGTGGGTCAAATTCTCCTCCTCAAATTTCAGTATTTGATTGAATTGAAGCTCCAATTACACGAGCATTCACTAGGTTGGGAAATTTTAACCAAGGAGAATGTAATTCAACACATATTCCACAATGGTTAATACAACAAAGGATTAGGACTCTACCTCGAAAGTCATGGCAATGAAAAGAAGGATGTAGAGAAAGAGTTTAATCTTATCAAAGATGAAACACCATTCAACTTAGGAAATCTGTACTAACGGTTCGTTAAAAGTAAAATGATGTACCATCATGATCACTAAGCAGTTGGATGAGGAATGCTTTAAGGATGTTGAAGAAAGTTTGACACACACTAGCTACCATGTTACGGTAAAAGTTAACTTTAATCTAAAATCTTCAGAAGACGAACCAAGTGAAGCTCGTCAAGTATTTAAGGACGAGAGGCAAGCCATTATAGACGAGTTGAAAGAACTTAACTTAGGTACGAATGATGACCCAAGACCAATCTATGTCAGTATGCTTTTAAGTCCTTTTGAAGAGAAGTTATCTTGAGTTGTTACTCAATTATAAAGATGTCTTTGCATGGTCGTACAAAGAAATGCTAGGTCTTGATCTAAAGGTTGCGGTGCATCAATTTATGGTGAAGCATGGTGTTCGACTAATTAAGCAAGCTCAAAGACGATTTCGACTTGAACTTGTTTCACATATAGAAACAAAAATCGACAAATTATTCGAAGATGGTTTAATTAAGGAGGTAAGGTACCCAACATGGATTGCAAGCATTGTTCTAGTTAAGAAAAAGAATGGGCAAATTCGCATTTGTGTGGATTTCAGAGATTTAAACAATTCTTGGCCAAAAGATGAGTTATTGTTACCAATAATTGAACTCATGGTTGATGCAACTATTGGTCATGAAGCTTTATCTTTCATGGATGGATCATCGGGGTATAATCAAATATGGATGGCACCAAAGGATGAAAAGCTTACTGCATTTCGTGCTTCAAAGGGTATTACTGTTACAAAGTTGATGTATTTTGGAACAAGGAATGTAGGTGCAACATATCAATGTGTCATGCAGAAAATCTTCAATGACCTGCTCCATAAGAATGTCGAGTGCTATGTTGACGACCTGGTGGTAAAGTCTAGAAAGAGAGAAGACCACTTGTGAGATCTCCATGTGGGGTTTGACAAGTTAAAAAGATACCAACTCAAAATGAACCTGCTCAAATGTGCTTTTGGTAAGTTTCTAGGGTTTATTGTTCGACACCACGACATGAAAGAATTCAAGTTGGGCAAAATGGGTTGAAGAACATTCAAAAATCAAAAGAGTTCTCTGAAAAAGTTCAAGTCAGGGTTTCTCAACTATTGTCCTCTTTATATAAAAAAAATATATAAAGGGAAGACAATTTGGAAGATGATTCAAAGTGTAAAGAAAGAGGGAAATGAAGTGGAGTTTAGAAAAAAGTGGGAAATAATTTTTTTTTTTTTTTAAAAAAAAAACTTCCTATTACAATATTTCTTTGAAAAAAATAATTACTTCAAGACTCACCCCATCCACATGACAATGCATGTGATGCCTCTTGAAGTGGGGGTATTTGAAGACAAAAAAAATTTAGTGGATTAAATTACCACTAATTTGATCTTCAAAATAAATAAGTAAATAAATAAATATCCTTTTACGGATAAGTTTCCTAAGAAAAATGAAAGGAATATCTAACTATAAAAAGAATAGTAATAATAATAATAATAATAATAATAATATATTATATATTATTATTATTATTATTATTATTATTATCTCATTGGTAAAACCTCCGGAAGAAGAGAAGTTGCTAAAATCAAATAACTAAATCCCTTGAATTAAACAAATAAAATTTCTGAATTCGAAATTCAAATTCCTTGCCTTCACCTATAAATAGAGGTGACTTCTTTCAAGAAAAAATTGAGGAAAAATTCAGACATCAGAAAAATCCAGAAGGAAAATCTTAAAGAGAAAATCCAAAGGCAACTTCATACGAGAAAGAGGCTTCACAACAAACGAAAAAACTTCATCAAATCTCCCTACAAGTTTGGTAAATGGCAAAAGGACTACACACGTGTTCTTCTCCATTCAACACGTTCATTCGGGAAAAAACCATATAGGCCCTTGATTGATCTTCAAATTCAAGGAAACAAGTTTGTCATCGTTCTTCAAGTTGTGTTCGAAATGAAGGAATTGGAGGGAAAATATTATTTTATAAAGAATATTATATTTGAGATTGTACCCCACAATATTTTAATTTCAATAAATACTTTGCTCGCATTATTTTTCCTATCGTTTTGCTAATTTCGCAGGACATTTTATGAAATTTGTGCATACAGACTAATTGCCAAAAATTTTAGAGGTAAGATTATTGATCAACTCTTTCAGCTGTTCTTCAAGAAGTTGTCATGACAATTGGAATTGGACCTCAAAGAAGGAACTCAACTATATGTTCTTCTCAAGCATAAATAAATTACACTATTGAATTCTCCTTTAAGCCAATAATGTTTTTTCATGAAGATGGATAGATTATGAATAACGTCCCCAAATTTTGGGTGTGAACTCTCTCTATATTTCTGATAAGTGAAAATTTTCATCCTCATGGATATCAATTCTAAAGGGATATGCATATCAATTCTAAATGGATATGCATGATCAGAATGAAAGGAAAAAAAAGGATTATTGGCTACCAATTAATCAATAGATCTAACTCAATGCAAAGTTGAGGGTAGGGGCTACCTCACTCCTACTTGATTTTCAACCTTAAAAAATCAGGTCCAGAAACAAAAGGATGGAGGCTTCCAGTTTCATTTTTTTTCTTGCAAAGTTGAAAACCCTTGCTATCATTTAGAGTGTGTTTGACAATGTTTTTATTCAAAATGTTTTTAGCGAAAGAGTTTTCTCTAAAAGTATTTTTAGAAGAAGCACTTATCAAGTGTTTCTACATAACAGTATAAAAGATTTTCCAATAATACAAGTAATTTTTCATATTGTTAAAAGTGTTTTATAGAATTACTGTCAAACAGGCTCTGCTAAATACCTAATTTTTTTCAAAAAAACTTTTTAGACTAAAAAAGCTTTCTAGAATCACTACCAAACGAGCTCTTAGTCCCATGTTGAATTTGAGGGTGGGGGTTGCCTCACTCCCGCTTCATTTTCAACCTTAAAATCATTTCTAACTACACACATTAATAAAAATAATTCACTTCATACTTGATGCTCCATAGCCTAGTTGGTCCACCCCTATTATGTTTTTCATTTGGATATTCACACCTACCTATCCTTCCAATAATGCTATCAATGCACTACATCTAGCCATGTTAACAATGAATAGATCATTATAATGTTGGTAATAGTGGCAATGGAAATGGCCTGGATGGGATGTTTCTTTATGGAGGAAAAAAAGAAATTCTAACTTTTCCTATAAGATGTTTGTTTCCAGCCAAAAAAAAAAAGGTCCTAAATCAGGTCTTATTGTTAAAAACTAATAATAATAATGATAATAAATAACATATCTAAAATGAAGAAAAACATTTACATTGTCAATTGGTGTTGTTGATATGAAAAATAAAAAGATCATTTTAGGGAATAATTATTTGACTCATGAAAAATGCATGTATTTTAAATGGATGAAGATAATATTGATTTAAAAAATTTGAGGTTCTCTACGTTGTCAATTGATGTTGTTGATACAACAAGTAAAAAGGTCATTTTAGGAAATAATTATTTCACGCATGAAAATATGCATATATTTTAAATTATTTTTAAATGGATGAAGATAATATTGATTTAAAAAAATTGAGGTTCTTTTTTTTTCATATTTTTTAAATTTAGTGAGTCAAAACCCACTTTTCCCTATAAATTATGTAAAGGAATCTAATAGAGTTATTCCAATAATATGGGTATTGGAATATTTTGAAAATAGATCAATATTTTTACATCGAATTAATGTTTACATATTATTAAATATTATTAATTAAAATATAAAATATTTAATCAATATTCTTTAAGTACAACAAAATATAGTTTATATATATACTAGTAGTCTATCATGTGTGAGATGCACTTGGGTGGTGCATGCGAGTGATGTTAATGAGTAGACTTTGAGTTTAAATATTTGACTACATGTTAATGTCTCCATAACCAATAAAATGAAAGAACCGAGAAATTGCACCAAATTTGATCAAATTCTACATTACTATCCAAATAAATAAATCCATTGGCATTCCGAATTTTATCAATATCTTAATGTAAATTACCTAAATTTTACCAACATCACATAGATTTCCAAAAATGTAAAAAAAATTTTGGCAACTAATTAAATAAACAATCGAACAACAAAAAACACATAAGGCAAAAAGAAGAAAGATGAAGTAATAGTAGAAGACACTAAGCTTACAAAATAATGAAGGTTGGAGCATTTTTATAAGAGTTGGAGGCTCAAACGGGCTATTAGACACAGTTTAAAGTTGTCTAGTGGAGCATCAATTCGATCGGCTCACTAGACATTAGAAATTAATGCTTCTAGAAAGTGACCATTGGAGTTCAAGGCTTCGATTAGGAAAGACAAAGCTTTTGTTGGCAACACTAAGCTACTAGAAGAAAGTATGTGAAAAAACTCTTTACTGCCCAATCGACTCAATCGGTTCCCTTAAACCCTTGATCGATTGCATTGTGAAGAGCTAAAATACTCTGGTTTTAGGTTTGAAACCTCTAGCAACTTATGCAACCCCTTTTAAAACCTTTTAAGAAGTTTAGAAAACATTTAGTTCAAGATTTTAAATGAAAATAAGAAATCATCCAATTATCAAAGAATTTAAAACAAATTAGCACAAGGATGATTTTTGCAAAAGTGATCCTATGAGGTCTTCTTTTTTTTTTTTTTTTTTTTCCCTTTACCTTGATCTTTGATTGTTTCTTTAGAAATCTTCTTGCCTAAACATACTTAATGTACAACATTAGTTTCAAATCATTGTTTTGTTATCATCAAAACCAAGATTAACCAAACCTTAGTTTAACATTCCTCTTTTTGATGATGAAAAAATAAAGGTTGCTAAAATACTCCTCCTTAACATACGCACCTTTGATTTTATAAAATATGCAAGTTTAAGAGCTTTAAGGATATAATAAGGATGCTTGGAAAAAATATAATCAAATATAAAAGGCACAAAGAGCAATTAGCAATTGGCAAAGTATAGAATTTAAACATGATGCAAGCCTAATTCACTAATAAAGCACATTGAATCAATATTTAAGATTGCTAAAAACAAGATTGTCATTTTAGTACAATAGCAACTAAATATTTCTCCTTATTTTTGTCATCAACAAAAAGTCTCAATTAAGCATAATAGGGGAATCGCTTTAATAGTAAAAGAAGGAATTTACAAAAGAGATCATTAAGCATAACATCATTTTTATTTTATTTTTACATAAATATGCAAGATGAAATCATTTTACTAATTCTCCCCCTTTTTCATTTGAAACATTTTTTTTAGAGAAATTTTGCTCAAGCTTAGAGCATTCTCCAATTTGAAGTATGATTTGGGAAAAAAAATGTAAGAAAATGGGAAAATATATTCATCTAAAGAAAATATAGTATGGAAAATGCAAATGTCTTCTTTTTGAACCACACCTTAGGTTAGCAATTATAACAATTGCTATATTGTTAATAAAATTATACCAATTGTTAGCAAACTGATTTATGAATACCAAAAAGATATTGCAAATTAAACTTTAAAAGGGATATCATTACTAATATTATCAATGCATTCTTTTCAAAGTAAGCATATCTTTCTTCTTCTTACATGAATCCATGCAAAACAAATTAGGTAACCTTTGGTATCTATATTTTCTTGGGTCCTAAAAGGTTAGCCTTTTCTTCCTTTCAAATCCAAAAAGATTTACAATTTTAATCATCAACATGAGGAGATTTTTTTTTTTTAAAGATTAAGTACCACTAATATGACCCGTCTCCAAAAAAATTACAAATGTTGAAAGTGTTAAAATATTTTTTATTCTTAAAAGGCTTGTAGCCTAACACCCCCCCCCCTTCTTTTTTGAATAAAAAATGCACTTTTGACTTGCCCAAATGATGTTGAAAGTCTTTTGACCAATTGAGAAATTTTCTAGAAAGGATGTCAACTATTTATTTATTTTTTTTCAACTTCTCATTTTCTTTTTCAAAATAATTTTTTTCTTTCTCAATATTTTCAAATTTTTCTTTAAGCTCATTAAGTTCATTTTGAAGATAAGAAGTCTTTTCCTTGAGAAAGACGTTCAAACCCAAGCTTTTCAAGATCAAACTATAATTCTTAAAAAAAACATGTTGAAGTTCATTATAGTTAGGTTTAGAAATTACCTCATCTTTATGATCCTCTAAAGCCATAAAACACATGTTGACCACTTCATCTTCACTTCTGGATGATCCCTTATTGTTTTCACTCTAAGTGGCCACCGTGACTTTCTTTTTCTTTTTAGCACTTGAGGATTCTTTCTTTGAATGAAATTTTCTTCTTTTCTAGGTATTCCCCAAACTTGATCTTCATTTTCACTTTTCTCCTCCTCTTCAACAATTGTTGAAGCTTTGAATGATATGTCATTTTTCTTTTTCACTTCAACCTCTTGATGTCTGTTCATGTTGATCTCATGAGTCATAAGTGACCTAATGAGTTTTTCAAGTGGGAGCTTGGTGAGATATTTGGCTTCTTGGTTGATTTTGAAATAACTTCTAAACCGAGATGTGATTAATTTTCTTCTTTGGATTTATTAATTCAATCTTGTTTATTTGGACTTTAATTGTATGGGTTTTTTCTACTTGATTTCTTTTTGTTCTTGCTAATCTATCAAGTTTCTTTGGTATTGATGGGTTGTGTTTTTGGCCTCCCATAGCTTCTTAGGCCTCTTTAGGGTTAAAAGGTTGAATTTTCGAGGCTTTTATGTCAACAAAGATGTTTTTGGCCCTCAAAATAGTGTTTTTACATAAATTGGTGCAATCTCAAGTGCTCAAGCACTTACTTCAGTACTTAAGCGCTAAAAACTAGCGCTCAAGAACTCTAAGTGCTATCTAATGCTCTTTCCAACGGTTGAAGTGCTTGAGCGCTAATCTAGCTTCAAGTACTCTAAACAACTATTTAAGTCTTCCAACGTATCATTTCTCTCATTTTTCCAATCTTAGTTGTTTCCCATGCTTCACCTCTATGTTTTCTTACCTTTTATCTTCATTTTGAGTTGTCTTTTTGCATTTTTGACTCCGTATGAGTGTTTAGGACTTTTTCTGTTTTTTATTTGTTTTTAGCTTTTCCAATAGTTTAGTTTTTTTCTAGGCATTTTTTCAATTTTCGTGCCTCTTTGTTTTTTATACTTAGGCTTACTATAACTGGTCATAGGCATCCCAAGGAGTTGTCTACAATGCCTTTTTTTCCTAAGCCCGTTATAGGCTTTCCAATTGAGGGTCCTTTTAATCTAGAGGACCTTCCAATTGAGTGTTTCTATATTGAGGAGACCCAATCTTATTCTCATTTTTTTTAGCATCGGGTTGAGATAGAGCAAGGCATCGACCATCACAATTTCTGAGATATAGAACTTCCATTTATCTTCTAGGAGAGGGTTTAGATCCTCTCGCATCTCTCTATGGACACAATCCCCATTATGTTCAAATGTTCTACGCAAACATCCATTTTAAAGTGAAAAGGGTCATGTTCCAAGTCTCGATGTATGGATAAACATTTATGGTTTCTACTCAGTATATTTGTCGCACCCTTTATATGTCTACTTTATTTGAGCACCTTCTTAGCTTATTGATTGAGGTTCAGGCCTTCACCCATTCCGACCTTGCTACCATCTTGTCTTCTTTCTTTGGTGAGCCTTGTCCTCTACTTGTATACATATCTATTGTTGAGTTCACCAAGTCATCATGGGTCTTTGATACGTATTTTTCATATACCTTCTTTTCTTCCACCCATCATACCCAGATTCAATGCCCTATAGCCTAGTTCATTCATGCCATATTGACCATACAATTTTTTGACATTGCCTAGGTCATCATCCTTGACCTTATGACCTCATATTGTGATATCACTGATTACTACTCAAAAAGTGCTATTTGATAGTTTGTAATTAACTCTTTTAAACACTTTTGAGTAGTAGTTATCACCTTTTAACCCAATTAACATATTAAGGAACCTTGCAATCAATTCTAATCAAATTGTGTTAAGTTTTAGTGTTTTGATAGCTTTTTGATCACCAAAGCAATCTGAGATTGAGGAGAGTTATTTGGAATCCATGGCAAAGCAATGGAAAGCTTAGAAACATGAAGAGCCGAAGCTTTGAAGTCCTTTGCCATAAGCAAATCCAGAATACAAGGAGTATGGGATCCTGCTCATTCCACCCGGACGAGAATCATAGCTCATTCCACCCGGGTAGGAATTCCATCTGGCTGCCGCCACTTTCCACTCAGATGTATCACATCCGGAATTCTGCTGCCGCCGCCATTCCATCCTGATGTATCACATCCAGAAATCTGTTGCCGCCGCCATTACATCCGGATGTCTTACATCCGGAATTCAGGAGCCGGATGGGAGAGGAGGGCGTTTCAACTTCCCCGGATGGACATATCCGGATCATCTGATAGCGTCTACCCGGAGAGTTTCGCAGATATTTTGCACAGTGCCGCGGTGTTCTCCTGAAGCTTCCCGATATTTGCGACCAACATTTTGAGATATTTTGCTTTAGATATTTGATGTCGGTGTTCTCCTGAAGCTTCCAGATATTTGCGACCGACACTTTGGGATATTTTGCTTTAGATATTTTATGTCTAAATCCCCAAACTCTCCTTGTAACCCACCAATTATAGGATTCCTTAGTTATTAAGTTTGGAAAAAGGGGTGAATAACCTCTTATATATAGGTTGTAATTTCCTTTACATAGGATATCAAACATATAGATAATAGATCTCTCTCTCGGGAGCTTGTTCTCAGAGATCAATCCTTTGTACAGTTTTGCAAGGAAGTAAAATACAGAGCACTTGCTCTGCTTTTGTTTTCTCATTCTTTTTCTTTCTAGCCAATCAAACTCTGAGGATTTTTCCTCAGAGGATGAGAGGCTAGACTTTTTGTTTCTTGGAGTGAGGAAAACTGGGTAAGTTTCCACATGCATAAATTGGAAGTTTTGTTGTTTTAGTTTTTAATGAAGAGAAAGTGTGACCCATTAATGGTTTTTATCTTTTTAGTTAACTTAAAACGCCTTTAAATCACCTGGGCCAACACTTGATAAGGCAAGTGATCTCCATCCATAGAGATGCACTAGTTTATCTCTTGCGAGCCTTTGGGAGGTGGTTTGAAGGTAGGATTTTCTAGAATAGCCAACACTTGGTAAGCTTTTGGACTCCAAGGAGACATCCATTAGTTATCTCTTGCGAGCTTTTGACGGATAATCTAAGGTTAAAGATCACCTTGAATGGCAAGTGCTAGGTGAGAGGTATGAGCCATTGCAAGGTGCATCAGTGAGAGGGATTTAGTGTTTGAACCCATTAAAGGAAAGCATCTGTACCACACCGGTTCGGGAAATAACTATATGTTAAATCCCCAACGCGAGGAAAACAAACAAGTGACCAGAACTCCCTTTTTGTACAAGGAATCTAAGCCCAGTGATCTAAACTCCAAGAAACACTTTTCTTTGTAAGTAAAATCAGTTACTATTTTTGGTTAGTTTAAAACCAAACCTTTTCCACCAAAAATTATGTTTTCTTTTAAATCTAACCTTGAAATGAAAAGACACCAATTCAGCTTTGAATTAATATCAATTGTGAAGTGAAAACCCATCCCAGTGAACGATCCTAGAGCCACTTAACTATAGTAGCTTTGTCTTTGCTACCCTAGTTCATGGTGTAATAGGTTATAAATTTTGTTGATTACTCCCTCAATCAGGGAGCACCAGCTGGACATGAATCAGCTGATACACCGACTGGGCACGAATCAAATGGCGCCGTTGCCGGGGGATGGTGCCACTTTACAGTGATATCACCTTTTCAGAGTACTTGTGATCTTCATGATTACTACCCAAAAAGTGCTATTTTGCGCCTTTAATTCATTATGTTTTAAGCACTTTTGTGTAGTAGTTCTCCATCTTTAGTCCAATTGGCATGTTAAGGACCTAGCAATGTCTTCTAATCATATTTGTGGCTAGTTTTAGTGTTTTGACAGCTTTTTGGATCATTAAGACAAGCCAAGCAAAGGAGAGAAGCAAAGAGAAGCAAAGAGGAAAAGCAAGCAAAGTGAAGAGAAGCAAAGAGGACAGAAGCTGCAGTCTTCTTTCGCACTTTTGGAGCATTTCCCGAAGTCCATTTTCTACATGCTACATACCATTTCAAAGCTCAGGAAGTCAAGAATCCAACGCTTCGAACCGTGTACGATTTAGAGCTGAAATGAGGAAGATATGGCCTTCGGAAGACAACTGCTCCAGGCTTGTGCGAAATTTTCGCACAACACCTTGTGTTGTGCGAGTGTTGTGCCAAATTCGCACAACACCTTCCAAATTCGCACAGCCCATGCATGGTGCGAATTTTCCTCTGTTTTTTCCGACTCCACTTTAGATATTTTCTTATGTATTTTTTGATGTAATTTCCTTTCTTATCCTTGTAACTAACCAATCACAAGCTTTTGCTTTTGTAAAGACTATATAAGGGGTGGAAATCGCCTCTTGGAAGAATATAGGTGTTACATTTTACACTTAGAAATATATAAAGCTCTGTTTTTCTCTCTTCTCCTGTTCTTCCCCATTTCTATTTTCTTAGTAGCCAAAAAGCCTCTGAGGGCTTTTCCTCAGAGGATGATTGGCCAAAACTTTTAGTTTCTCAAAGTATGGATGTTATGTGATGGCTTGGATGCAATCCCATGGAAATTTCTCACACCTGGAAGGTAAGGTAGTCGTTTTTCATTAATGGTTCATTAATGCAAAGTTTGGTTTTTATTTCCTTTGGACAACTTCCAACGGTCAATACTTGATAAGCTTTTGGATTTCTATCCATTAGTTATCTCCTACGAGCTATTGGAAGGTGAGGTTTTCAATTCCAAGTTTTGCATTAATCCGTTAGAACCAATTTCAATGGCCATTGAAATGTGAGTTTATCACCTGGAATGACTTTGAGTTGCCAATATTTGGTAAGCTTTTGGCTTTAGACCATTAGTTATCTCTTACGAGCCATTCAAAGGAAGTCTAAGGTGAATAACCATTGATGAAATTCACTACCATCTGTTTTGTCATTTTAAAGGATTAAAACTTGATTTGCTAAATCCATACCGGTTCGGGAAGCAAGCATCACCATAGTTGCAACCCCAATGCGAGGAGCCTATCCTGAGATTTCCAATTTGCATAAGAGCCAGAGCATAGCTATCCTATCTTTGAGAAACTTGTTTTTACACCCTTTCATTTTAGTATTTAATGTTAGCTTAGATTAATTTAAATCTTTCTAAAACATTTACATCTTCTTTTAAAGCTAACATCCATAAGAAAATCACCTATTTTCCTAATTTGAATATCACTAGTGTTTGCGAAAACCCTTCCCAGTGAACGATCCTAGAACCACTATGCTATAGTAGCTTGACTACTTTAGTAATAGTATTTAAGGTATAAATTTTGTTGATACGCCTTTAAAGCTAAGCTACCATGAGTCGAATCACTTCATCACAAGTTTGGTGACTTTTCTTTTCCTTTTACTAACTCTTTTTATTTGTTTATTTTTCTTTGTTCATATTTTAGTATACCTTTTATTTAGTTTTTAGTTAATCTTAATAATTTTCTTTTTTCTTTAGAATTTTTTTTTTTATATTTTCTTTTGTTTTCTCTATTTTTAATTCACAAATTGCTAGTTGTGCATGCCATATTGAATACAAAATAGCAGAGGAAGCCATGAACTTTATGAGTTATGTGGCTGAAGTTTCAAGAGGATGGGATGAACCAAATGCTAGAGATTTGGGAAGAATGAAGTCTCAACCTAATGCTAAGGGTGAGATGTATATTTTGAATGACGGCATAGACATGAAGCAAAAATTGCAGCTATGGAAAGGAGATTGGAAAAACTAGAAATGCAAGAAGTGCAAGCCATCTCTCAAACACCATTGCAAGCTATGTCTTGTGCCATTTGTCTATCTTATGAGCACTTGGTGGAAGAGTGTCCTACCATTCTAGCCGCGAGGGAAATGTTTGGTGATTGCAACACCTACAATTCCAATTGGAGGGACCATCCAAATTTCTCTTGGAAACCACAGCCGCCCTCAGTATCAGCAACCTGCTCAAGCACTATAGCAAGCCTCAAACCTTGAACAAGCTATAGTGAATCTTAGCAAGGTCATTGAAGACTTTGTTGAAGCTCAAAAATCCATCAAGGCTCAGCTCAGTCAAAGAATTGACAGTGTAGAGAGTTCATCGAATAAAAAGATGGATGGAGTGCAACATGATCTATCTCAAAAGATAGATAGTCTCCAAGATTCAATCTCAAGGTTTGCCAACCTCAACACAGTGCAAGAGAAAGAAAACTCTCCTTCTCAACCTCATCAAAATCAAAAGGGTATCCATGAAATGAAGGCTAAGGAGAGTGGTAAAGAGGTTGATCTGCCCACATGCAAGCTAGAGCATAAGGTAGAAAGTGAAACAGAGAAAGAAAAGAGGGAGGAAATCAAAGGAAAGAAAAAGGGGAAAAGCATAGAGAAAAAGATGACTATATAGACGAAGAACCTCAAAAGATAGTCATCAAGGAAGAAATAATGAAGAAACAGATGCATCCACTTTTCCCCCAAGCTTTGTATGGCAAGATCAAACAAAGCAAGTCTCAAGTGAGGGATGCAAACTTCATATGGGATCCGGGCAAGCTAAACCAAGGATCAAATTTTTTTGATGGACTTAGTCTTTTTAAAGACTAGCTAGTCCATATCTTTTTGTTTTGTTTTTTTTACTTGTTTTAATTTTGATTTTAATGCTTTAATTTTAATTTGTTTTGATGTAACATAGGTTTTTGGATGATCAAAATCAAGATGAATGTGCAAAGCTGAATGGAAATGTTGCAGCCGCACCCCATTTCGCTACTGTTGGACACGTTTTTGGAGCACTTCTTGGAGCTCAAATTATGCATACCATATGTCGATTCGAAGCTTAGGAAGTCAGGAGTCCATAGCTTCAAACGGTGCTTGATTTGGAGTTAAAACGAAAGAGTTATGGCCGTTTGAAGACTATGCAAACAATGAGCTGAAATGCCAATAGAGCCCCGCGACCATGCATCTGAAGAGGAGAGCCCCGCGCACCCTGGGATCACACACATGAAGCCTCTCACTCCATTTCTGACCTCCTTAAACCATCAAAGCCCATAGCTCCAGCTGAGAGCTCCAGTTGAGGAGACTATGCCATCCAAGGAGAATACCAGAACAGAGGCCAAAGTCCTGATCCAACCCACTCAGAAGGCCACCACATATGCATCAGCTCCACAGGACCTTACCATTATTTGATCATCTCTTTACTTTTTGTCTTTACATATTATATTAGTATACATAATTCCATGTTTTGATGTCTTATATTCTGGGATTGGATGTATTACTTGATGATGCATCATATATAGACATCAATTCTTGTTTAAAACTTGACATTTTTCTATTTTCTCTACTCACTATTTTTTTGAAACATGTGGTTTCTCCTATACGACTCAGACTCCATGTCACTCAAGAGGTACCACTTCCTCCCTATTTTTCAATCGCTTTTGTCACATTGAGGACAATGTTCAGCTTGGTTGGGGGGAAAGTTGAGGAAGCAAGTTTTGTTATTAATGCTAAGTTATTTTGGTAATTTAGTTGCTTTTTGCTTAATTTTAAAAAAAATTTAAAGTTTTTTATTCTACTCTCCATGGTTATTAAGGAAAAATTTTCAAAATGAAATGGGAGAAATTGAATTTTTATCTTTTTACTTGACTTAGATTTTGTATTATGCTTACTAAAGTTGATGAATTGTTGAAACTTCTATTGAATCCAACCTCAGTTCTTCCACTTTAAGCTATTCACACACTATGCACAATAGGTTCCGATCATAAGATGAAAAACTATTTCCCTCTTGACTTAGGAAATTTTAGACTTGGTACCTTTGACCTCATTTAATAGTGTTGGGACACCTTATAAAAGGCCAATGAGTCTTTGAAAATAAGAAGAAAAGAAAGAAAGAAAGAAAGAAAAAAATGTTTGCTTGCCTTGAAACCCGAGCAAGGTCTGAGGGGTATATGGTGAAAATCTTTAAAACCTGGTGCCCTAAACCTTCATTGGTTGGGAGTCACCGACCTCAATGCTCGTTACAAGGGTGAATAGGTGGAGTTGAACATACTGTAGGTGCTTGGGTATTAAAATTCATTCTCAAAAGTCCGGGGTAAAATCCGAGGAGTTAGTGGTTGAAAGATCCTTAAAACTTGATGCCCTAAACCTTAATTGGTTGGGAGTCATCGATGAACCCCCGTTACATGGATAATTTAGAAAAGAATACCTTTAAGCCTTGTACTCCTACAATGAAATTTTTTTTTGTTGAGAAAAGAGGTGCGTTCTTAGCCTATTGGAGGTTGACCAGTTTGCTAAGCTTTGAAAAAAAAAACTAGGTTGGGGGGAGAGATTAGTTCAACATACTATATTCGGAAACTAATAAATAACACTTAGATTTTTGTGGAAGAGTAAGGTTTGACCATTTGGGAGTGGAAACTCTTTTAAAGCTTAAATTTGCATAATGTCTTCTCTTTAAGAATAGTGATTAGACAAGTTATTTGATAACTCTTGTTGAAGTTTGAGTTTTATTTCTTTATTGTTCCATGTGAGAGTTAGATCATCATGCCACTTGAAAATTGTTTTTTAATCAAGCATGATGTTGTAAATTATAGTATTGTTTATTTTTATTTTTCTCACCTTCATTGCTAAGGGACTAGCAATATGTCGATTGGGGGGAGTGATTACTACTCAAAAAGTGCTATTTGATAGCTTGTAATTAACTATTTTAAACACTTTTGAGTAGTAGTTATCACCTTTTAACCCAATTAACATATTAAGGACCCTTGCAATCAATTCTAATCAAATTGTGTTAAGTTTTGGTGTTTTGATAGCTTTTTGATCACCAAAGCAATTTGAGATTGAGGAGAGTTATTTGGAATCCATGGCAAAGCAATGGAAAGCTCAGAAACATGAAGAGTCGAAGCTTTGAAGTCCTTTGCCATAAGCAAATCCAAAATACAAGGAGTATGGGATCCTGCTCATTCCACCAGGACGGGAATCATAGCTCATTCCACCCGGGTAGGAATTCCATCCGGCTGCCGCCACTTTCCACCCGGATGTATCACATCCGGAATTCTACTGTCGCCGTCATTCCATCCGGATGTATCACATCCGGAAATCTGCTGCCACCGCCATTACATCCGGATGTCTTACATCCGGAATTCAGGAGCCGGATGGGAGAGGAGGGCGTTTCAACTTCCCCGGATGGACATATCCGGATCATCTGATAGCGTCTACCCGGAGAGTTTCGCAGATATTTTGCATAGTGCCACGGTGTTCTCCTGAAGCTTCCCGATATTTACGATCGACATTTTGAGATATTTTGCTTTAGATATTTGATGTCGGTGTTCTCCTGAAGCTTCTAGATATTTGCGACCGACACTTTGGGATATTTTGCTTTAGATATTTTATGTCTAAATCCCCAAACTCTCCTTGTAACCCACCAATTATAGGATTCCTTAGTTATTAAGTTTGGAAAAAGGGGTGAATAACCTCTTATATATAGGTTGTAATTTCCTTTACACAGGATATCGAACATATATCGATCATATAGATAATAGATCTCTCGAGAGCTTGTTCTCAGAGATCAATTCTTTGTACAATTTTGCAAGGAAGTAAAATACAGAGCACTTGCTCTGCTTTTGTTTTCTCATTCTTTTTCTTTCTAGCCAATCAAACTCTGAGGATTTTTCCTCAGAGGATGAGAGGCTAGGCTTTTTGTCTCTTGGAGTGAGGAAAGCTGGGTAAGTTTCCACATGCATAAATTGGAAGTTTTGTTATTTTAGTTTTTAATGAAGAGAAAGTGTGACCCATTAATGGTTTTTATCTTTTTAGTTAACTTAAAACGCCTTTAAATCACCTGGGCCAACACTTGATAAGGCAAGTGATCTCCATCCATAGAGATGCATGAGTTTATCTCTTGCGAGCCTTTAGGAGGTGGTTTGAAGGTAGGATTTTCTAGAATAGCCAACACTTGGTAAGCTTTTGGACTCCAAGGAGACATCCATTAGTTATCTCTTGCGAGCTTTTGACGGATAATCCAAGGTTAAAGATCACCTTGAATGGCAAGTGCTAGGTGAGAGGTATGAGCCATTGCAAGGTGCATCAGTGAGAGGGATTTAGTGTTTGAACCCATTAAAGGGAAGCATCTGTACCACACCGGTTCGGGAAATAACTATATGTTAAACCCCCAATGCGAGGATAACAAACAAGTGACCGGAACTCCATTTTTGTACAAGGAATCTAAGCTCAGTGATCTAAACTCCAAGAAACACTTTTCTTTGTAAGTAAAATTAGTTACTATTTTTGGTTAGTTTAAAATCAAACATTTTCCACCAAAAATTATGTTTTCTTTTAAATCTAACCTTGAAATGAAAAGACACCAATTCAGCTTTGAATTAATATCAATTGTGAAGTGAAAACCCATCACAGTGAATGATCTTAGAGCCACTATGCTATAGTAGCTTTGTCTTTGCTACCCTAGTTCATGGTGTAATAGGTTATAAATTTTGTTGATTACTCCCTCAATCAAGGAGCACTAGCTGGACATGAATCAGCTGATACACCGACTAGGCACGAATCACTCACTCATCCTAGTAGCCTCCTCTTGCGTTAATTATATCCCGTATCTTGGTGGACACTAGGTTTGAGATCAACCAAATCCTAATTGTGTTTGGGCCACATGCTTTCATTGATGTTCATGGTCCAAGCATGTGAGTCATGTCATTGACTCTATAGCTCGGATGACCGCTCAATAGGATGTTGATTAGGAGGATGTCATACAAGAGGAAGTTAAGATGCATGCCATGGAGTAGGATCCTTTAGTGTAGGAGCTTGATTTCCTTAAGCCTGCTCTAAGAGGGCATCATAGTCGAGGGTGTGTTAGCTCCTCTTGTCCATCTGCTCACACAATTGCTTGGCCTTCACTCCTACATCAGACACTTTTTGAGTTTTAACATGTAATGGTTTCTATGGATCAACTTCATCTACGCTTTGATGTGTTAGGTACTCAAGTGGTTGATCACCATTGCTAGCTCATAGTGCAGATGAACACACTACATCATGAGGTAGATGCTCATTTTTAGAGCCTTGAGAGGCAACTTTCTTTTCTTACCTCTTAGCTCATGTTGTAGTGTGTCTAGCTCTACAACCCTTTCTACCACCATCGAATCAAGACTTTTAGACTTTTCTTTGCTTTGTCTATTACTTTTGTACGTTGAAGTCGTGTTGGCTTAATTTCTAGTTTTTGTTTGGTCTAGATGTATGTAGTTATTTTTTCTTATCTATTGTATCCAAAACCAAGTTTTATCCATGGATGTCAATTTCTATGTTTTTCCATCTCTTTCTCCGTGTTTATTGCTATATTTATTCTCTTTATCATATTTTGAAACAAAAATGGGGAGATGGGGATTATTTTCTAGATTTGATTGGTTTGATATGATTTGTTATCCATTGATATCCATTTGCATGCATGACTTGCATCCTTGATTTGTATTTATTTCCTTTTATCCTAATTTGCTACATTGTTTAATTTTTGAAAAGAAAAGTAATTATTCTTCTTGAATATCATAAAGTATGAGTACATAGATATAAAACAGAAACTAGTTACCAACTCTATAACCAATTCAGCTATAAAATAAGAAATCTAACTATTGCATAAAAATAGGAAACCCTCTAACTACAATATGAATTGCAAACTTAAGATTTTATTTAACAAAAAAATAAAACATCCTAACTACTTCCTAAAAGACAACCCCCCTCAAGTTAGTGCATAAATATCAACCATGCCTAACTTGTTGGTAAGAAGTTCAAAGTTAAGGCTGAACAATCCTTTAGTGAGGATATCGACTATTTGTTGCGTTGTTGGAACAAATGACATACAAATAGTTCCATTGTCGATCTTCTCTTTTATGAAGTGTCTATCAATCTTAACATGCTTTGTGCAATCATATTGCATTGGGTTTTGTGCAATGTTGATGGCGGCCTTGTTGTCATAGTACAACTTCATTGGCATGTTAACTAGCATCTTCAACTCTTTTAGTACCCCCTTCAGCCATAACATCTTACAAACTCTATGAGTCATAGCTTTGTGTGGACCCCGCATTTCGGCTCATGCGTTTCCCACTCGATGGCGAGCTCAATTTTTATTTGAAAAAATTGATTTTATTTATTGTTTGAAAAATGACTTGGAGTCGCCACTTATTTTTGTTTTATTTTTAAAGGGCAAATAAAATAAGAAAGAAAAACCCTAAGTGTGACTCCTTATTTTGGAAAAGGCGGTCTGTGAAAAACCGGATCGGGTTCGGGGGTCAGGTTACTTATTGGGAAGGTACGGTAAAAACCGTAGCACCCCTCTAAGTCCCTAAAGTCGGGTCTCTACTAATAAAATGAAGCTGACGTGACAATTGATGAGTAAATCAATGGATATTGAAAATGATCATGCACATGTGAGAATCAGAACACTCAATGAAGAATGATCAAAGTGAGAGCGGGGCGTACCTTAGCATCAAACGATCAATGTGCTATCACAAAAATTGGGTCAGTGTACAATAAAGAGCATAAACATAACTCACATGTCACAATTCATTCAAATTGATTTTCATTTTAAAGAAAATTCTTTGATGTAGGGCCCCCACCAAAGCCCGTTTATTTTTTAGTGAATTAATTTCATAAATTCCATAATTAAGAATTACGAAAATAAATTCACAATTATTTTAAAACATTTTTTAAAAATAGAAAATGTGAAAATGGCTTGCCGAAGAGGAAATGGCAACCAATTTTATTGAAAGAAATGAGATTTTTGGGTCCTAAAAATTCTAAGATTGAGAGATTGAAAAATTGAAATTATTTGAGGATTGAAAATCTAAAAAAATTAAAATTGTTCGGAAATTGGAATTTAGGGAGTTATTTTTAAAATCAAAGATGAAACAATGGCTTAAGGACATGTGGCCCTAAAGATGGCCATGCATACCATGCAGTGAGGTTGGATGCTTGAATAGTCGCTTGATTCAGGCTATGGCACTGTGGGGCCCTAATGGCCATTGGGATCCCAGTCAAATAATGATCTTGGTGGGGACTACTCAACTTGCAGGATGAGACTGTCATAAACAAATCCATTGAGCTTATCGATAGCTCTCTCAGCATCTTCCTTGTTGACAAAATTGACATACCCAAAGCCTCTGCTCAAACCAACATAAACACAGGTTGGTGGCCCAAAACGGCTAAATAGTTCACGCAAGTCAGTTTCATGAGTGTCCTCTGAGAGATTGCTGAGCCGGATAACATTTTCCTCATTCCTAGACACTGCCACGTCTTCATTTTCACCAGTTGATGTATCAAGGGACTTGAGGTTCTTGTGCTTGCTGGACTCTTCTATCTCAATACATCGAACTTCCTCTCGTGGCCAACGTAGTAACGGAGGTAGATCCACAAGTGGGGCATCAATATTTGGAGTCAAGAACGTGTCAACAGATTGATACACGCTGGGAGAATAGAGCAACAGTAGGTGTTAAAATAGTGATAGATTATCCTGAAGGTGAGATGCTGATGCTGGCAGTTTCATTACGGCGATTGCTCCACCTGGAACCCTCCCCTGGGTTCAATGATGCGGTACATAGGTTGGTGCTCAGTTTTGATTAACTCCACTTAGCAAATTCTTCCTCCGGAACCAGCGGCTTCTTTTCAACATCAGGAGGAGACAGCTCGACCTTCGTTCTTTTTATGGAAGCCGCCAGTTAACGCATAGAAGCCTAATCTAAATCTTTGCTTCTTTCAGAACGCGGGTATCCGATCAAAACCATTCCAACTCAGGAACTGAATGTGATCATTAAGAATTTCCTCAGCTTGGGTAACTACAAGACTGTCGCAAAGTGACTGATGACCTCGGAAATACAGAACACTAATTTCAGATGCGATTTCCTCATCACTAGCTTTCGACAAAACGTAGAAAATCGACATCTATCTGAAAACCAGGATGCTCGGTTGAACCATGAACACAAAGCAACTCCTCCATGTGTGATACAACATCACTTATGACGGGGATTGCATCATATCTGATTAGGTAATCTGCAACTGTAACAGCATCTTTGAGTGTAGGCGAATCTTCAAATTCCACCGGCTTAAACCCCATCTCGGAACTCATCATCATTGACAGTCAACAATGCGATACCACACTCAGTCCCAATAGCTAGCACAGTAGCCAAGTATCTAATATCTGAGCCACATTTCTTAAGCTTCGCGGATATACAAGGTGGAGAAATGAGGGTGGTAACTGCAGGGTATATGAGATGGGTATGAATAAGCTTAGATGGAGAAAAGTGGTAAGGAAAAGAGCGGGTAAGCTGGGTATTGGAGGACTTGATGGTACGTATGGGAATAAAATAATGAAGGTGGAATGATGAGGAAAAGAATAGGTGAGTAATATGGCCATGCATGGGGTGTGAAGGAGGTGTCTGGGTAAGGGTGACGGGTGTGGAGATTAAAAATTGAGTGGAACGGGAGTGGTTGTGTGCATGAGGTTTCAAAAGTGGCTCACCAAAGGTGGCCATGTATTTCATGAAAGAAAAATGGTGGGTCTTATAGTCAGATTTTGCCTTCTTCCAATGCATTGAGGATTGAAGTAACACCCTTACTTTTTAGTTCGTTTCCAGCTGGGTTTAATAGGGCAAGATGCTGTTTCGTTGCGATACAGACTTCTAAATCGAGACCGCCTCGAGCTATAATGTCGTTTCTGGCCATCATCTCAAGTCTTCAATGGGATATTTCTGATCGCAACTCCCAACAGTCTTGCTAGTAACTCTTCAAATTCATGCATCACAAATCCATTTGAAACGCCAAAATCCAAACCCTCTCTCTCACTCACAGTCCATGCATAGAACAAGATTCAAAAACGAGAATGTAACCACCACAAAGAAGAAACCATGAAGGCAGAACATGAAAGAAAACAGGTAAAAATATCTTCAAAAGGGGCTTCAATGGTTACTTAGCGTTCCGATGATGGCGGAGGCGTTTTGCCGCCGGCGGCTTCGATGATGGCTTTGCTTGCTTTATTTCTTTCTCAATTCCTCAGTCAACCCACTTTTTACCATGTAAAACCTATGGCCTCCATTGTTCCAGCACTACAAGAAAAAAGTGAAATAATGACGCTTTTTAAGCGTCAAGAAAGGTAAAAGATGACGCTTCCTGGAAGTGTCATCTCCGCCCCTGTCATTAAATTTTACAATTAACAATGACACTTCCAGGAAGCGTCATCTTTTATTAATGCTTTCAATGGCGCTTTAAGAAGTGTCATCCTTGAATAATGTCAACAATGACACTTGTGAAAGCGTCATCTTTGAACATTTTATTGAAATAATTTTTATAAAATTACCACTCTTGACACTTATGCAAACGTCATCTTTGATTTAATCTTATTAATGACACTTTTAAAAATGTCTTCTTTGTTTCATGTTAACAATGACGCTTATAAAAGCGTCATCTTTGAACAATTTCTATTAAAAAATAATATTTTGATTTCGTTATTAAAATAATTGATTTCTTATATAATTAAATTAAAAAACAATTACAACCAATAAAATAAAATCGAATTTTATTAATTAAAATATATCCAAATATTGATATACATGAACCTAGTTTAAACAATTAATGTAACCACCTATATATATTAATTACACATAAACTTGTTAATTATATCAAAATATTTCAATAAGAATTTCTAATTCTAACATAAGAACAAACATTGGTACCAAGACTACTAAAATAAACCATAATCTTTAAAAACATAGTTCAACCTCCTAATGAGTTCACTGATGTAATCTTCATGGTTTTTGACTTCGTCTTCTTTAACACAATGATTTCTCTTATTTTAGCAAACAAATTTCCTTTGCAACCTGTAAATAAAAATAAGGAAGAGTAGAAAACATCTAAATTATATATACATACAATAAATAATAAGCATAAATGAAATTATAACCTTCACAAAATTAATTTAGGTTATCAAGTTTGCTTACATGAATCCCCTTAGCCTCTTACATATATGGATTGTGTGCTTCTTTCAATTCATTATACGAAAAAAAAAAATTATATTATGAAGTGTTTTCGAAATAAAATATAATAGATTATTCTAATGTAGATAAAAAGCTCTCCATTGTCATCTCTATGTTGCACCTTTAGAGTATTACTTCAAAAAAGACCTCATAAAAGAATTCATCAAAGTAAAACTAGACATACAAAACATTTCATTAAGGAGACCAAAGAGTTGAAACTAAATAAATAAATTTGTCCTCTATCAACAAAATACCCCGAACTACAATTTCAACTAATATATTATGCTTTCCCCAAAATAAGGAAAAAAATGTACTTAAAATTTTAAAAAAAAGTTTGATTTTTTATTCAACAACATAGAAGAAATAAATTCTGTTTTTATGGGATAAAATATTGTATTTTTAGTACAAGTTAATAGTTAAATTAAATCTTTAATAAACTCATAGACTCTAAGTGAATAAATATGCATCAAACGCTTATTATAAAGTGTATATATGAGTTAGGGTTGCTCCGTATGGACATTTAATGGTGAACTCTTAAAGCATTATTGAATATAAGAATAAGTCCTATAATGCACAATAAAAAAAAAAATACCAAGGTCCAAACATGATGAAAACCATCACGTTATCACTATGTTATTATTAAATTTTATTTTTAATTTCTTATATTTTTATTTATTTGACTAGTTTTTATTTTTTACTAGTTCCTTTGATTTTTGTTTATTTTGATAATAAGAGGAGCTTGTAATTTACTAGATGAGGTATGATAAAAATCCTAAGAATTGAAGTATAGACTTATTTTTATATTTTATTTTAACAAAACCAAGAAACATGACAATAGTTGATTTAAGATATCATAAAAATCTTATGTAATTATAAAAGTAAATAATTAAATTATAAAGTTATAGTACAAATAGAATTATATCTTATTAGCACTTAACCCCTTACTCCTAGTTGTCACAATCATTTCCTCCTACTCCTTGTTCTCATATAGAATGATAGCCTTGTTTTTTTTTTTTTTTTTTCCTATATCCGTAATAGAAGACCACTTTATCTAATTAGTGCAACTCATTACACTGAACAATATGAAGATATATTATTGACAAATATTGAAAGTTGGATCTCTTGTTTATTAATATTATAAACAAATATTTTAGAAAAGATAGAAAAATCCAAACATGTCGAGAACACAAATTTATGAACCCATATATAGAATAGTTAAACTTTTGTATTTCCCTACTAGTATTAGTTGTGGTCAATAAGCCATCTAGAGTAACTTTTGGCAATAATTTGATTAATATTTAATACTTAAAACAAAACAAGAACAAGGGACAGTAAGAAGTCAAACCTTAACATGCACCTCTTCTATGTAGAGGCTACTAATAGGCAATGGAGGAGCAAAAGCTTTGTCCACTGAGGATCCCGGCCACACCAACCTTACTATCTGTACAATTTAATTTCTATTGCATTTTATATCTAATTTAAAAAATTCACGGGTTCAACTCACAATATCAACCAATTAAACGATTAGATTTTACCATGTCCCAAAATAAACAAAATAATTGATAATGACAAACCTTCTCACTATTATGTTCAAGAGGACTTAATATTACAACATTATGAAACTAGGAAGAAATTTGTTGCAAGTTCTGCTAATGTTGAGGGCTGACCAAGTAACTCTTATCAATCGACTCGAGAACCTGAACATATGTACTACAGGTAGGAGCTTCAATAATTTGCTAACAACTACTGTTATGATGTTATTACAACTTAGGAGATTTAGACTCATTTAAATTTTAATAAGCCAACTACACTATGTAATATAATAATCAATAAGGAAAATACAACTTGCAGAATGAAAATAATTAAGTAACCAAATCACAAAACTAAATATTAACCAAATATATATTCAACCTAAAAGTTCAAGAAGTAGTTGAATGTTTTTTTGAAATAAATGATAGAACAATTATGCAATTTTAATAAATTTATGCTAGATCTAAGAAGAAATTAAAAAAAAAATGTGATTTAGCCTTTGTGATTCAGCCTTGAGGAATGGTAAATTAGGAGTAGTGGAATTAGATCAAACACAAGAGAATAGCCATAGAAATTTCAAAAATAATAAAAATAGTAACGAGAGTTTAATTGTACTCACTTTTCATCACATACTTAGATGGTGGAGTAGAACACTTTATCCCCTGCTATCCTTTACTATTTCTCTCTCTCTCTCTCTTCGAAGTTGGGAAGAGAAGAGTGATCTATAAATAGATAGATAAATATATTAAAAAAAGAAAAATTATAAATTATAATTAATAAATGAAAACATGAAGAAGAGAGATAAGATGTGATAGTGTCTAATATTTCTATTAACATTCAACTAAAATTAAAATTCTAGATAGTTAGAAAGAAAACATGGAAAATCAATCATTGACACTGTCAAATTCCCAAGCCAAAATTACCGTTGCTACAGTTTAAGTTAGTATTTTGAATCTTTTAAGGTCCATTCATCTCCTACATCATTAAAACAAGCCAAATAATTGTTGCAACCCCCAAATTAAGAAATAGAGAGAAACATCAAAATTTTAAAGTTAATGGAAATACAATTTGAATTCCTTATCAGAACACAGTATAGGTGTGGTAAATAAAATAAAATAAAAAATAAAAACATAAAGTGCAAGATGCAAAATATTTTAAGCATTCTCACCAAAAAGAGCTTGATCAAGGCTCTTATTTTTGATACATTCATAAACCAGAATCCGTCTGTCTTTTTCAATACAACATCCATACAAAAGAGCCATTATTTAAAAATGCCATTGCTTCTCCTTGTAAAGCGCCAAGAATGTGTGAGCATCAATAATTATTAATTTTAGAGATAAATAATGATATTTTTTATAAGCTTCAAGAAATAAAGTGTTATTAATTTAATTTTTTGTAGTAGTGAGTTCTTAATGACAAACATGTTCATGGAACTTTAAAATGGGAAGATAGAGAGCGTACTTGTGTAGCAAGCACTAGTAATTCTATAAAAATGAGGTTAATTCACCAATAATAATGATAAGATAAAATAATAATAAATAAATAAAACTAAACCTATATATAAACACTTAGAATGGGAAGATAGAGAGCGTACCTGTGTAGCAAGCATTAGTGATTCTATAAAAATGAGGTTAATTCACCAATAATAATGATAAGATTAAATAATAATAAGTAAATAAATAAACTAAACCTACATATATACACTTAGAATGTCTAAAGTCAAGGAAAGTTCACAAGTATGATCAAAAGTGACTAAATTACCAAAAGCCAAGGAAATATTATTAAAAGGGTAGAAAATCGGTTCACAAAATAAACTCCAAATAAATATCAAGAAATGTTATCTCACCAAAATAAAAATTAGGTAACATCTTTAACATGTCTAGATAAACATCCAATAGGCCAAATTAATCGATTATATTCCAATCAATAACAAATTTATTCACAAAGGGGTTACCTCACAGAAAAAAGTCAGCAAATGATTAGAATAGAAGACTGTAAAAAATAAATCTAAAACAAATACCTAGAAGTTAAGTTTTATCAAGAATATTTTTAAAGAGCATCTCCTATATGTCTAGTTTATCATCTAAGTGACCAAATTAATTAACCAGCCCTCATTTAGTACCAGATTACATAACGATGATAATAGGTCCAGAACAGAGCATCTTTTAAGGTATTCAAAAATTGATTTTTATAATTAACTTAGAAATGTCTTAAAATCATACAAAAAATCACACAACTATATTAATATGTCTATTTTATATGAAAAATAATCTCAGAGAAATATCACATACACAACATATTTAAAAATAAATAAACATCTCTCAGATTCAGAAGAGAAGAGCACTTGTGCAGTGTATGCAAGAAGAAAAAATTATATCTCTCATCTCAGAAATTATTTATTGATATTTTATGTATCAAAAATTAAATTTAAGGAGTCTAGATTAAAATAAAATGTTAAAATAAATTAAAGAGACCATTTAGTAATTTAATTTTGTAAAACAAGACTGAATGTCAAAAACAGAGTGAAAATTGAACCTTCTGAAAAATTGATTTAAATCTCCTAATTGGAAAACCATATTTGACCCAAGAAAGATTCAAAAATCAAGTTCAAGGAGTCTAAAATGTCATAGAATAGTTAGAAAAATTTAAAAGGGTTTTTAAGTTGTCAGATTTCAATTTATAGATGTAGAAGTACAGTGCGCTATAATGAAAAAATTATAAACTAACTAAAACAAATTGAGATAAATCAAGACAAATTTCAAAATCAAAACTGCATCACCTAGAATTTAAAAAGAGAACTTACCTTCCATAGTGTAAGAGGGGTTGCTGTTAGACCACTTTTAATCCTTCCAATCTGATGCTTTATATGCTGCATGTTGTCGGAGATATATATAAGAATCCGGGCTATGTATGACTTCATGAAAAGTGGGTCCTTTTCCGAAGCCGTGTTGCAGCATGGAGATCTCCTAGGTGAGGTCGTCCATGGCTGTGCGTGAGAGTGGAGTCCCCATGTGCGTGAGTGGCAGCCCCAAGAAATCTGCATCTTCCCCAACAAAGTCTTCACATCCTCCCATCTCTCCTGCTCCCCAAAAGAATTAATCATAATATTATATGTTGTAGTGAAAGGAGAGCAACCACTATTCTGCATTGCCTCAAACAACTCCTCTGCTTTATTCTGGTGCCCAGACTTACAGTGAGAATCTATGAGCGTATTCCATGTGACAGCAGCTTCATAAACAATCCCATCATAATGCATTCCATATACAGTACAAGATGTGCCGCAATTCCTATCCAATGACTCAACATCCAGTAATATCAAGGGCCCTCTTCTCCATTGGCGCAATAGCTTACATTGGTAAAGCTTTCTATCATAAGCAGACAACATTGCATCACTCATCTTCAACCTCTTCTCTTCTACTGCTGTATACTGCAAAGAAAATCTTGCAAATTTGAGACTTTCTAAAGGCTCTACAAGCTGTGCAATAGAGTTTAAAAGCTTCATCTCACATGAGGAACCAGAAAATTTGTGCGTCTTTTTTTTTTTCTCTAGCCTCTTTTAGAACTGAACTTTCTTGTAGACCAGCCATCAACAACACTTACATGTCTGGAATTTTGACTTTTCAAAGAAGATGATACAGAGGATGATTCATCAACCTCTTCCACAATATTCCCATCCTTAGTTCCAGCAGAGATACTGTCAAAGGAATCATGAGATTTTGCAACATTAGAAATATCCCCATTCATTATCACCATCTTCAACCATCCGTGCATCATGAGAATCAATACCATCATCATACTCATCATCAGCATCCATCTCCTCATTATGCATTCCAAGACCTGCATCATCAGATTGTTTATTTCTATCACCATTCTCATTTATTGATTGTCCAACATTCTTAAGAGACGCCTCATACTCCGCTTCATTTATTTTCAGCTCATCATGACCAGCTTCGTTGTACAAGCCAGTGCCTCGCCCACCAAAACCCTTAATAGAATTATCAAAAAATATTTTCTCATTGTCATTCTTCCCTTTCATTACAACACGACTCTTATCAATAGATCTATCCCTTATTGACATGGTACTGTGCTCCAACGCTTTCTCATTGTAATCTTCATCCCTTCTCCTATCATCCCTTTCCCAATACCTTGAATCCCCACCATGCACTACCAATCCCTGGCCAAACTCGAAGATAATAGAATTATCTTCTCACTAGGTGTAGTCACCACTGTCTCACCAGCAGGTAACACAACCAGATTTCAATCCTCAGAGTATAAGCATTGTAACAGGAAATAAGATACCTAAACCTAAAGTACAGAAATGAGAGAATAAATAAAAAGTGCTAGATGACATGGGAAAATTTTCATTACCTCTGTTGTGTTCTGTAGCTTCTATTTTCAAAAGAAACATAGTCGGTGGTATCTCTTCACCAGATTCTGATGCTAGCAATTCCCACCAAAGGCAAGAGCTTGGCTATCAAAACCTCCTTCTCAACAATACTAGCCTTGATGGTGGCTCTACTCAAGATTCTTATTTGCATAATCTCGATAAGAGAAGGAAGGCTATCTATCAAAACCTTCTTTCCAATAATACTAGCTCTTTGCTAGATTCCCACATACACACTCCAAGCCAAAACCAACAGGCCAACTATGAAAACCTCATTTCCAATAATACTAGCACTGCTGGTGGCTCTTTCCCGGATTCTGGTCCACATACTCACAACAAATACTAGCAGATCCAGAATCAAAACATCTAGATAGACCCTCTATAATGTGCAAAACATTTAGAGAAACCATCTATCATGTATTCATATGAAATAAGAGTTTCTTTCAATTATAAACAGAAAAATAATTGAAAACACAAAATTTACGCCCAACTACGAACACAATAAATAAATTCCCCTGCATTTCATCAGTAGAAGGCACTCACTTTGAGAGAGTTTGAGAGAGTCGGAAGCCTTTGTGAACTTAATCTCCAATTCCCTCATGGTGGGAGCCTAGCTGGACCGAATCAGAAACACCAAAATGCTGATTAACGCCATTGCCTCGGCCAAATTAGGTGGCTCTACCAGCTATCGAACTCAGATGAAGTTAAAAGGCATTTGCAATCTTTGATCCTGGAGGGCTGGAAGTCGTTGACGTCGGGGTGGCGATCGACGGTAGCCTGAGCTTGGGTAAGCCAGTTGTTAGCAACGATGTCATGATGAGTCGCTTAGGTCTGGTAGTAAGCTGAAATTTCAGAGTTAGGGTTTTGGAGAGTGTCAGCCATGGAGGCATTGGAGTTTGAGTGTGGGTATCGGGCAGTGAATGTGGGGTTTGTGGGGTCTGATTGTGGTATTGTTGGTCTTTTTAATAAGAAAATAAGGGCATTTATTTAATAAATTGAAGATGGCGCTTTTAAAGAGCGTCAAGGTTAAGTTGTTCAACAATGACGCTTAATAAACGCCATTATTTAAAATTCAAGGTACGATGATGCTTACAAAAGCGCCATTATTTAAAAACGACATTGCTTCTCCTTGTAAAGCGCCAAGAATGTGTGAGCGTCAATAATTATTAATTTTAGAGATAAATAATGACATTTTTTACAAGCGTCAAGAAATAAAGCGTTATTAATTTAATTTTTTGTAGTAGTGCAGCCTGTACTTCTTATGCTTGCAAATAAATGTCGAGCTTCCTAGGCCTAAGAGTGTTGGGTGAACTCCTTCTTAGTGAAAACAATTTAGAAAACCCATAAATTCATCTCTTATTCCTTTGCTCCGTTTCAATTTCTCTAGTTCAGCAGCTCTATCTCCCTGTTTGCCTGCCTCTCTAGCTCCAAACTTCCCTTACTCTTGTTGTTCTCTTTCTCCTCCAGAAAGGATCCCCTCTCTGCAGCCCACTAACCTCTACCACACAGATCACTGGCCATAATGGTATCCCCTGTGTGGACCACTCTCTGTTCATATGCTCAAACACTGATCTACCAAGCCCTTAGTAGCCTCTTCAGGATAAACGGATTCAAGGAGTCCAAATCCCTCACTGTCTCGTCATCCCATAGCCTCACTCCCCATTATGGCTTCATATCCAAGAAAGTCCAAACACGAAGAGCAGAGAGAAAAGTAGCAAAAACAGAGCCATGGAGGAAGAAAAAAATGAGATGAAGCATTAAGAACTATGCTTCACCTCTTCATTAGTGGGTTTGCAGCTGGGTGAATTAAAAGGTCTTTTTCTTTCTTTAAAATGCCACAAATAAGGTAAAACGGAGTTAAATCAATTTTCAGCCATAAACAGAAGCAAAAAGGGAGCAATCAACCATGAAGAACAGAGTATAACCCGTCCAAATATCAACAACAATGCATCTCAACAACAATATATGAAGAGAAAAAGAAAGAACAAGAACATAGTGGAAAAATTACCCCTGAAAAAGAACCTGGAGGCCCTTTTCTTTTGGTTCTTGGTAACCTCCTCTACCCAAATCCGTCTCCTCTGATTTCTCTGTTTTTCTTCCTAGTGTTTTGATTCATGCCCAATTGGTGTCTCAGCTGATTCACGTCCAGCTGGTGCTCCTTGGATGAGGGAGTAATCAACAAAATTTATAACCTATTACACCATATACTAGGGTAGCAAAGAAAAAGCTACTATAGTATAGCAGCTCTAGGATCGTTCACTGGGAAGGATTAGCAAGCTATCAATGATACCAATTCAAAGTGAATTGGTCTTGTTTCATTTCAAGGTTAGCTTAAGAAATAAAACACAAACTTTGATTGATAAAGATTTAGACTTAAACTAACTAACACAACAGGTAATGGGAATAACTTAGGAAGAAAAGCATTCCTTGGAGAGTCAGGTTCACTGGGGTGGTTCCTCATGCAAAAGACATAGCTCCGGTTAGATGGTTCATTTCCTCGCATTAGAGATTCAACATATAGTCAATTCTCTAACCGGTGTTGTACAGATACATCCTTTAATTATATTTCAACTTGAATTCTCTCACTGATGCAACTTGCAATGGTTCAAGCCTCTCACTAAGCCTTAACCATTCAAGGTGATCTTTAACCTTGGACTTCCCTTCTCAAGCTCGCAAGAGATAACTAATGGATGTCTCCTTGGAGTCCAAAAGCTTACCAAGTGTTGGCAATTCCAGAAAATCCTACCTTCAAGTCACCTCCCAGAGGCTCGCAAGGGGTAAACTAGTGCATCTCCATGGTTGGAAATCACTTGCCTTACCAAGTGTTGGCCCAGGTGACTCCAAGGTGTTTTAAGTTAACTAAAAACATAGAAATCACTAAAGGATTTCACTTCCTCTTCATTAATGGCTAAAACCACAAAGCTTTGCATTCTTGCACTTGGAACCTTCCCCCGGCAACCTTAGCTCCAAGGAACTAAAGGTTTAGTTACTCATTCTCTGGGGAAAATTCCTCAGAGAGTGCATAACTTAGTAAGAAAATGAAAATACAAAGTGAGAAGGTAAGGCAAAACAAAGAACTTGAACTTTACTTGCTTTCCCAAAACTTTACAAAGGGTCTCCTCCCTGAGAACAGGCTCTCGAGAGGTATTTTATATGAACATAATATAAAACTAATTATTACATAGATATTTTCTCTTTTTACTAACTTAAAAGCTAAGGAATCTTGTAATTGGTGGCTTACAAGGAGTATTTTGGGATTTAGACAACAAAAATCTGATGGAAAATATCTCCCAATGTCGGTAGCAAATATCGGGAAGCTCCAGGGACCATTTCACAAGAGAAAATGGTGTCTGCGAGATTTCGCAGACATTAAAATCACTTCGCAACAAAAAGCTCTTCTCACAGGGCTGCGAAGTTGGATTCCATCTTGATGTTCCCAGCTTCCATCTTGCGGCATATATCGGGCAACTTCAGGAGGAAATCCACCACACTGTACAAAAAGGCTCCGAAATCACTTCGCAACAAAAGGGTGATTTCGCAACACTTTGCAAAATGCTTCCTTCAGCTTGGAGTGATTGACTTGCAATGGCTGTAACTTCTTCGTTTCAACTCCGAATTGCGCACCGTTTGAAGCATTGGATTGTTGACTTCCTGAGCTTTGAAATGGTATATAGCATGCATCAATTGGACTTCAGGAAGTGCTCCAAAAGTGGCTTCCCCGACTGTCATCAAGAATATGCTTCATGGCAGATTCTCTTTACTTTTTCTCCTTGCATTCCGGATTTACTCTTGGAAAATGAATTCCAAGCTTTGCCCAAGATTCCTCATAACTCTCCTCAATCTTGGATTGCTTGGGTGATCAAATTACTAACAAAAAAACCAAAACTTACACAAAGTGATTAGAAACGATTGCAAGGGTCCTTAACATGTCAATTGAGTTAAAAGGCCAAAACTACTACTCAAAAGTGTTTAAAAGGATTAATTACAAGCTATCAAATAGCACTTTTTGAGTAGTAATTACAACCGTCTCCTCTGATTTCTCTGTTTTTCTTCCTAGTGTTTTTCCTCTCCGCTCTCTCCGTCTCATTCTTTTTTCTTTCCTAGTTTTTTTTTTTTTCTTTTTTCCCCTCAGCCCTCCCAAAACTCCTTCTCCTGTACCTTTCTTCCAAAATATCCCTAACGGCCTCCCAAAAAGCAAAAACCTGCCGCTGCCAGACGACACCACCTTCCCCTTTGCATGCAGCTGGCTATCCTCCTTGTAACAGAAGATACGGTCCCCTCCTTCTAGAAAATTCTTTCCTTTTCTAGGTGTCTTTCCCTGATTGGTCCATCAATTCCACTATAGTGTCCACAGTGACCAATCCTAAGAAGGCACGTGGCCTCCTAGAAGAGTGACAATTGGCCAGAATGAGCTATAGGAACATGAACACTGGAGTGAAAAGCAAGTGTAAATAGTGAGTGGAATGAAGTGAACTCTACCGAAGAACAAAGGAGACCCCCACAGGGACACTAAGCAAAACACGAAATCGCTCAGGCTAACGGACTAACACAAAGGCTCTAATCCTAAGAGAAACGATGTCTTAAAATGCCTCTGAAGCCACACTAAGGATCCAAGCTCCCTCTAAGATGTCTCCAAAAGTGACTCGAAGATCGATGTCAAAGATGAGTAACGGTCGAACCACCCTGGAGTACGAACAAGAATGTGCCCAAAGGAAACTACCTTATGTGAACTACATGAGAATGCCAAGCGTAGGATGCCTAACAACATGACTGAAATACGTGTCGTGATCTCAAAAGACTGTGTCATGTGCAATGGAAGGGGAAGTCTAAAAGAGCAATGATGAATAGGCGATAAGCATCAAGTAACCAGGTGAGGAGAATGACTCTGAACGCCCAAAATGGAAATGTGACCCTGAATGTCATACTGAAGCAAAGACTTGGACGCCGAACTGACCTGATAGGAAGAATGAATGACCGATCTATATGGGTGCGGTCCTGACTCAAACTCAAACTGATAAGATGATGACCGATTGATATAGGTGCGGTCCTGACTCAAACTGAACTTGAACTGACATGACAAGGAGATGGCCGATCGATATAGGTGCGGCCCCGACTCAAACTGACACGATAATGACCGATCGATATAGGTGCGGTCCTAGAAATTGAACTGTCATGACAGGGAGATGGCCGATCGATATAGGTGCGGCCCCGACTCAAACTGATAAGATAATGACCGATCAATATAGGTGCGGCCCCGACTCAAACTGACATGATAATGACCGATCGATATAGGTGCGGTCCCAGAAACTGAACTGACATGACAAGGGGATGGTCGATCGATATAGGTGCGGCCCCGACTCTAACTAACACGATAATGACCGATCGATATAGGTGCGGCCCCGACTCAAACTGACACGATAATGACCGATCGATATAGGTGCGGTCCCAGAAACTGAACTGACATGACAAGGAGATGACCGATCAATATAGGTGCGGCCCCGACTCAAGATGACACGATAATGACCGATCAATATAGGTGCGGTCCTAGAAACTGAACTGACATGACAAAGAGATGGACGATTGATATAGGTGCGGCCCTGGACTCTAACTGATAAGATAATGATCGATCAATATAGGTGCGGTCCCAGAAACTGAACTGATATGACAAGGGGATGGCCGATCGATATAGGTGCGGTCCTAGAAACTGAACTGTCATGACAAGGAGATGGCCGATCGATATAGGTGCGGCCCCGACTCAAACTGACACGATAATGACCGATTGATATAGGTGCGGTCCTAGAAACTGAACTGACATGACAAAGAGATTTCCGATCGATATAGCTGCGGCCCCGACTCAAGATGACACGATAATGACCGATCAATATAGGTGCGGTCCCAGAAACTGAACTGACATGACAAAGAGATGGCCGATCGATATAGGTGCGACCCTGGACTCTAACTGACAAGATAATGACCGATCGATATAGGTGCGGTCCCAGAAACTGAACTGATAGGAAGACGACCGATCGATATAAGTGCGGCCCCGACTCAAACTGACACGATAATGACTGATCGATATAGGTGCAGTCCCGACTCAAGATGAACACAAACTCAAACTGACAAGATGATGATGATGTTCTGATCGAGTGACTCAAATCCAGATGATACTAAGATGACGATGCAAGAAAACTCGACAGGAGGGGATATGCCCCAGTATGACAACTCATGAGGATCGACAACTAGGTCAGAAGGTGAATGAAAGTCTACTGAAAAGTCCAATACTCTCGGAGAAGGAGGTATGCCCCAGTATGACAACTCGGAGGGGTCAACAACTAGATCAAAGGTGAGTGAAGCCTACGGAAGGCCTGATGCTCTCGGAGAAAGGGGTATGCCCCAGTATGTAATGATGAACAGACAGAGATGCAAAATGCCTCAAAACTACTGTACTCTGAGATATGCTCATCCATCATGTAATGAAAATGTCCAACCTCAAATAGGTAATGCCAAACAGGACCATGCATCGTGATACCGTGCTGACTGAACAAAAATGACTGACGAATAAAAACAATGATGACCAATGCTCAAAATGCGAAAAACAAGCAAATCAACACTCAACATGCCAACTGTCAAAGTGAAAACCTCGTCACTACTAAATCAACAATCTGTCAGGCCCTACCATTATGGAAGATATTGAACCTAAAGTCCAAAAGAATGTATGAAAACACAACCAAGGTGATCGAGGACTGATCTACATCTCCTCCTAATCGAGAAAATGGTGAAGTCATGTGCCACGGTAAGATGTGTAGGATGAAAGAAGGTGATGGTCAGGCCCCGGTATGATAGAAGGTATGAAAGTATCCATGGTGAAACGTCTGAGTATGAAATGAGAGGTATGTAAGTATCTGAGATCATCCAGGTATGCCGAGGAGGCTAGACCCGAGGTGTCAATAGCTCCGTAATCCATCAGAAGTAATAACCATGAACGAAAAGTCAGATCTCGATATCAAAACATCCGACTAGGCGGCTATGCCCCGGCATGCCATGAGGACAACATGAAATAATCCAATGATCTCCATATCACTCGTCAGGCGCTCCAATGTCAAGAACCAATCTGATCTCCCTCCAAAAGATGGACATGCCCCAGTGTAAAGGATCCAAATAGGGTGGCTATGTTCCAATGAAAAATGCTCTCCATCCCAGCTATGCCCCAGTGTAAAGTAGTGTATCTGAGTCAACAAATCAATCAACCTCTACCCCTGGTGCTAAAGATGGAAACATCTCAACATAATCCATATGAATCAGAATCCCCGGGCTCCATGAATGTGAATGCGGTGGCTATGCCCCAGTATAAACCAACTGAAGTGACTATGCTCCAATGACCAATCAAAGTCCATCACCAATGAGAGGGCTAAGCCTCAAATAAATCGTCATCTCAAAAATCAACCACCAATGATAGAATGTGTCCCAATGCAGAGTATCGAGTAGAGCGACTGTATCTCCAATAAAAACGCCCTCTGAAATGGCTATGCCCTAGTGTAGGATCATCCCACAAAGAAATTGTCATCGATGAGCGGGGTATGCCCCAGTGTAGATAATGTCGCCTCTGAAAATCCATCACTGATAAGAGGGGTATGGCCCAATGTAAATCACCATCTCAACTCCCCATCCACCATGCTCTGAGAAATGATCTCCGACCAAGCTCGAGTATTGCCCACGTGGGAGCTGCCAAACACGATGTGAAGTAATGGCCTCAGGGTGGTCTTCAGACACGGGACGTAACGTAGGCCAAGGTAATAGGGTGAAAGAAATGAAAGGAAACTAGGCTCAAAAATCCCAATGATATAATCCTCATACCCCTCGTGCATGATATGCAATGCGTAGAAAACGTCATGAGTCCCGGACCTAGAGGTCCCCACACGAAAAGTGATGATAAATGAATGGACACATCGAATAAGCAAGAATAAAGTGTGGATGCTGAACCCATGTCAAACATCAAATAGAATGAGATAAGATGAAGTGGAATGAAACGGAGGGATAAAATAAAGATGAAAGAATGCGAAGAGATAGAAAAGTGAGTGATGGTCACTCTGCATCAAAGCATGGAAAGTAGTCACATCCGAAATAAACGGAATGATGGATAGAGCAAGGATCCAGAGATACTGAAGAAAGGTCGCTCGCATCTCTTACAAAAAACGAATGGGTGAATCATACTCTCACCCAAAATATACATCAAGATGAACCTCAAGAATAAGCTCCCATACGAGCTCTCTCTAACACATAAACCCAATGAAGAAACCTGGCACGTCCATACACATGCCCAATGGAAAATAATAAAATGAACAATGCACTATTTTTTTTTTATTTTTTTATTTGCGCATACTCTGATCAATAGTGAAGGAACTCCCATGAAAATATATACCTGCGCATACTCTGATCAATAGTGAAGGAACTCCCATGAAAATATATACCCAAATGATCAAACCCTCTCCACATACGAATGTAACATGAATCCTCACTAACAAGACAACCTCTCAAAATAACATCTCTGAACCACTGCCCATGGGGTGAATGATAGGAAAGAATGTGACAATCCTCCATGCAGTAACGTGTGAAAAACCACCACTCAAGGTGAAACAAGGATAATGTCGAGTAAGCAATGATGAAAGAAAAGACAGAGAACGAATATCACAAGTGGTGGTATATGATATCAGAAAATAGTGATGAAATGATGTCCAAGTGGAAGATATCACAATGAAGAGTGAAGGATGAGGCTCTAATATGTATGTCAGGTCCAGAACTCATGACATATCTAAACATAGCATGCAAGCACTATAGGGTCCCCAACCCGGTGTAATAGGTAAATGAGATGATGAAAGAAAAGGCTATGTGCTCGTGCGAGGCTCAAGGGGCTAGCAACGGGTAACTCTATATGCGAGGGTGATAAAGTAAATAGGCTCATGAAATGATGGCCACCCATCCTTTGACCACAACCTCGAACATCGTGCTTTCAAGATCTCACATGGTCAATACTAAAGACTGGCATCCGTCCAACAAAGTCATGGCGACTCCTCTAAAATCGTGCGAAAGCCCCCACTGATGCTCTATGATAACCATCAATGTCCTCTGAAAATCAACTCACTCTATCATCACAAGCCACTCACCATCGTCTCATAAAATCACCATCTCTAACCATCCCGACTCTCTGAAGTCATGTGTAACGACTCAAATCTGGATGCTCCATGACGATCCATCTGCCTCAACAACATCATCAAGCAGTCAAGGCACTCTCTCATCACGATCCATCTATCATCATGTAAAGCTCACCTCGGGTCTAACCATCTCAGACTCTACCTGGTCAGATCAAGGAAATGATGGGAAGAATAGGCAATGGTACTGTAGTATGCTAAGGTGAACAAGGGTAATAAAGACGTACTGTAGTACCAAAGGGTGGTGTCAATGTCAGATTCAAAATGGGTAAGTCATCAAGTCCACAAAGTCAAGGTGTGGATATGGGTATGGTACTGCTCTAATCAGAAGGTGAAATGGGTCACGGTCTCAAACTCCCTAGGTCGATCTCCTGATCCTAGGTCAATAGGCTCAATATCCTCCATGATAGGTCAGGCCAAAGTGATCATGATATATAAGCAAAAGGCGTCTCATATCGAAAGCATAACACACATCAACACAAGACATGTAAAACACACTCACAAGAAAAATGCCACATACTCAGATAAAATATCATATCACTAAATGAACCAACGAGTACATCATGTGTGAAACAATAAAGGACTACAAATGACCAGACTCTCAACATGAGACTAAAAACAAATGATGCTAAACTGAAAACAGGACTCAACAAAACAAAAACAACTCTGACGAACTGAAAACTGGACTCAACAAAATGAGAGTGACTCTGATGATAACCATAATCAGGATGAAAAGGTGCTCTGAAGTGAACTGCTGCAAAGTGATGTATCCATGTCGACTGAACCAAGTCCTCAACCTGGAAGATCCCGAAATACCATATGCCAACAGTACCATCAACATCCAAAACAATCTACTAAAGACTAGGAGGAGGAGGAACTGCATGTGTGGAATGCGCGGGCAGAGGATTGGTGGTCACATTTGGCCCAGCCAAGTCGACCAACCCCGAATCGATCAAATCCTGTATCGCATGATGGAGTGCTGAACAACGCTCAGTATCGTGCCCCGGAATCTGATGATACAAGCAGTGCTCATGTGAACGGAAATGAGGAGGAATAGGATGGGGCAAAGGCCTCGGCACCAAAGGAACAATCACTCCAGCGTCTCTGAGCTTCTCAAAAGCTCTAGTCAAAGTCATGCCCAACGGAGTGAACTGTCTTGCGGGCCTCTGTGCATATGGTCTGGGTGGCGGGTGAGTAGCGGCTCTTGGATGCGAAGGTCGTGGCTGCATGCTAGTCTGAGCAATATAAGGCTCCTGAACATAATCCGGCTGATACTGATACTGTGGAAGAGAGAAAAGAGCTCTGACCGTAGGAGGCCTATAAGTTGAGTGATGCGTAGGCCTCTAGCGCTGATAGCTAATAGCACCAACCTCTCCAGATCTACTCAATGGTCCAATCAGCTTCTTCCCCTTACTGTCAGGGGAAGGAGTAGTATCTGTCCATAATCCTCGAGCCATGGCCTCCTCTACACTGAAAGCAGCATGAACCAAACTCCTAAGATCCTGAAATGGGATGCCCACAAGACGCCTAGCGAACCTCGGCTGTAGGTTCCGAAGAACCATATCAATTTGATCCTGCTCCTTAGGCCAATCTACCATACCAGCCACCTTTGCCCTCCAACGAGTGACAAAGGAAGAAATAGACTCCTCTGGCCTCTGTCTAGTGGCCTCCAACTCTCGTCTGGATACATCAATATCGGCACTGAAAGCGAACTGAGTCAGGAACTCACGAGCCACGTCCTCCCAGTGCGAAGTCTCGAAGGCTCAACTGAAGCAAACCACCTCTGAGCTGCCCCACTAAGTGACATAGGGAAGAGGGCCACCAACTGTGCATCATCTATCCCATGTGCTCTCATGACCGTGCTGTATAGCCTCAAGTGGATCTTGGGACAACCAATCCCACTGTAACGCTCAATGTCTGGCATGCAAAACTTGGCGGGCAAACTAGCCGCCGGTATGCCATCTCTGTCATCCCAAGTCAAACCTCCGTCCTGCAATCTGATCTGTCTCATCATGGACTCAAGCCTCTCAACCTTGGCCTCCTGCTCGGCCAATCGAGTATCCTCAATAGTAGGAACCATAGGAGGCGACACTGTGACTGTAGGTGGTGGAATGATCTCATAATGATCTGCCAGATGGAATGGAGTACCAAGTGAAACCCCAAGTGGACGAGTCTGTGCTGTCTGATATGCATGAGGAATCGTCTCGTCAGTGACCATGCCAGCCAGATGAGGATCCTGGCGAGAACTCTCTAACTGATCCAAGCGCCTACTGACTCCGACCATGAACTCCTGAATGGAAGCAAGTATGGAAGCTAGCTCGTCTGACATCTCAACTGAACTATCTGAACTCGGATATGAATCTGCTCTGATCAATCGTCATCCAACTCTCCTCCAAGAATGTGACTCCAGACTCAACCGACTCCTAAACTGACTTCCTACAATGCAAACAAGATGGATGAAGGACACGAGATGAAACTCTAAAAGACGACAGTACAACATACAAGCACATGGTCCTGAGGTGGCAATCAGAAATCTGGATATATGACGAGAACTCCGGAGTCATAAAGGTGTCCACTGTGAGATGGCTACAAATGTGACTAGAGAATTCCCATCAATAATCCAAGATGAAAGAGGTGTGAAAAACACACTATCACGAGATCGGTACTCCATCAATAAACATATATCTTTAACTCATACTGATAGGGTGATCAAGGCGAATCTCTCGAAAAAAGTGTAGATGTGAAAATGCGCCTTTCATCTTTCTGTAATGAAAATATGAGCATCGGGTTGAAAATTGAATCAAGTATCCAACGAAGAAATGAGGTACTGAGCCCGTGATAGGTGTACAATGCAAAAACAAGATGATCATGATCGATGAACATATCTCGAAGCATCAAGTAAGTGCCAACAAAGTGAATGGATGTGTCTAGCCAATAAAGAAAAACGAAAGCCCTAAGGAGAAAACATGACAAACCCATCGAGTAAAAGCACAAACTAAGGCGACAAGATGAAAGGTGATCCAACCGATACTCAAACTCATACTGATCTCTGAGCACTCTCAACTGGAGACTAAAAAGAGGGAGTGTCGAATCCGAACTACGACTGCAGTGGCTCTGAAAGCCCTCAGATGCACCCACGTGTAAGGAGGGAGTCCTAATCAAAGGATCTACGGCTCAACCTACAAGGTGAAGGTGGCTCTAAATGGATATGGGTGGACTTTAAAAGATCCCTAGCAGAAGCGATCGTACCATCCGGCAGTACGCAACCCTCTGCACACCTCAGAAGAGACGGGACGCTTCCATGCAAGGTGGACATCACATCCACACATGCACTACCTCGACATCCCAGGGGGTTTCCTATGGTGAAACCTCTCAAACTCTCAACGCTCAATAGTCAACTAGAGTGCACAGTGATGGTGTGGGTGCATCCGAAACCCTAAGAAGCTAAAGCAGAAGATGAAACACATTGGTCGCACAAATATCCATGAAACCTAGCTCGGGGCTATACAGGTCTTCAATGATCGGACTCCAATCGACATCAAAGTGTTGCTCTCCTCCAGAATGCTCCCGTGCATCGATATAGCCCTTCGCTAGACCCTACTCCTAATCTCTGGCTCGGTCAGAGAGCAAGCACACAAAAGGTCTCACACTTGCAATAGTGAGAACCGAGATGAAAGGAATGACCGAAACCATGAGAGTTGGAGGTAGGGGGATAGAAGTGCGACCCACATAGACAAGCGACATGCAATCATGCAGAGGGAGGGCAGTCATGCATCATACAGTCAAGTAGAGTACAGGATATATCAATCATGTCCACACAAAAAGCTATGACTATCAGGATGAATAGCGATACGAACATCATGCTCAGAAGACGATCAAGATAGTATACAAGTAAGATAATCAACATGTCAAGCTAAGTGATATAGAGTGGTGAGTGTATGCATGTGAAGTGATCAGAACAATCATGGCAAAATCAGAGTAAATGTGCTAAGCGATACAATATGATGAATCATCAATAATCCAGCATGTCAATGTCTTAAATGAATATATCAATGAAACACAGAAGAAATCATGGCCTTAGAATCCTCAATCAATATAAATCAATCAGCATGATCGACGTGTCAAAGTCTCAAGTGGATATAAAATCCGAGCATGCTTCAAATATCCTCAATGTGCAATCAAGAAATGGGCATCCACTGATCGTCCAATCGAATGTCACGTTTGCTTCACTCTAAGTTCAAGCTTGACCCTCTAATCGGTCCCTAGTGGAGTCGTCATTTTGTGGACCCCGCATTTCGGCTCATGCGTTTCCCACTCGATGGCGAGCTCGATTTTTATTTGAAAAAATTGATTTTATTTATTGTTTGAAAAATGACTTGGAGTCGCCACTTATTTTTGTTTTATTTTTAAAGGGTAAACAAAATAAGAAAGAAAAACCCTAAGTGTGACTCCTTATTTTGGAAAAGGCGGTCTGTGAAAAACCGGATCGGGTTCGGGGGTCAGGTTACTTAGAGGGGTGCTACGGACCGGATTAGGTAACCGTAGCACCCCCTAAGTAACCCCGACCCCGAACCCGATCCGGTTTTTCACAGACCGCCTTTTCCAAAATAAGGAGTCACACTTAGGGTTTTTCTTTCTTATTTTGTTTACCCTTTAAAAATAAAACAAAAATAAGTGGCGACTCCAAGTCATTTTTCAAACAATAAATAAAATCAATTTTTTCAAATAAAAATCGAGCTCGCCATCGAGTGGGAAACGCATGAGCCGAAATGCGGGGTCCACACTTTGATATTCTGCTTCGACACTACTTCTTGCTATCACATGTTGTTTCTTACTTCAACACATGACCAAGTTAGCCCAAACATATGTGCAAGACCCTTGATGTAGATCTCCTGTCAATAATTAAACCTGCCCAGTCTACATCGTGTAAGCCTTAATGTTTTACTATCTAGTCTTCTGGAAGAGTAAACCTTTGCATGGTGTACTTTTTAAAAACCTCAGGATTCGATATACCGTCTCAAGGTTTTTCTCATAGGGCAAGTACATGAACTGACTTCCATCCTCACGAAAAATGAAATATCTGGCTGTGTATGTGATAAGTATATCAACTTCCCTACCAACCTTTGATATCGAGATGTATCCACCAGATCACCTTCTTTGTCATCTCTAGGTTTTTTACTAGGGTCAATTGGGATGTCTGTTGGCCTATAACCACTCATTCCAATTTCTTTAAGGAGATTAAGAATACACTTTCGTTGTGAGATAACTATTCTTTTCTTTGACCGAGCACCCTCCATTTCAAGAAAGTATCTTGAAGACCCAAATCCTTGATCTCGAACTCTTGATGAGAGAGACTTCTTCAACCGATTCATCTCAAGCAAGTCATCCTTGGTGAGAATTATGTCATCTATATACATAATTAACACAACTGTCTTCCCATCTTATGAGTGTCTTACAAACATAGTATAAACAACTTGCCCTTGAGTGTACCCTTGACTTTTAACAAAATGAGTGAACTTCTCAAACCAGGCCCTTAGTGATTGTTTAAACCCATATAAAGATTTCTTTAGTTTGCACCCCTTCGAACCAAACCTTCCATCAAAGCCCGAGGGTGTATCCGTATGTACCTCTTCCTCCAAGTCTCCATTAAGGAAATCATTTTTCACATCTAATTGTTGTAAAAGCCAATTGAGATTTGCTACAAGTGATAAGAGAACTCTCATAGTATTTAGCTTTGCTATAGGTGCACATGTTTCTAAGTAGTCAATGTCATAGGTCAAAGTGAATCCTTTGGCAACCAACCTAGCTTTATACCTTTCAAGCGATCCATCCAACCTATATTTAATTGTAAACACTCATTTGCACCCCTCAATTATCTTTATCCTAGGCAAATTCACCACCTCCCATGTCTTGTTTTTCTCAAGAGCCTTTATCTCCTAAAAAACAACCTTTTTCCATTCAGGAATCTTTAGAGCATCCTTCACACTTTTTGGAATCTCTACATAAGACACTTGTGAGGCAAAAACATGAAAATTGGGTGAAAGATTTTTGTATGACTTGTAGTTGGACAATAGGTCTTTGGTACATGACCTTACACCTTTGTGGACAACAATGGGAATATTAGAATCGGTGGAATCACTAGACTCGGACCTAGGACTTGTGGACTTAGGATTAAGACCTGAAGTAGATTGATCACATTGTGCAAACTCGGGGAAAGTATTACTTGGAGGATCCGTGGACTTATAGCAATGTAAAAGATTAACCAACTTTTTCCTTTGAGTTGTATCCCTTCGCAAGTAAACAATGTCAATGGGTATTATCCTTGTTTTCTTGGTACCTATTTATTTTCCATATGTTATGTTGGAGTTGTGATCTTTATGAGACGACACTAAGGATGTAACTGCATTTTTATTATTTAAAGAACTTGATTTGCTCAAATATGGTACAATAATATTTGGACTCTCAAATTGAACTAAAAGTGTGGGGAGAATAAACAATTGGCGATTCCTCAAGTTGAAAATATTCTAATTGATCTGAATCTTTATTTTTTTTTTTCTCCTCCCCTGAAGATCAATTGTGAAAACTGGTGTTAATTCGAAAAATGTTACATCCATGGTGACAAACATTTTTTTAGAAATTGCGTTAAAACATTTGTATCCTTTTCTATTGGAAGCATAACCAACAAACACACATTTTCTAGCTCAAGGTTCAAGTTTTCCTCAATTGTGATCGTGAATGTGAACAAAAACGATACACCCAAATATTTTTAGAGGCAAAGTTGATGAAAGCCTATTCGTAAAATAAAACTTAAGAAAAATATTTAAAGAAGTTTCAAAGTTTAAAACCTTACTAGGCATTTGATTCCTAAGGTATGTTGCAGTAAGGATGGCTTCGCCTCAAAGATATTTAGGTACCATAGTTGTGAAAAGTAATGCCTGAGCTACTTCTAATAGGTGTTTGTTTTTTCTTTCATCTAACCCATTTTGTTGAGGAGTATTATTGCAAGAGCTTAGATGAACAATTCCTATTTCCAAGAAAAAACTTCCCAAATTTTTGTTAAAATACTCCTTGCCATTATCACTCCTAAAAATCTAAATTTTTCATGAACCCGTGTTCGCACCATGATGTAAAAATTTTTGAAAATTGTTTCCATCTCAAAATTTTCTTTCATCAAATAAACCCAAGTTAATCAAGTATGATCATCAATAAATGTAACAAACCATTTTTTTCTAGCATTTGTAGAAATGCCGACAAGGTTCCCAAACACCACTATGAATCATAGTGAATGGTTTAGAAGCCTTGTAAGGTTGCAAAAAAAAAAAAAATTGCACGATGATGTTTAGATAATTGACAATTCTTGCATTGAAAAAAAATGGAATTTTATTTTGGAAAAAAATTGGAAACAAGTACTTTAAATATTGAAAACTTGGATGGCCTAGCCTATAATGCCATACCATTATTTCACTATCCTTAGAAACAAAATTGAAACAAGTACATTGGTCTTGTTTTCTTAAGTTGGTTTCATCTTCAAAAAAGTAAAGTCTAACACACTTTCTAGCACTGCCAATCATCCTCCTCGCACTCAATTATGAAACTCACAATATAAAGGATAAAAATTAGCACGACACTTGTGATCAAAAGTTATTTTATTGATGGACGGTACATTGCAAGGTATGTTAGGAACATGAAGCACATTATGAAGTATTAAGGAAGGAAATAGTTGGACAGATCCTATTCAGCTATGACAAAGAGGGAACCATCTGCAATTTTGACTTTTTTTTTATTGAATGCACAAGGACTAGAAGAGGAAAATAGTTTCAAGCAACTTGTCATGTGATCAGTTGCTCTAGAATCAATGATTAAAGAATTTACTGAATTCAGGATGACACTAAAAAAGGTAGTAGTGAGATAATTATCTTTTTAAGCCAAAGAACAAAATGGGTTTATAGACAATGTTGGAGATTAAAAACGTTTGTATAAGTGCTTTAATTGTTCCTTTGTGAACGAGACTGTTTTCGAATTAATTTGGTGCTCCAAAAACTCCTCGGTTATGGCTTGAAAAACAAATCCATCTCTACTAGATTTCCTTTTCCAATTCGGTGGTTTATTGTGAAGTTTCCAACAAGTCTCCTTCGTATGCCATGGTTTTTTTACAATGCTCACACCATGGCTTCTTCCGCTTATCTCCCTTTGTCAAACCCTTTTGATATAAGGGCTAAGCCCTTAGGTTCCTAGCTTAAACCAGGCTTTGGATTTCCCAACATAATTCTCATTTGGGACTCCTCACGCCTAATTGTAGAGAAAACTTCACGAATGGAGGATAATGGTTTTCGGCCTAGAATCTATCCCCTAACTTCATCCAGATTTTGATTAAGACTAGCGAGGAACATGTCAACCTGATCATTCTCTTCTCTCTTCTTATGGTGAGCATAATCATTGGAATTTTCCTAAACACTGGTCCAATTCTTGCCATAAAGTCACCATCTCGTTGTAATCGATGGTAACACCACATTCACCCTGTTTGGATTACAGAGTTGTGTCTTCAAATCAAAGATTTGAGACAAATTCTCCAAATCTGAATAATAGTCTCACATAGCCTCCCAAACGTCCTTGGCTGTTGGTAAAAAAAAAAATGAGGCTTCCCAATTGTTGACTCCATAGAATTGATGAGCCACGTAATGACAAGGGAATTTTCATATAACCATTTTTTCAAGGATGGATCATTTGTTGCAAGTTCTGTCACTTCACCTATCAAATGCCCTAATTTCCCCTCTTCCATCAATCATCAATTTCACATATTATGCCCATTTAAGATAGTTCTTTCCATTGAGCTTGTGAACCATGAGTTGTAGGTTGAAATTTTGGGAGAAAGAGTCACCTTTCGATGTTGAAGCAACAAATTGGATGCTCTCGGATGATTATGCAGGAGCAGTAAAGCTTCTTCTTATGCCAGTCATTGTCGTTTTTGTCATGAGAAAAGAAAAAAAAAAATGGATTAAGAGCATGAGGCTTTGAAGCAATGTAATTTTTTAGAAGAAAAGTAATTGTTCTTCTTGAATCTCATAAAGTATGAGTACTTAGACATATAACATAAACTAGTTACCAACTTTATAACCAATTTAGCTATAAAATAGGAAATCTAACTACAACATAAAAATAGGAAACCCCCTTACTACAATCTAAATTACCAACTTCAGATTTTATTTAACAAAAAAATAAAACATCCTAACTACTTCCTAAAACTTCGACACATTGCTTATATATTTTCCCAGACACTGCTTTTCCTTAGATGTATTGTGGTGTGTGTGTAGGTTACAAGTACTGGGATATTTCACATTATTGGACTCAATGTATTATCCTTTGAACATTATAAATCTCAAGCACTATTAGACAAGCGTTATTGAGAGATTTGTAAACTCCATTTTGATAGTGTTGAAAGGTTCATGTAATCTTTGTTTGGTAAAAAATTGTCAAAGAGGGAAATGGATAGTGCATTAATCTATGTAGTTTGAGATTGACAATTTTGTTCCTTTAATTCTGGTATGGGATATGACTAGATTGTTTACTCTCCATTCAGGTCTCAAGGTTGCTGATTGATTAACCGGGATGTCATAGGTAAGTTTGGAAGGGTTTGAGAAAAGGTAAACTAGGTTTGAAAAGGTATGGGTTCTGATCAAGATTTTAAAATTTTGCAAAAAGATGTTTAAAAATGCACAAGCGCTCAAGCTTTGGTCGAAGTAGTCGAAGGACTCAAGCGCTATATGTGTGCTTGAGCGCTTGTGCTAGGATCTCCTAGATTCTAGCAATCACGTTTTTTGAAAATTTAAGATTTTATTTTTAGGGTTATTCCATATCTAATCCTCTAAGACCATTAGGCCTATATATACCCTACCTAAATAGATTTTTGAGTTTGATGCACATGTTTAGAAAAACCTAGTTTGCCTTCCCATTCCAAAAACTCTCAAAGAAGCTTTCGTACTTCTATTGGGTTGTGAAGGAGTCCCACATCCCCTCAGGTGTTAAGGCAAGATTACTGAAGCACAAGATGTGTTGCATCGCAAACATGGATTATAGTATAGGTTTTGGAGAGTAGTATAAGGGTAGCATCTACAAGGTAATTCTCTATACTACTTTCTCATATAGTGGATTGTTGATTCGAGGTCTTGAACTCTATGGTTTCTTATCTTTGCACTTTGTGTGGAAGTTTTTCATGTAAAAAAAATATTGTTTCTTATGTGTTGAATGGTTTTAATCATCACTATACTCTCTAAGGAATTAATTGGGTTATGAAAATTCAAATTTTGGGCTAATAAGGTTAAAAACACCTATTCAACACCCTTTGGGTGTAGCCTTATTAGATAGTTGCTTTTTTAGGGGTTCTTATACAGTGCTTGCAAATCAATAAGTGGCTATTGTGTGTTTTTAGGAGATTCTTTGGTATCTTGGTTATCCAAAAAGCATGTAGTGGCCAAGTCTAGCATCAAATTTGAGTATAGAGCACTTGCCCTCCATCAACAACTAAGTGACATGATCGTAATCCTAGTTGAAAGAATTGAAGTTCCCTTTGGTAACTTCTCCTTTGATATGGTGCCATAATATATGAGTGTTGGATGATTGGCAACTAATTCTGTAGTCCACACAAGAAAGAAGCACTTGGAGATGGATGGTTTCTTTAATAGTATTTGTGATCAACTTGCAAATGGCTTTGCCAAGGTATTAAGTGTGCCTAGTTTGCAACATTTAAGCTAAGGCATTAAGTGTGTCTAGTTTGCTACATCTAAGCTCAAAACTTGGTGTGATTTAGTCCCCCTTACACTTGTAAGAGCCTATTAGGGCTAAAAGCTTGAAACTCAATCATCATCTCCAACACAACAATTTGTGTATTCAACCAAAAGCTAAATGCCTACAATTGCAAGGCCTCAAGACAAAGTCTCTATTTGTTCTCTTAAATAAGTACTCTCTAATTATATATAGCAAGTGATTTCTAATTTTATATGGCAAGTGCTTGTATATGATAGATTTCTTGGGTATGCAAATCCTAATGTAATAATCTCTCGATATATATAGAAATAATAAAGAGCCATCCTTAGCAACCTATATTGTTCTTCGTTATCTATCTTTGTGCTGTCTAAAATTTTCTAATTTATTGTTTGGAACTTAACATAATCACATGTTGTCATTGTTCAGTAGTATTACTATCTCATCATTTTAGCTCCTTTATGCTTTTTAAATAAGAAAGAAAGAAAATTTAGGAACTCAAAAATATTTTTAAAAATCAAATTTGATTTCCCCCCTTACCAAATGATTGTCATCTTGCCCGCGAGGATTGCACACCAATTGATAATAAATTTCCTCCTAAAGAATCTACAACCGTAACTACTCTTGAAAAACCTTATTGTCTTAAACAAGAACCAAAAAGCACCTTCTTTCCTTCCTTTAACCAAAAACAAAAAAAAGAAAAGGCAAGTTCCTTCCGAAATGTGACATGATTTCCAAAAAGAGAGAGTAGATATACATAATTTTTAATCTAAGGGCCATTTAAATACTTATATGCTTAAATTTTGGGCTATAAACCAAAAGAAAATAATCATGATGATGGTGGTGGTGGTGGTTTAATTCCCCATGGCTTAAATTTTAAGTAGTAGGTCAAAAGAAAAAAATATATAAAAAACCCTAAAACATGTTCTAAACACATCCTAAAATGTTCTAAATACAATTTCACATGCTATAGAGAATGAAGTTCAATGAGGTTGGAATTTTAGATCCAAGGTGAAGAGGAGTTATTTTTCTCTTTTCCAAAGAACAAAATAATAATATAAAAACCCTAAAATGCATTCTAAACACATCCTAAAACATTTTAAATACACTTTCACACGCTATAGAAAACGAAGGTCAAAGAGATTGGAATTTCAAATCCAAAGTGAAGAGAAGTTATTTTTCTTTTTTCAAAGAAAACTTCAAGGTAAAATTTTATTCCAAAATATATTCCTTATTTTTAGAATACAATTGTTTTTTTGGTTTCACAAAGAAAAAATAATAATTAATAGAAAAGCATGTGAATAAATAAATAGGTGTTTAGGCGAATCTAGAATTCAGAAATTTGGAACCTAAAGTTATTTTGATAAAGATTTGAGAAGAGGTTAACCCTAAAATGAAAGTTTGAATATGGTGGAAATGTCTTATTGATATGTACTATTTTTTTTTTGAGGAAGTACAAAAAAAAAAAAAAAAAAAAGTGAGTGGTAAGATCAAATCTCATGCCTTTGATATTTTGTTATTGTAGGGAAATTCATAGCGCATTGCACATGGAGATAATAGGATTTTTGTGGGAAAACTTGATAATAGTACAATTTGGTTATGAAAATTTTTATAAATGTGTTTTAGGGTTGAAAAAAAAAAACATGATATGATGTTGTTTGGGAATAATAGGTATATTTTTAAAGCCTTGTAGGTTGTAGAAGTGTTTTTTACATGGTTTTGAGCATAAGGGATGTTGGCATAAGCACCTATGCAGTCTCCATGCATAATAAGTTTTCATTTATGGAGATTTCATATTTGAGGTATAAAAGAATTAATCTCAATAAAAGGTTAAATAAATCATTTGGATGGTTGGATGCCAAAAAAATATTGGACTAAGATTCCATAGGAAAGAAATTTGAGTAATTTTTAGGAAAACAGGTTAATCTAAGTAATGGAAATTGGATATTTTCCTAAACGAATTAATATATCTAATTTTGATATAAGGTTCAATAATAAATAAATGTATACTTCTTAGAGTATAAAATTTATTAGTGCATTAGTCTAAAGGATTCCTTTAAATCTCTCATGTGACTCATAGGAAATTTCTATAACTTTATTCCTTTGGGATTATCCAACTTTGGTTAGGGGATTTTTTAAAAATATGTTTTTTTTGTTATAAATGATCAAGTATATATATATATATTGTTTTGTAAATTTTGAAAAATGTTTATAAATAAGTTTGAAGTATTGAAATTGGGAATCATTTTTTATTTGACTATATTTTATCTTACATGTTCATTCTTGTAATCTAACCCTAATAAAAAAGTAATAGATGTTTACCCTTAGTGGGGATAATAATGAACTAAAAACCTAATCAATAAGATAGTTACTGACCTATGGTATATCATTAAAATGGTTCAAGTTTTACCCACTAACAAATAAGGAACATCTAAGGCTAACCATTTCTGTAAGTCCCACTAAAATAGACATTTTTGTAAGTCTCACTACGATGGACATTCAACTAACAACTAATAATTATTTGGATATATGCATGTCTATCAAAATATTTGATTTGATACTTTTATGAAAATAACACATAAAACACAAGCTTATTTCATATGATTATAATCGTGTTACAAACATTCCCTATTTCATATTTGAAAAATAAATGCACTTGATCTCTACCCTTTATTGGGCTTTTGAGCTCACTACTTGTATTAAATGTTTTCAAGCATACTTGATTCTAGGGAGTAACACAGGTAAAAAGGAATGGCATGGGTAGGAAGGATTCGAAAAGTTCCTTATTTTTTTAGTTATAAAACTAGTTTATTTGAATATTAGTAGTTTATATTTACTACTACTTTTTGGGAGAACGGTCATAAATTTGACTAGTAAAATTTTGTATGGGAAGACAAATTTTCTAGTAAGGACTTTTTGCTAAACTTAATTATTACTCTAGATGGTTTTTATGATTAGCATGTTACTAGTTACTTCAGCTTGTTGGTTCACTTTCATACTAAGCCTTTGGATTTCACAAGTGAAATGATTGTGGTGTCCTAACCTTCGGGTTTGGGTCGTCACAACATTGGCTAATTATTATAAATTTTGAGGGTAATTTCTCAATCAACCCAAAACACCTTAAAGATGACCCACTTGTGATTCTAACAAGTATCAGCTAACTGTAAGAAAATGGCTTTGGTGTTTCTTTCTATGAAACTGGGAATTCTGATAACATGATCAAATCTAGATGCAATGCAAACAATATAACAGCTGCCCAAACGAGGCTAAGGCTGACTTCGATCCACTCGAGAGACTACCTATGATCTTGAAGAATGGGTTTGCTTCCACATCAATAATACCACCTAGTGCATGAAAAGAAAGGTTCAAAGGAGGAAAAATGGCTGCCATCAAACTCATCTGTCAAAAAGCCCAACGCCCAACCTCCAACAAGTAATGAAGATCACATTTTCCTTTTATTTCTTTCCTATTAAATCAAAGTTTAACAAAATTGCATTTTTTCTTTTCCACTATTCTTTTTTCTTTTAACACTAATAATCATACATTCAGAGTTTTTTTTCTCGATTTCAAACCTAAACCAAAATCTTGGGGCATTCAGCATTTGCACAAGGAAAATAAAAACTCTGTTGATTTTCTCCCCAAAATTCAATCACAATGTACTCTAGACAGAGAAAATATGTATATTTCCAAGAACATAAAACAAAGGGGATACTTACATTTGGCTTCATCAAAACAAAGATTGTTAGAAGAGGAAGGCTCCAGAAGTGTGATGTTATTTCAGAAGAATTTAATTTTGAGATAATGATGAAGAAGAGAACTCTATAATGCCCCTCTCGCTTCTCATGGAAGAGCTCCAGCAAAACCTTACAGGCAATTATTGACCACCTATGAGAGCTCTCATGAGAGAATCCTTTCAAGTAGGTGAATTACATGATCAAAATGCCAACCAATGTTATCAACAGAATCCAGCCAAAAAAATGGATGATAAGGATAGAAAAGCCGAGAAAAGCCAAGAAAACCACATGTAAAACTGATCATAATATATAAATTGAATGAAGTTCTAAGATGGATGTCCAGAAACTTATAAGCAAGAAAATTCGCTCTATCAACATATATCATCTCCATAAATGTAAATTGCATCTTTGTCCAGGTCAGACAAGACCATGCACTTAAAAAGAGTCCAATGTCATGAGCACATGGTATGATCTCAATTCTCAGGCCAGTCAGTTGCCATGTTGGAATCACCAACGTCAACCTGTAAGTTGGTATTCATGAACTTTTGAGAGTAACCTAAATTTAAAGCTTTTGAAACCCAAATTAAGTACACAGCTAGTCTCTCATAAGCTTGAGGTCACAATACTAAAAAACTAATACCTGCTCGTCAAAGTTCGTAGGAATCTCAAAATCTGTCCCTGAAACATTGGCAAGCACTTCTGTATTCTCCTGCAAGTCCCAATATATGGCGACATAAAAAGCAAAAGTTTTTCAATAAGAAAGCTTTATACCAGATTCTTGCAGCTTATGTAAAATTGGAGATCATCCTCCCAAAACTACAGGACAGGTAAGCCGCCATTTCAAAGATAATTTAATAAACAACAATAGAATAAAGATCTTCAAAAAACCAAAGCAACTACTCTTTTACATTTGCAGCAAGATTTTTTCTCATTATTCTTGTAAGGAATGTGAACCCACCACATGTGCCTATGTATGTGTTCTTCCATAAGAAACAAAATCATTAAGGAGGTGTCTTCACAAGGGAACAATTTAAAACAAAATAAAAAGGATAAATACCACCTAGCTTCAAGAAACAATTTGTCACAGACAAAAGTCTAACCTAACAGACTATGATGAGTGCAGTTCCCATATAAAATTTCAGCATTAAGGCTCCATCATAGCAAGTCTGCCAGCATTGTTGAAAAGAAAGCGTTGGAAAAAGGAGAATTCATTTCATATTTCTGTATATTTTGAATAAAGTTATAAGGGTATTTACAAGTCTATAACAGTAAAAGAAAAGGAAATAAAACTAGAATATTTCCACAATTTTTCCTACAATCTCTTTATCAATCTTTTCTTAGTAACTCCTACAATTGCTCCTATGATCTCAGCACTATTCCTAAGATGAAATGTAGATATTAACAGTTCCCACCTTATCACAGCAAGAGTCAAGAGTTGCTTTCGAAACAGCTTTAGTGAAGATGTCCACCAGTTGATTCTTAGATCATACAAATGAAATAACAATTTCTTTTGACTCCACTTTTGAGCAAATTAACAATCTAACTTGATGTATTTTTTGTCCTTTCATAAAAAACAGGATTGCCAGCCATATGAAGGACTGCTTGATTGTTTCAATAGAGTTGGATTTAATTATGGCATGCCAATTTTCTTGCAAAAGGTTTTCAACAAAGTCAATTCAAGTACTGCGTTTTTCAACAAGGTTTTCATACTCACCTGTTCACTAGAAGGAATCACAACTAATTGTTTCTTACTCTAGGTTATGAGATTACCTACAAGAAAAATGCAATAACCAATTGTTGATTTCCTATCATGAGGAGATCCTGCCCAATCAAAGTAAGCATATCCTTCAATGCGAAAATGTCCCAAGGATTGATAGAGAGAGCCATGACTATGAGTTCCCTTCATATATTTCAAAATCCGTTTGATTGCATTCAAGTGAGAAACCTGTGGAGTGATAATTAAATAAATTAACTTTCTCAGTAGTCTCCTATACAATCTAGGATCATCCACTAACTCATCATCATTGATCAACTTTTGATTGGTCTCTATAGGTATAGTAAGAGGTTTCACACCAAGATAACTTGTATCTCTTGAAATATTAAGAGTGTACTTCCTTTTGAGGCAAGTAAATACCTTTGAGACAAGAAAATAACAAAGCTTACTGAGATATTTAGTGTGAAATTGGTGGTAAGATGATGAATCAAATTATTAATCCCCTTCCAATGACTTCAAGTGATAACAACATCATCTACACAACAATGATAATTACAGTGTCATGTTTTGTTCCTTTAACAAACAATGAATTATCAGCTTCACTTCTGGTCATGTCATGAGATACTACCACTTTGCTGAATTTTTCAAACCATGCAAAAGGGGATTGTTCATGTCCAAATAGACTGCTTTAGTTAACAAATATACTCCCCATTGGACTTATACCTACGTGGCTAAACCATAAACACTATTTCATTTAAGTCTCCATGAAAGAAAACATTTTTTTTTACATCAAGTTGGCCAAGGGGCAATCTAGATTTGCTGCTATAGGTACAATAGCTTGCATAGAATTCAATTTAGCTACAAAAGAAAAAGCCTTAGACTAAGAGGGTGTTTGTTTTTTTTAGCTTTTTGCTTAAAGTAATTTGCTTTCAGTTGTTTTTCTATTTTTTCACGACTTATTACAATTTTTTTGCTAAATCAAAAAAGCCAAAATATTTGGCTTTTTCTAAATGGAAAAAGCAACATGTTGGTTTTTCTTTACTTTTTAATGTTTAATAAAAATAAAATGTTACAAAAACAAACAACTTAATATTTAACACTATTAAGCACTATTTAGTTTTAAGTTCTATTTAGAATTAAGTAAAAAAAAAAAACCACCACCTAAATCCTTCAACCACCAATAAAGTCTTCAATTTATCAACTATAGCATTAGGGTTGTGCTTTGTGGTAAAGAGCCAATGACAACTAACAACTTGAGCATCAATAGGCTTAGGAGCAAGATCTTAGGTGTGATTGCACTCTAAAGCATGCATTTCCACTTCTATTGTTCACCTCTAGCCAGAATGAAAAAGAGCTTCATCGTAAGATTTAGGAAAAGTAATAGAAGAAAGCGATATAGAGAAGGCTTTAAAAAAGGGAGACAAACGATCATAAGTGTTAGAGTGCATGATACACATTGTGGGTCCAAATCCTACAAGATTAAGCATCTAGGAAAATTGGTAATTCAACAATAAGAGACCATGATGTTTAGTACAAATGTATGTACGTTTACCACAAACAATGGGAAGATTAGAAGCAGAATTAAAGACTCTACAAGGACTTCTGGAGGTGACAAGGGGCATTCCATTGCTTTTAGAGAAGAATGTTGTTTCATTTGTGAACATAAAACTTCTCATAAGATGAAATGCTGACAATTTGCGTAGGATGAACTAATTCTAAAATAAGAGGCTTAGACAATTTACTTCCTGCCTTAGAATAATAAGGTAGATCCTTAAAAAAAGGATACATCAACTTAACACTGTTTTCACAAAGTAGAACCATAGCATCACATTCAAGAATACTCAAGAAATATGCATTTGTGGGGTCAAAACGTCAAAGTTTGTCGTGATTTTAACTCAATTTATGAACAAAATGGATACTCTTAAAAACTCTTAAGAAGAAAAAGGAAAAGTTCTTGGTCATGACACAATATCTAAAATGGGGACTTATCATGAAGAACTTGAAAAGACATTCTATTCAATAGAAAGCTGATCGAAGAACATCTCCCCAAAAAATTTTGACACATTCATTTGAAACATTAAGCACAACAACAACAAGAATAAGATCGATCTTTCTTTTAGTAATTCCATTTTGTTGAGGTGTATCATCACACAATTTTTTGTTAATAATAACCCTTGACTCAAGGAAGGCACCAAAAGTGAGAATATTCATATTCAAGGGCATAGTCAAGCCTAATAATTTTTAATTTAACATTTAATTGAGTGGTATTTTCAACAAAAAAAGATTCAAAAACATCAAATGCTTGAGTTCTGTGTTTTGAGGGCATACAACCAAGTCATATAAAAAAAAAATCATCCATAAATAGAATGAAATAACAATAGACAAATAAGACAATAGTTCTAGCTAGACCCCAAATATCAAACTTGACCAAATCAAAAGGATGTAAACGTAGCTCAACTGAGTACAATTCAAAAGTAGCTCTATGATGTTTACTGAGCTCACAACTTTCACAATTTAAGAGTGTAAAGGAACATAAGTATGAAGTAATCGATAGGGCTAGCAAAGGAAAAGCAACCAAGACTAAAGTGTCACTAGTATGGGGGAGACGATAGTATGGAGAGTTAAGGACTTGTAGAACAACTTAAAGTAGTTGAGTTCACCCTTATCAAATTCCCACCAATCGCCCTCTTTGCCTTTAAATCCTGAAAGATCCAATGTAAATGATAAAATATGATTGAACAGCTCAAGTGAGGAACAAGTTTGTTAATAGGCCAAAAAAGTTTTAGAAGGAAATTAGGGATATATAAAATTAGATGAAAGTGTAAAATCCCATGAATAGGAGATTTATACCTGCTCACAATAGTCACAAAGGATGATAAAGATTGGAAAGAAGGAAAAAAATCCTGTCTCGATCAAATGCCCTAAAATTTATAATTCCAAAGTTGGTTGAAAAATGAAGTATTACCTAAATTACCCATAGTGGCAATGGAGGTAGTTGAAAGAATAGAATGTTTGACAAGATAATCATATTCTGATTTTGAAAGTGTAACTAGCTACTCAACAATAGTCACAAGTATCTCCCCCACAACAGTAGCCTGATTAGTCCATGTAGGTGTACCATGAAATAGAAGTCCACAATATGGTTGCTTTGGACATAGTAAGTGCATTGGTTGATGGCATAACCCCTTTAGCCACTACAGTTGTACAACCTCCATGTCCTCCATGACCTCCACATGCAAGAATTTGGCAACTAACAAGAGTACTAAGAGTTGATGTATCAGATTTGTCTCGTGTGGTAGATTTAGGATGACATGGTAAACTTTGGTAAAAGTGTCTCCAACAATGGGCACTTTTCATTGGAAAGAATCTATGAGTGTATAGGTTCAAGCCCTTGTTGAAGACCAATGATGAATTTGGCCATGCAAAATTGTTCTTACTGGTGCTTTTGAATCTCTAAATCTGAAGTCAAGGGCTAATAAACATCTTTTCACATGCCCTTTAATTTTGAGTAATATTATTGAACTAATCTATCACTTTTTTGGAAAGACAATAAGTATTTATAGAGTTCATAAATACGAGAGAAGAATACATTTAAGCCAATGAATTCCAACTATCTTTAGTAGAACTAAGACATATGACACCCCTATTAAACACCATTGGTTATACTATTTCCAAGTCAAGTAACGACTTGTGCACTCTCTTTGTCTAAGCATCAATGAACTTTACATTTGTATCTTTAGATGACTGAATGAAAAATTTTACTACATGCCTTCAAGAAAACTTTTATTGCCGGAGACCATAGATGATAGTTAGGCACATTTAATTTGACACTAGATAGAAAAGTGACTTTTTGATTGGCATGTTTTTACCCATATTATATGAGAATGAAATCAAGTTTTAAGATCTGATGAGACTGAGATTAAGGGGAAAAAAATGTAAAAAGATAGCAACAATGTAAGGAGAGTTTGGATAGTTATCAAGGAGAGATGGTGGCTTTAGAACAACTATACTCTAAATACCATATTGAAAAGAGAATACTAAAAAGAAGGGAATTCATCTCATATTTTTTGCAAATTCTGAATAAAGTTACAAGGGTGTTTTTAGCCTATAATAGTAAAAGAAAAGGAAAGAAATTTAACATATTCCCACAATTTCTCCGAAAATCTTTCGTACAATCTCTCCAATAGTGTTCCTATGACATTTCGTATAATTGCTCTTATAATCTCAACAACCATAAAATTGCCTGAGCTATAAGCCAAGAGAGCAGTCCAACCCTAATAAGATTCAACATGATGTGCCAAAGGTTGGAGTGTCTATATAGTCCTCTGAGATCTCTGATTGAATGCTTATCACACAATGCATATATATATACAATTTTTTTCCTCATTAGGACTTGAACCTGAACTGCCCACAAACCCCTCTAAGCCCTTTACAACTCGACTAAGACCTCAAGAGCCATATCGTATACCTTTATTAGTTATAGAGAAATGCAATTGTTTCCTTATTGGTACAGAAAGAGGCAATCAACTTGATTGACTTTACACCAATTTGGCTTTTTTTTTAAATACATTTTTTAGAACATATAGGCAAGGGCAAACATTTTCTCATGAGTTCTTGCTCACAAATTCCTTAACAATAATGTGTACCTAATTTACCTGTGTCATTTGAATTAACTGTTCCCCTATCTAGGGTTACCTGCTCATCAGGGTTGATAGACGAATTATCCACTGGTACAGGTAAATGATCAACTAGAGCTACAGCAGTTTCCAGCAAATCCTGTGCATCAGATTAGTAATTTGACTATTAGAAACCAAAGGAGAATAAATAAATAGTTGTTAAAAACTTAAAATACACAATACCATAACCAATAGGATGCCAATTTTGTGTAAAATGAAAAATGATAGTATCACTATTACAATCTTATGTTAACTGTATTTAAGGATACGTGATTTGATACATGATACAACTATATATATGCACCTTTGACTATTTTTAGTATTTTTTAAGGAAAATTAAATTTAAAAAAAAAAATATTACATTAATGGTATAAAATTTAATTTATAGTTAGAATTTATGATAAAATGGAAGAGAGATGAAATAATCCTCCAGGAAAAATGTGATACATTCCAATGAAAATTTCAAACATGAGTAAACATATTCTTGTAACGAATACTGGCAGTTGTTATTTGAATAATTTTCATCGTCACCTTAAATGTGATGGTGAATAAAAACTTTGCTTGATATATTACATCTTCTTTTGGAATTTTTCCCCTTAAAGGGAGGGACCAATGAACTTAGTAAGGTTAGAACTTTGAAAGTGGCATATAAATACATAGATATCAACCATACATACATAGATACTTGAAACTAAAAATTATAGCTAAATCAATTTTGTAGATATTATGAAGAATCTATATATTAAGATATCATATTTTGTGAAGTTGAAATCTCAAAATCTAGTTTTCGATGTTTTTATATGTATAATATTAATGAACACCACACACTAAAAATTTATCACCCCCAGTTTTTTCTCTGAAGCAAAGTGCATATATGACTTACAGTCAGACCACATTGAGCTTTTGGTATAGGTGAATGCCTGGAATATCCAGTTTCTTAAACTAACATTTATGCCTCTGAACTCTTGTTTTCTTCTCCCTTTTTTTTTTAATACTTCTATTTTCTCCTTTTTTTCACAGATAGGAAACAGAGGCATTATTGATTTTTTTTAAAAAAAATTTAAACAAATGGGGAGGAACTGTCATATGGCAATTAAAAAAAAAGTTAAGGAAAAAGGAGGAAAAACTACATCCCCAACAATAAGAAACCTCTCCCCTTTCTTCTCTTTGTTTGAATTAGTTGTAATGGAAAAGATACTAGCAGCTACTCCCATCTTCGTGAATAAAATAGTGTCTACTGATTATCTTCTGCCTACCCACTTGGATCCTACTGCATAGAAGACACCTACTGGAATTGCCCAAATACAAGCAAAGAAAATCTAGCCCAGGTCAGCCAGCCTGCAAAAAGCAGGTTTGTTTTCCCTTGTCCCAGAAAAATGGTTTGCGGGTGATCAAACCATGCCCAGTGTAGATGAGTTAACAAGAATGAGTGATCATCCTTCTTTAACTTACAAAATGATCACAAAAATAAACTAAACTGGGAATAAAAAAATCTTGTGATAATATCATAGGGTTGAGGAGGCTACCAGGGAATTGGAATCGAGCCTGTGTAACTTTTTGTTTCCTTAGGTAAATTTGGTTAAAAATCTAAGGAGGCGAAATTTCTTTCTAAGGGTAGGATGTGATGTCCCTGGTTTATTAACTAAAACCAGATTTTATATTCAAATTAGTGGGGATTAATACATTTATCTATTTCAGATGTTAGTTTTATCATAATTACTGCAACAACTGATGCAATAGTGGTAGAAATAGCCACTTTCATTATTGAGCAGTCTAATTCAACCACAAGGAGCAAGTAGTTTCATCACTAAGAACATGTAGCTGAGAATGGCCAACACCTACCTTTTGTTTTTTTAAATCAAAAACCCAATAGATCTTTTCTATTAATTAAAAAGATCAAGGAGACATCCTTCCACAATGTACACACTTAGATCAAAAACTAAGGAATAGATTCCCTTACATAGACTCCCATATAGCTGAACAAACAGGAGAGATTACAAAAAGTAAAACAAAATTTGAAACAAACATTAGATAGAGTTAAGGAGCCACATAATCTCCAAAAAAAGAAACCAATTGCTTTGCTCTTCTTTCAGCTAGCTCACATGCCACCTGATTAGCTAAGTGAGGAACCCACCAAATGGAGCAACCCAACTTTGTAAAGGTATAGAATATTTAGTGCAGCCACCTATAAAGTCTCCATGAGCCTCTTTCCTTTTTAGCTATCCATGAGAAACAACAATAGGATCCTCCACCACAAAATTGGACAAGCCCAAACCTTTTCTTGTACAAGGCGCCCTCTAGAAGCACTACAATCTCAGTCTTGATAGCAAAACCATCACCTGCAAGTTTAGAGTATGCTTTGATTACTGAACATTGATGATCAATAATCACACCAGTCTCAAGTTGCCCTGGGGCGCCCAAAGCACATCCACCAAAGTTTAATCCAACTACTCCTTCAATTGACACTGGTCATACTTTTGAAGTCTTTCTAACCAACCTCATTGACTTGCAAACAAGCCGTCAATTAACAATGTAGGCCTCAAGGGGGGTGCCTTATATTGACCAAATCATACTAAGGCTTGCAATACCCCAAAGAACTTTTCCTTTTGCATGATTTCCAAAGCCTTTGAAGGAGATAGTAATTCTCTCCACCATTGAACATGGTGGTACCCAATCAATAGCAAAAAGTCAGCAACTACTAATCACACATTATAGGAAAAAGCCACTTGTCTTTATCTTAAGTCAGCCACACAAGTTCTTAAACAGGCAGCTTGTTGATGCTAATACTGGAACACTTATAAGCCACACCATAGGACACATAGCACCTGTTTAAATCAAATAAGTTCATGGTTCATCTGTATGCTTCACCTATTAGCCTTAAACCAACTTAAAAAGGCTAAAACAACTCTCAACTCTTTTCATTTCCCCCTCTGTTTTATTCTCCTACATTAAATTGCAACACAAAACCAGCAAAGTGGAAAGTATGGATTGCTGAATTTGGTGATCTTTACCATAGATAGGGGAGGTTTTATTTTGAGATTTAAAATCTTAAAATTTTCTGATAACTTTTGTTGAGTTTTATTTGTATCTTTATCTGTTTGTGAAAGAAAAGATATTTCTTTTATTAATTTTTATATTTATTACTTATGTCTTGAGGGAGATCTATGCTAGTTGATGTTGATGTGTTAAAATTGAGTTTTGGGTGACTGTTTGCTGAAATTTCTAAATATATGGGCTACCTGCATAATGGGCTATAGTACTATGTTGGACTTTGTTGCTCATATGCAACATTAAAGTGCGATCATATAGCCTGAAATTTGTGTCATTCCAATTGTTGAAAGCATGAGCTATTATCCTTGTTGCTAAGCTTTGATTTCAGCATAAATCGCAATGTGGATGGTGCTTTGAGGCACTAATGGTGAACCCTGTCTTGGTAATGAAAAACTAACATTGTTAGGTGAATACAAAACATGGTGAAGTTGGAAAATTGGAAATTGACACCATGGAAAGGGTGGCCTTGTTAAATAATGGCGGAAATGGTCCCTGAGTAAGAGCCTCGAAAGAAAGAAGGGCAGCATGCCTAGGGTGAAAGACCTAAAGTTACCTTGAGAAATCCCATTGGGAAGTAATAGAGTCAATAGACGCATGTCCTTGGGTGAGAGTTCCTAAATATACCTGACATTAGCTCATGATTGGCAATGGATTAAATTACAACATATGGTAAGACTTGTAAAGCTAGAGTATCTCAAGTTATGACATTTATGGTTTTATTTGATATCATGAGGCAATAATATATTACACCACTGAGTGTTAATGTACAGAATTTAAATTATCTGATACTTTGCGGCTTCATTTTTAAAATACAATTATTCTCTACTGAGCTTTGTTAGCTCACCCTTTTTAATTTTTATTTTTTTTCAGATTCAATTCAAGAGCTTCCTTGTGCTAAAAGACATGATGCTTGAGTTGAAGTGATGAAGACCTTATTTTGATCATGTGTATGGTAAGAGTTGAGGTGTCATTTTGATGTATGTTTGGTGTGAGAAATTGAACATAAGAATGTACATAACTTTAAGAAAATGAAGACACCCTAACAGGCAGGTTTCTAGTTTGTTGTAAGAGAACATCCATATGTATCCATGACCTTTGACAATGCAACTTAGAAATATAATCTTTTGTTATTATTAAACATATAGTTGTGGTTGATTGTGGTTCTTATGGTATTAAAAAGATTAAGAACCCTGGTGTTGGGCATTGATCATTCATCCTTTAGGCTAGGACAATCACACATTCCCCAAGCACATTTAATACTTCACCTTAAAAGGACTAATCGTTCATTCCTGGAGACAGGATGATCACACTTTTCCTTCATGATTGTCCTTACCTTATACCATTAATGAAAGTCTCTCCATTAATCATTTCACAAATTAAAGAGGGACAATCACATGCACCAACCTAGAACAATCACTTGTTCACACTCACAGAATGATCAATTGTGCTTGTCTTGCATGATTGTTTTAACCTAGTCTCTTCTACTTGATTTTTTCTGAGTTTCTTTTCTACTCCATTTTTCCAACTTAGGCTCATAAAGAGTTCTGACATTATTAAAAATTGTTTTAAATGCATACAAGGTTACTTCAAGAACACAAAGATAAAACAATCACACGCATGGTACATGAGGTTTTAACGTGGTTCCGCTAACCATGCCTACATCCATAGATGAAAAAGACTCATTCCCCTATACCATTGAGAATATCATAGAAAACATAACCAAATACAATTATTAGGTTCTCGAAACATCCCATTTTTCCCCACTTCTTGTATTCAAAACCCAAATCATGAGCTCCCTCACTCTACCGGGTATCTCCCGTTTCTCCTCACATCTCTATCCACCTTGTATAGCCCCTACAAGCCATCTTATAACCATTTCCCCTCATGACATAGAATATTTATATAGATATTCCGAATAACTTTCCTTGTTCTATAAAAAAATCTAATATTACAATAATATATAACTTAAGAAATATTTTATACAATATTTATTACACAAAGGAATCTTTACTAATTAAGAATTTGGGATACTTTTAACAATCTCCACCTTGGAGCAAATTTCATTAAGTCAATCTTTCATCTCTCCACAATACACTCTTTTTATATCACATTCCAATGAGAGAACAATCGACTCCACCTTTAACTAAAATTCAGTTTATCTTGTATGCTTTATACTCTTTTGCTATTGCAGAAATCTTCAATCTGGGCTCTGATATCAGTTTGTTGTGCTAGCGGAAGCTTTAATGCAAACAAAATTAGTTCAAGAACATAAAGATAAAATGATCTACACAAAGGTAAATGAGGTTTTAACGTGGTTTAGCTAACTATGCCTACATCCACAAATGAGAGATAATCTTTTCACTATGCTATAGAAAATATTACAGATAACAGAATCAAATACAATTATTGGGTTCCCAAAACATCCCATGTTTCCTCACTCCTTGTATCCACACCTTGAACCATGAGCCCCCTTGCTCCACTAGGTATCTTCCATTCTTCCTCACATCTCTACCCACCTCGTTTAATCTTTACAAACCCATCTTCATCTTATAACTTTTTTACCTTATAATTTAGAATATTTATAGAGATAGTCACAATAACTTACCTTATTCAATAAAGAAATCCAATATTATAATAACAAATCAACTTAAGCAATATTTTAAACAATATTCTTTACAAAAAGGAATCTTTACTAATTAGGAATTTAAGACACTTTCCAACAATCTCCACTTGGGAGCAAATTCCATTAAGTCAATTTTCCATCTCTCCATGATACACGTTTTTTTTGTATCACATCCCGACGAGAGTAATCAACTCCACCTTCAACTAAAATTCTTTTTCTCTTCATCTTGCATGCTTTGTAATCTTTTGCTCTTCCAAAAATCTTCACTCGAGCTTTGATACCGGTTTGTTGTGCCAATGGAAGCTTTAATGCAAATAAGGTTAGTTAAAAAACACAAAGATAAAACAATCACACATGGTATACAAGGTTTTAATGCAGTTCTACCAACCATGCCTACATCCACGAATGAGAGAGAATCATTCCACTATACTATAGAGAATATCACATAGGACGAAATTAGATACAATTGTTAGGTTCTTGAAACATCTCATGCTTCCCCAGTCCTTGTATCCACTCCCCAAACCAAGAGTTCTCTCGTTCCATCGCGTATCTCTCATTTTTCCTCACATCTCTATCTACCTTGTATAGTCTCTACAAGCCCATCTTCATCTTATAACCTTTTCCCCTCATGATCAATAATATTTATAGAGATATTTCTAATAACTTTCCTCATTCTATGAAAAAATCTAATGTTACAATAATATGTGGAAGATTGAAATTAGAAAAGATGTGATTCTGAAAAGAAAATTAGGTAATCTAGTGATCAAAGGGATTTTGTTGTAATTGAGTTAGGCAAGTCCCTAATTTGGGTTCTAGGATTTTTTGTATAATCATGTGTACGTATCTCTGTATAAAAGAATTAAAAAGAAGAATTTTCAACCTTTTATTCTTCAATCTCTCTTCTACGTGGTATCATAGCTTTAGGCTTATAAATCTAGGAAGATAAGTTTTTTAGCCTTCATTGCCAAGTTGAAGATCATAGTCAACCTCCATTGTCGACCCTAAGATGTCCCTCTTTGTGCTGCAATCTCAACTTCACATTGACGTAGCAAACCCAGATCGTGAAAGAGCAATAGACAACCCTTGTTCCTGTTGTGTTGTTGAACAAGGGAACTTCCTGTCGTCGCTCCACTAAGGTCGCACCGCCTCACACTGCCATCCACTTTCCTCATCGTAACCATTATTATAAGATCTCACTATTGCTATAAGTTTGCATCATTGCCATCATCTTCTCCTCATGCCAAAGTTGTCTTTTTCTCGTCGTCGTCATCCTCACGCTGCGTTGTCGCCATTGTCACTTCCTGGTCATCGGCTTCCACTTTCCCTTAGAATCCCACCCTCACGTCATTGAGATCTCATCGCACGAGAGGAATTGCACCATCGCCATAGTTGCAACCGAAGATCTTCCGACACAACCGGTGAAATTCCACCATCATTAGAGTCGTCGTTGCCATCCTCGCACCACTTCGTCATCGTCATTGTCACCCTAGCATCTCATCGTTGCCAACAACCTTGTGACAACACTAGCAATAGCTTCAACGAGTTTTTGTTTTAGGTTAGGCTATTTAAAGCCTTAAAAGGTAAAATAGTAAAAAAGTGTCTTTTTTTATTTAAAAAAATAATAAATAAATAAAAAAGGAAAATTTTCTAAGGTATCACAAACTATTGTCTTCACCAATCCTTCTAAATGAGTGATTACCACTCATAACACAAGAGAATTGCAGAATATTAAAGCGACATATAGACTTAATAGTAAGAATTATCTAAAATGATCACAACTTGTTCGTACCTTTCTGAAGGTAAAAGGAAAATTAAGTCACCTCTTGGGAACTGGACCAAGTAGAGGAGACCCTCAGTTTGATGCCTGGGATGAACAAGACTCAATGATTATGGCATGGATGTGGAACTCTATGGCACTTGAAATTAGTGACACTTGTATGTTTTTGACAACTACTAAAGACATTTGCGATGCAGTTCATTAGACATACTCAAAGGCACTAGATGCAGCCCAAGTGTACAAAATAAAAGTTAAGACCGAAGCAGCTAAACAGGGAAACAAGACAGTCACGGAGTATGCCAATATGTTGAAAAACCTATGGCAAAAACTTGACCACAATCGTTGTATTGAGACAAAATGCCCTAAGGACGTAGCAATCCTAAAGAACTACATTGAAAATGATCGAGTCTATGATTTCTTGGTTGGTCTCAATATTGAGTTTGACCAAGTTCGAGTTCAAATACTTAGCAAAGAGCTTCCAACTTTGAATGAGACTATCTCCATTATTTGAACAGAAGAAAGTAGGAGAAGTGTCATGCTTGAACCTCAGAATATGGAAGGCACTCAACTATGGTCGCTAACAAAGGTAATGATCAGAAGGCTAGCACTGCTGACAACAAAAGGATTGATTGATCAAAGGCTTCAAACCATGATAATACTGATAACTTATGGTGCACTCACTGTCAGAAACCTAGACATACACGAGAAAAATGTTGGAAACTTCATGGTAAGCCAACTACATCTAGCAAAGAGTGGGATTACAAGGGAGGATAACAGAGGAATAATGGGCAAGCAAACTTGTCCTTTGCTCAGCCAAATAAAAAAAAATCCTTGGAACAGGGTGGATTCAATTAGGAGGAATTCCAAAAAATAAGAGCTTTGTTGGGAACCTTTAGGTACCTACTCACCAAGCAAGGATGAAAATATCTATAATCACGAGATATATTGGTACTTTGATTTTACTGGATATATCGGAGATATATCGCCGAATATTTTGGACAAAAATATCGATAAGCCTAAAATTCATCAAAATTTATAAAAATACAAGAAAAACTTCATAAAAATGTAATTAGAAGTATAATAGATATTTTAAAGTTGTTTTATTAAAGAATTTGATATATGTATAATATGATTTATCATATTTGATAATAATATCGTATGCATCGATAAAAATATGAATTTTATAAGTGTACATTTATTATTAAATTACATCAAATATTATTTCATAATAATATTATGATATTTGATTATAATATGTCTAACTTAAAAATATATATTAATATTAAAATTATGATCCATTTAATTCAATTGTATTAAATGATATAAAATAAATTATGATATATGTACAATTTTTAAATATTTAATTAATTTATTAATGATATTAAAAACACTATAAAGAAAATTATTGTGATAAAAGAAATTTTTGTATTTAATTATAAAATAATTATAATTAATTTGCTATCTAAAATTTTCTTTTAAAATTTTCTTTACATGATGACTTTGAATATATATTTTTAGTGCAATACATTTAACAAAGGGCAAACTTGCCCTAGTGGTCTGATGAGCTGAGCCCCAAACCTTTTGTTTGGGGTTCGAATCCCCTCAGCGGCACAAAAAAAAAAAGCATTTTTGAGAGTGCAATGTTGTAGCGGGTGCACTGTAGCTTACTGTAGCGGGAGCACTACCCGCATTGACCGGCCGAAAAATCTTTTAGACCCTTTTTTTCCATTAAATCGGCGATTTATCACCTGATGCTGATATATCGGTGATTTTTTGCTGATTTTCAACGATTTTTCTCCTCTAAATATCGTGTCGATGTCTCCCAATACATGATATATCGGCGATATATCGCCGATATATCCCAACATTTTCCTCCTTGCTCACCGGTGCTTTCAAGTAAGTTTCCTATTTTCATTGGATTAAAAGTTTTGGATGAAACCTTTATCTTATAGATTTGGGTGCCCAATTGGGGACAGCACTCCTGTTCACAATTTATTTGGATTTGCTATTGGCTTTTAAAAGCCTTGTGACTTCAGTTTTTATGATGGTACCTGATGGTATGTGCATGGCCACTTAGGTGGTAGGTTGTTAATGTGAAATGAGACATAATTCAGCATTAATTGTCATCAACAGTATTAATTATCTTATTCACACTTCAAAGTCTGGAATCATGGATTGTTCTTTGAATTTGAATGGAGCCATGGCTTGAGACTTTGGGGTATGACAATTCAAGACTTCTCCAAACCTGGTGAAATCCTAGCCATTCTTGACACTTAACACCTGATACTAAAAGGAGATATGGCTGCAATCAGTATAATTATTCACTGGTTTCTATGACTATAGGTGCTTGAAAGTCATCCATTGAATGTCAAAGAGAGTTTTTCCACATGTCCAGTCTAATGGATGTGTCATGGAACCTATTAGTTAACCAGGAGGTGGATTCTTTGGCATAGAGAGAAGCTAGACCCCTTTGTCTCCTATGTCAGGATTCTCGATCCTTGAGAGGGATTCCCTAATGTAGCATTGTAGCTGTTGGACCTTTAGTTCTGTTTCTTTTCTTATTTGAACAGTCTTGCATCTTCCGTAGTATTCCTCCCTTTTTTCTTCTGATAACATTCTTCCTTGCTTTCTATCTGAAACAAGAGTATCAAAGAGATGAATCTAAAACCCAAATATTCTATCAAATCCTTAATCCACTCAAGCTAGATGTGAATCAAAAATAAACAATCTGTCGTATGTTAGTATACCATATTATACTGCAAGTCTCATATATTTCCTTATATTCCCACAAAATTTAGGAAGGACCTCTGCATGATCCATTCTTCTATAATTTTTTTCTTTTTTATTTGTTAATTTGTTTTTATTTGGAGGGACAGGACAGAGGAATCTGTTATTCCATTATCTACTAATAATTTTTCCTTTTGCATCTTCATATAGTTTGTCAAGCAAAATAATCATCCAGATACCAAGAATACAAACAGAAAGATTTGGAGACATATCTACATTTATTCAAAGTTGATCATCACATCACCCAAAATCAATGAATTGTTTCATGCACTTCCTGTTCCAAAGAAGCCATACCTGTTCATTTTGTTGTCCTGTAGTAGGATTACCTGACTCCAATGGTACAGGTTTCATCTCTTCAGAGCTTCCCTGCTAATTCAAAGCAAGAAACCATGAGTCCTACAACAATTAGGTGCTAGTTGTTTACAAAACTACAGCTATTTCTGTTTTTTAATGTCAAACCACTTCAATAATCACCCCTTCTACAAAGCTAATTGCCCCAGATAAGTCCCTAAAAATAAACAGTCACCAAATGCCAATGTTGGAGCTATGTTGATTCACTTTGGAAAAGATACTGCTATATATACTGGGATAAAAAAGAAACCTCAACTTATCAGTGAGGCCCAGCAGAAAACTTCAGGAGGTTCTCCCAAATTCATAAATAGGAAACAAAATAAGCTTCCAACACAAACCATATATGCGTTGAGGTCCAGCAGAAAACTTCAGGAGGTTCTCCCAAATTCATAAATACGAAACAAAATAAACTGCCAACACAAACCATATATGCCAGCAACGCAGCATATAAAATTTTTTTTCCTTCATATAAGAACTGATCTAAAAACAATACCGGCTCATCATGGTTGCCATAGGCCTTTTCTCGTTCCATGGTTACAGGCTTAATATCATCTGATGTTTCCTGAACATTACAAGATCATCAAGAGTTCATCAGTGCTAAACAGAAAGGACTGAAATAGCAGGGCACAAGGGGCACTCTTATAGAAGACCAAACAAAACCCAATTGATGATTACCATATTGAATAATGTTTTACATAGAGAATCTTATGATACATTTGTTTCCAAAATGAAGGAGCATACACTTACATTAAAAAAAAAAAAAAAAAAGAGTTCAGCTGCTTCTTAAAATACATACCAGCTCATCTTGGCCAAATGGAATCATCCTACTCCCTTTTGAAAGATCACGCAAGGTGCCCTGGAAATCCAATGAAGGTTGGAAGGTTGAGAAAAGGGTCAATGGTGCCAAAATGAGAAAATAATACTATTACGACCTCTCATCACAATCATAAAAAAGAAACCAAAAAAATCACAAATTTAGATACAATCAACATTCTTGTGGACATGCAATGACAATAATAAAATGCATCTAACAAAATTATTAGAAATATGGCAAAAATGTTTTCCACATCCAAGAAGTGATTTCTAAAATTCATCAAAATAAAATAGGCCCTTCATAAATACAATTGTAGAGAGCACGTTTCTCTTTTGATAGGGAAAAAGCGTATGTCTTATACTAGTGCCTAAGCAAATGGCACAGCAAAGTACACATAATGTATATGTTCAGCACTGAAAAAGGCAAACTTGAAGAGGAAAGAACAACAAAAGACGAGCTCCTTCTCCTTACTTCGTAAGCAATAAGAGAATAACACTAAGGGACATAATCTTTGCAAGCAATATGCGCATAGCACTAAGGTTGGGAGGGATATCATCTTCACATTTTATATATTTCCATCAAATGATAAGGGCTTTCTCGACTTTTAAAACAAGTTACAATTGAGAAGCTCAGAAAAGCAAGGCAGGATAGCTTTCATCTATGAATGCCCAACAATTTCTATCATAGTTGTAAAAGGCGTGCCTAGGCTCCAGGTGGCACAAGGCCATGCTTCGACGGCTCGCTTGACTGTGGGCACTGCTCCTTCACAGAGGTACTGATTAGGCACGCAAGGCGTGACACCCCCAACAAGTGGGCCTCCTTCCTAATTCTTCTTCTTCTCCTTCTTCGACGGCAACGAGTTGCAGAGAAGAACACAACCAAACCTAGGGCTTTTTTTTTTTTTTTTTTTTTGTGGAGACCAAAACAACGTCGTTTTGGAGTCTGTTCTTTAAATAAAATAAAATAAAAGGCCAAAACGACATCGTTTTGGACCAATTCTTCACTTCCAACCCCCAGATTGCTCGTTTTGAAGCCGACAAAACCCAAAAAAAAAGCCCTAGCTCCGCCTCTGCCTCTCATGTGCCTGTGAAGAAGAGAAGAAGACAAAGAGGAAAAACATAGGAAAATTTCCAAGGCCTTGGTATATGTGCTTAGGACAAATAAATAATTACTAACTTTGATTATATTATATAAATTTATATATGTAAAATAAGGCGCACCTCACTTCACTAAAGCCCGTGCCTTAGGTGCACCTTGCGCCTCAGGCTTCAGGAGGACTTTGCGCCTTAGTGCGCCTTGAGCCTTTTAAAACTATGATTTCTATAGTACTCAAATCATATATTCCTCTATGTTAAAGAGTTGTTAGCAATTATTTGATAAAGGGGGTAGTTTAGTCTACTAGTGTGTTTTTTTTTTGTTTCTTTTTTTATTTTTATTTTTTTTGGGTCAAAGTCTATATATATGCTTTGTACTCTTTTCTTGAGGAATGAGACACTATTTTCTTTTTCTCTCTCTATCCAAAGCCTAATGTCACGGACTTAGTCGTTCACTAAGCTCGTGCGGCACTTAGACAAGCCAAGACACTTGATCTTGCTAAGTCAGCCTTGCTCCCAATACTTAGCTCGCCCGGCTAAGACACTCGCGACTCGAAAGCTTAAGAAGCTTGGTAGGCAATTCCTTAAAGAATGGAAGCTCTTTATTACTCAAAGAAGCCTTTACAAGTGCTTGGATGCTCACTTGCTTGGTGCCTTGGCCAAATGAGGCCCTCACCTATTTATAGGCACCAATGGAACTCTCTGGAACCTTGGAGGGTTCCTTACAACTCAAGACTATTCTAGAATGTCCTACATCATTCTAGGTACAAGCCTATACAAGTATATACAAGAGTCTTCTAGATTCTTCTAGAAAGCCCCGGACTCCTCTCGTGCCTTCTACCATGGTGTAGAATTGTGTGGATTCCTCCAGACTTCTCTAGAACCTTCCACACTCTTTCCACTCTAGGAGTCTCCAGAAGCTTCCTGGCTCTATATAAGGCCATGGGGAGGCTCATTTGGATCAGCTTGTGACACTCTCCCCCACCTATGCCGCAGACGTCCTCGTTGCGCCTTCTGCCCGGAACCGCTCGATCTGCTCCTGGAACTGCCATAGTGCCTCTGCTGGCTCCCAGCTAGCCTCGCTTTCTGGTAGTCCCTTCCATTTCACTAAGTATTCCGTAGCAGGAGGTACCCCTCGTCTCCTGATGACCCGATCTGCGAGGACGTGTTCTACCTCCTTATCATAAGAGGTCACAACCGCTGTAGGGGCCCTCTTAGATAATCCTCGGCTTGGATCATCCTTATCTCCGTGATAGGGCTTCAAGTAGCTTGCGTGGAAGACAAGATGAATCTTCAACCTCGGGGGCAGCTCAACTCTATAGGACACCTTGCCGACCTTCCCAAGTATGGGGAAGGGTCCTTCATACCTCCTCACAAGGCCCTTATGCACCGGCCTTAGGGACTTGAATTGTTGAGGAAGGAGCTTGACAAGCACCATGTCTCCGACCTTGTACTCCGTGTGTCGTCGCTTCTTGTCAGCCCACTTCTTCATTTTCTTAGCGGCCTTGTCCAAGTATGAGCGTGTTATGTCAGCTTGCTCGTGCCACCCTTTCGCGAACTTGAAAGTCGCTGGACTTCTCCCCGTATAGCCAATTGTTAGAGTGTGAGGAGTTAACGGTTGCTGCCCTGTGGCTAGCTCGAACGGACTCTTGTTGGTCGCTTCACTCCTTTGTAGGTTATATGAGAACTGGGCTACATCTAGCAACTTCGCCCAATCCTTCTGGTTGGCATTCACGAAGTGCCTTAGGTAGAGCTCCAATAAGGCGTTCACCCTCTCAGTCTGCCCATCCGTCTGTGGGTGAAAGCTTGTGGAGAAGTGAAGCTCCGAACCCATAAGCTTGAAGAGCTCCGTCCAAAACTTCCCAGTGAAGCGCGGGTCGCGATCACTGACGATGAACTTAGGCAACCCCCAGTACTTGACTACGTGCTTTAGGAATAGCCTCGCCGTCTCTTCCGCCGTGCAGTCAGTCGGGGCTGCTATGAAGGTCACATACTTAGAGAACCTATCCACCACCACTATGATAGAGCCGCTGTCCTCCGACTTAGGTAGCCCGATGATGAAGTCCATGGTGACGCTGTCCCATGGGCGCTCTGCTATGGGTAGTGGCTCCAACAGGCCTCTAGGCTGTCGTTGCTCCACCTTGTCTTGTTGGCACACAAGACAAGTTCTCACATAGGCCTCAACCTCATCCCGTATTTGAGGCCAATAGTAAGCCGACTCGAGTAGTGCCCTAGTGCGTCGTTGCCCAGGGTGCCCAGCCCACTTGGTGTCATGGCACTCCTTAATCAGGTTCCGCCTTATGTTCCCCCACTTAGGCACGTAGAGTCGCCTCCCTTTGGTGTAAAGTAAGCCGTCCTCCACCCAAAACCGCTTGGTCTTCCCTTCATGAGCCAGGGCGATGAGGCTCTTAGCCATTGGATCATGTTGCAGTCCTTCCCTTAGAAGATCTATTATGTCTCCTTGGGACTGACTCGTCATAGACGCTAGCTCCGCTTTGCGGCTTAGGGCGTCGGCCACATGATTAGCACTTCCCGGCTTATACTCCAGCGTATAGTCGAACTCGGCCAGGAAGTCCTGCCACCTAGCTTGTTTAGGACTCAACTTCTTCTGTGTTTGGAAGTAGCTAGTGGCCACGTTGTCGGTCTTCACTATGAAGTGAGACCCTAGCAGATAGTGCCTCCAGGTGCGCAAGCAGTGGACGATGGCAGTCATCTCCTTTTCTTGTACCGTATAACGCCTCTCCGTGTCGTTCAGCTTGCGACTTTCAAATGCGATTGGGTGCCTTTCTTGCATAAGACTCCCCCAATAGCGAAGTCTGAGGCATCTGTGTGTACCTCAAAGACCTTGGTGTGGTCGGGTAGTGCCAACACTGGCTCCTCGATCCATGCCTTCTTCTTCAGGTCCTCAAAGGCTTGTTGGCACCTTTCATCCCATTCCCATGCCTTATTCTTCTTAAGAAGATCAGTGAGTGGAGCAGCCCTTGCCGAATAACCTTTTATGAACCGCCGGTAGTAATTAACTAAACCAAGGAAAGATCTGAGTTGAGGTACCTTGGTTGGTGGATCCCATTCTTGGATGGCCTTCACCTTGCTATTATCCATCATCGCCTTGCCATCTACGATGCGATGCCCAAGGAAGCTCACTTCCTCCTTAGCAAATGAACACTTCTCCTTCTTCACGTATAGCTCGTTCTGCCTCAAGATCTTAAAGACCTTCCTCAAGTGTTCTTCATGCTCCTTTAGAGTGTTACTATAGATGACTATGTCATCCAAGTACACCACCACGAACTTGTCCAAGTATGGGTGGAAGATCTTGTTCATGAGGGTGCAGAACGTTGCTGGGGCATTGGTGAGTCCGAAAGGCATCACTAAGAACTCATATGAGCCATACCTGGTCACACACGTAGTCTTCGGCTCATCTCCCTCCGCGATCCTGACTTGGTAATAGCCTGACCTTAAGTCCAGCTTCGTGAAGTACCTTGCCCTTCCAAGTTGATCGAACAAGTCAGCAATGAGCCGGATGGGATACTTGTTCTTCACCGTCACCTTGTTGAGTGCCCGGTAGTCGATACACATCCGCAGGGATCCATCGTGTTTCTTTTGAAACAAGACCGGCGCGCCATAGGGAGCCTTGGATGGTTGGATGAACCCCGCGTCTAGCAACTCCTTAAGTTGTCTCCTTAGTTCCTCCAACTCAGGTGGGGCCATCCTATATGGCCCCATAGCGAGGGGCTTGGCTCCGGCTCCAACTCAATCTTGTGATCTTCCTCTCTCCTAGGAGGAAGTCTCTTAGGCAACTTGGGCGGCATCACGTCCTTGAACTCATCAAGGACCCCCTCGATTTCCTTAGGAATGGGTTCTCCCTACCCATCATCCCTTTCTTCCTTTAGGGTGGCGAGGTAGGTCACCTCTTCCCTTTTTAACCCCTTCTTTACTTGCATAGCGGATAGCATAGGGGTCTTGAGCGTACCTTCAGTGACCGTAGGGACCATGCAGGGCTTTTCCTCCTCTAGGATAGCCATTGAGCGTAAGAAAGGTAGTGGCACGGCCTTGACCTTCTGTAGGAAGTCCATTCTTAGCACCATCTTGAAGTCGTCCATGGGTGCCACTGTGAAGTCGACCCTTCCTTCCCATGAGCCGATGTGCATAGTCACCCCGCAAGCTACTCCATGTGATGGCTTAGCGGCTGAATTGACTGCCTTGAGCCATCCTCCTTCCTTGGATGCTTGGAGCTCCAGCCTTCTTGCCTCATCTTCTGAGACAAAGTTGTGAGTGGCACCTGTGTCCACCAGGGCCTTGGTGGCCTTCCCATTCACAAGGGCCTCCACATACATCAGCCCTTTGCTTTGAGGCGTCTTAGGCATTGGCTTGGCCTTAAGGGCATTTAGGAGTTGCAACGATCCCACCTTAGCATCGCCTTCTTGCTCCTTTTCCTCGATCATAGCATTTAAGGCCTTCCTCTTAGGGCAGTCCCGTGCCCAGTGCGGACCATCGCACAGGAAGCAATTGGTCCTGGGCGTGAACTCCTTTCGCTTGTCCTTGCCTTTGCCATCCTTGCCACTAGGGCCCTTGCTTGATCCTTCCTTAGAGGTATGGCCTTGCGACCTCTTGTCTCCCCCACCTTTGGCCTGATTACCCTTGGATGGTGGCTTGGGCTTGGAGGAGTCTCCCCTTCTATAATCCACCAAGGACTCGGCTACTGCCATGGCTGTGGCTAGGTCTTGGACACCACGTCTCCTCAACTCTTGCTCGGCCCAACTTTGTAAGTTGTCCATGAAGTTAAACAGTAGCTCCTCCTCAGCCATGTTAGGTATCTCAAGCATAAGAGTAGAGAACTCTTTGACATACTCACGGATCGAGCCCGTGTGCTTGAGACGCTTTAGACTCTTCCTTGCTAGGTAAGCCACGTCTTCGGGATAGAATTGCCTCTTGATTTCTCTCTTAAAGGCATCCCATGTGTCTATGGTGCACGTCCCTCTCTCTATATCGGTAAAACGTCGGCGCCACCATAGACTAGCATTATCGGTGAGGTAAAGGGTCGCGGTGCGTACCTTAGTGGCTTCATCCGTTAATGCAATTGCCTCAAAGTAACGCTCCATGTGCCACAAGAAGTTATCCAGCTCCTTGGCATCCCTCTTGCCACTGAACGTGTGTGGCTTGGGCACCTCCCCCCTTGGTGCCTCATGAGTGGCCATGACTCGGGCTGACACCGCAGTCTTGTAGATGGCCAGCTCTTGACGAATCTCTTGGTCTCGGGCATCCATGCGTGCAGCCAAGGCCTCCATCCTTGACTCCACACTAGCGAACATGGTCATGACCTTGTCTTGGAAGGACATGAACTCCTCGTGTGACACCGGCTGAACTTGTGAGCCTAGCACCCCCTCGCGAAGGTCTTGGATCTGCTCCCTTAGATCCTCTAATCCCTTCTCCATGCCTTGCTCGATCAAGTCCACCCCTTCCCGGGTGTCCACCATGGCTAGCTCCACCTTGGCTAACCTTGCCTCCATGTTGGCAACAACATCACGAGATGTATCCTTCTTACCTCTGCCCCTGCCCCGTGCAGTAGGCTCGGCCTCCCTCCCACGAGTTTGTTCGCTAGTCTCCTCCACGTTAGAGCCCGACATGCTTCCCTTATGCCCACTTCGTAGCCGCGCTCTAATACCACTTGTCACGGACTTAGTCGTTCACTAAGCTCGTGCGGCACTTAGACAAGCCAAGACACTTGATCTTGCTAAGTCAGCCTTGCACCCAATACTTAGCTCGCCCGGCTAAGACACTCGCGACTCGAAAGCTTAAGAAGCTTGGTAGGCAATTCCTTAAAGAATGGAAGCTCTTTATTACTCAAAGAAGCCTTTACAAGTGCTTGGATGCTCACTTGCTTGGTGCCTTGGCCAAATGAGGCCCTCACCTATTTATAGGCACCAATGGAACTCTCTGGAACCTTGGAGGGTTCCTTACAACTCAAGACTATTCTAGAATATCCTACATCATTCTAGGTACAAGCCTATACAAGTATATACAAGAGTCTTCTAGATTCTTCTAGAAAGCCCCGGACTCCTCTCGTGCCTTCTACCATGGTGTAGAATTGTGTGGATTCCTCCAGACTTCTCCAGAACCTTCCACACTCTTTCCACTCTAGGAGTCTCCAGAAGCTTCCTGGCTCTATATAAGGCCATGGGGAGGCTCATTTGGATCAGCTTGTGACACTAAGCCCTTAAAAAAAGGGGAAAAAACTACAATGACGTGCTACAATGATTTTACTATAGTGAACTCTAGCACTAGTGCCTATGTGATTGGTTTAGTTTGTGATGCAAGATTAGTGCAAGAATGTGTTAGTGTTGAAGGTTTCCTAACATCCCTTTGCTTCAATTTTAAGTGCAATAGTCCCCATTTTAAGTGAAAGTATGGCATCTAGTAGTAATCATACATCCGGAGATAGAGTTGGTATTTAGATTATTTTAGTGCATCTAAAGGGACCTAACCATTTATTATAAGTTGAAAGCCATAAGGGTGTACATCAAGGCAAAAGGAAAACTAGAACATCTCGTAGAAGATTCTCCTCGCCAAAAATCTAAAAGTTTGGATTAGTAGCAACAAGATAGCCTCGTGATAATAACATGGTTGTGGAATAGTAGGGAACCATATGTTAGTGTTAAATTCATGTTTCTATACACTATAAAGCAAATATGAGATGTAGTTAAATAGCTATACTCTCTAGGGGAAAAAAGATATTTCAAGACCTATCAATTGTATAAAGATTTTTTTTAAATAAAGCAAAATGGGAAACCTCTGAATGAGCACTATGCATCCCTTAAAGGGATGTGGAAGGAATTGAATGTGTGTCCATTGTTTGTCGATATTGAGGTTCAAAGAACCAAAAGGAAGAGTTCCAAGTTGCTAATTTTTTTTCTTGCCTTAATTCTGAATATGTTGAAGTCAAACATAGTATATTTACTAGTGAGAAGTTACCATCTTTCAATAATGTTTATGCTCATCCTCAACACATCGATACACAATTCTTTTCATCTGGAAATGGTATTAAGGATACTTCTGCACTTGCATCCATAGGACAAAGTAGAGGTGGTCCTCCTATATGAGTCCAAGGGTGAGGTTAGAGAGACAAAGGTAGAGGTGAAGGTAGAAGTAACATGCAATTCTTACATTGTGATAGGACTAATCATACCTTGGAAAATGTTAGAGCAAGTTTGGTTGTCCTACATAAGCTAATCAGGTTGTCTCCTCTTCCAATGGTAAAATTTTTTAGTATCTCCACACAAAGAGGATGATTAGTGGAGGACTTGAGAAAGATGGTTTTATTATCTTGATGACGATCCATATTCTAGTCTCATAGTAGAAAAATGATAAATGTTGTTGCTCTCTCTCTTTTCTTCTATTGCTCCTCTCCAATACCATTACAAATTAGGCCATGCTTCTTTTAGGCAAAGTTACATTCCTTGGGATCGGTATTTCAAGTGAGTTTAACTTGACAAACACCATAGGTTATCTTTTCCATATAAGGTTAATAATAGGAATCCAAACTTCGATTACAAGTTCTAAATCCACTTTAACTCACTCGGTTATTTTTGGTTAAAGAAAGATCTGAAGTGAGTCATGTATTTAAAATTTTTATCAAGAAATAAAAAATCAATTTGGTATTTTGATTCTTATTCTTCAATCTAATAATGCCCTTGAATATAATGATTTGAAAACGGAATTGTCTACCAATTTTCGTGTGTTTATAAACCCCAATGGAAGGAGTTACTAAAAGGAAATGTCATCAATTATCGGATGTTGCTCATTCTATTATGTTTCATATGAGAGTTCCAAGATCTTATTCGAAGATGCTATTCTCACTACATGTTATTTGATAAATTGGTTATACTTCTATGTATCGCATCATAAGACTTCATATTCTGTGTTATTTCCCAATCATCCCCTATCTTCTCTCCCATCTAGAGTTATTGGATATGTTTGCTTTGTTCATAATTTTTCTCCAAATAACGACGAGTTTGATCCTTAATTCATCAAATGTGTATTTTTTTGGATACTCTAAAACTCAAAAATGATACAAATGTTTTAATCCCGTATCTCGAACATAGTTTACTAGTGTTGATGAAACATCTTTGAGACAACTTATTTTTCTGATCATGGTTTCCAATTAGAAAATGACTTATTTAAGTCTAAGTCTATTATTCTTCCTATTGTTATTGATACGTCTCCATCTAACATTCACAAACCATTACAAGTGTATCAACAAAACATTTTGGCCAGAGAGAATGAAGAAGATTAAATTCAGTCTCTAACTCCTCTGGACTTGTAATTGGATGATCCTATACCGCCACCTATTTGTGTTCCCTCAATTCCCAAGGAGTTAAACCTACCTATTGCACTTAGGAATGTTAAACACAATTGTACTAACGATCCTCTTACTCATTATGTATCTTTAAATAACTTCTCTCCACTTTTTGGTGTTTTTCTCATGCCTTGTCTTCCATTTCCATCCCTGAGTCTCATTAGGAAGCTTTAAATCATACTACCTGGAAGGTGGTCATAGAAGAAGAGATGCATGCTCTCTTAAACAAAGGTACATGGGAACTTGTTGATTTCAAGAAAAGGATGTTGAAGATTGCCACTGGGTTTTTACTAAGTATCAATCCGATGGGCCTATAGAATGTTTAAAAGTCAATTAGTTTGCTAAGGGGCATACTCAAACTTGTGGTGTGAACTATTTTGGGACTCTTTCCTACCACTCACCATGATTCAATATGTATTCTAATTTCCATTGATTTCCTTAGCTATTAATTTAGGTGTAGCCTACATCATTGAGGTATGAAGAATGCATTCATCTATGCTGATTGACTCTTTGAGTGAGGAAATCTATACGGAGCAATCACCTGGGTTTATTACTCAAGGAGCAGCAAAAGTTAAAGAGTTTGCAAACTAAATAAGGCTATTTATAGATTAAAGCAATCTCCTCGAGCACGGTTTAATAAATTGAGTATCACCCTTCTACCATTTGGTTTTAGCAGATGTAATTCTAACCACTTGGTATTTATTCTCAAGAGAGAAATTAACATAATAGTACTCATTATACATGTGGATGATATTATTGTTTTTGGTAATGTGATGCAATAAGTATTGAAGAAGAAAAGATTGCTTGAAAAAAACCTTTCATATAAAGGATCTTGGGTTCACTATGTTACTTCCTAAGCGTTGAGTTATAGAGAGTAAAGGTGAGATTTTTTTGTCCTAAAGGAAGTACGTATTGGGTTGGTTTAATGAAACTGGCATTTTAGAAGTAGTGAACCGACAATCGCATCGAGGCAAAATGTGAATCTTAATGGAGATGATAGCCTAAGGTTTTCAAATAAAAAGAAGACATCGGATTCTATTAGGTAAACTCATTTATTTGACAACCACCAAACCTAACATTACTTTTCCAATAATTTGTAGAATGAAGCACCCAAGCAAATTCAATGAGAAGCATTGTGTAGAATCCTAAGGTATCTCAAAGATACTATAAGCATGGGAGTACTCTACAAAAGGTGGTCTAGCTCCAACCTTAATGATGAGTTTTTCGGTGCGAGTTGCATAGGATCCTCAACTAATAGGAGGTCCTCTAGTGGGTATTATTGTCAAGATAAAGCCCTTAAAAGCATGCTATGATACAATAGATTTAGATTCATCATTAATTTAATGATATTTCAATTTCCCTTTTATCTATCCTTATTTCATGAATTATACTCTATAAGCATTCTCTGACCTAGCATCTCTTGCATTGTACATGATTTGAGTGCATTAGAAGTTGCACAGAAGATCCAAGTCATGGTTTCCTTGCAAGTAGATGATTTGTTCACAACCAGTTTATGGACTTAGGCAATCCATTTAAGGTTGTAGTATACCACCTCCTAATTAGAAAGATGACTAGTCTTAGCCATCGGGATAGATTTCCCATGGTAAGCACACTAGTGTGTATGGTTACACATTGGACAAGACCTACGATGAGTCATGACATAAGGCTATCGAGTAGTTATGATTTCACCAAACTACTGCATTGTATCATCTCTCAACCTTAAGAGAATATTAAGCTTGTACATAAGTTAGCAGTGACTTTGGCCTATGGGTGGGATTCTAAAGTGATTAGACACATTCCCTATGAATTGAGTCACTATTAATGGAAGCCAGTAGAATAGGTATTCTCAATAGAGGCACCATAATATTTCATGGACTTTGAAACAGTGTATCCTTTTAAGTGATTCTAAGCACATGTGATCATGAAATTTGTGGGCCCGTAGTAATTCCTTTAATAGAATTTGACATGCTCTTAGTGAGCTAAAGTATGTCATTTCACATAATAGGAGAATCTATAACTCAAGGATGGTATAGGTAGTCTTAAAAGAATGATAGCTTTCACCTTGTTAGATTACAAATGATCAATTCATGGGGAGACCATATATAATGGATAGCAGGTCACAAACCCGAGCACTTGGTGTCTCGTTATAATATACATAAGAGTACTAAAATGTAGTTAACTCTCTATATCAGGATGTTAGTTAACTTGAAAATTAGATTTTGGGGGAGTTGGTATTATCCTAGGGGTCCCAATGGTCCCCACTCAAGCTCATATTTCTTGATGGCATGACTTATAAAGGTTGGATGGGTTTTTAGTTCACTTATGTGAATAAGGGCGTTTTGATAATTAGAAAATGTTGCACAAGGGTAAGTGACTAATATCTGTACACTAAACCAATTGATTAATTGGAGCCTTATTGAGTTAATTAATCAATTAACAACCTTTTTTTGATAGGAAACCACGCAAGAATATATTGATAGAAAAAGAAGTACAAAAGGAGGATGAGGAATCCTCCCTCCAAAAGAAAAACTAAACAATATGAAAAAAAAAAAACAATACACTAGGTCGTCCCATTGGAACTATTGGAACTACACACTGATAGCCAATCAAGTTGTAATACGTTAAGGGGGGTGCCCTTAAAACCCGCTGAACAAAACGCCCAAAAGGACGCAAGCAAATGAATGGAATCCCAAAGATTCCCTGAATTCCTAGCCTTGTCCTCAAATATCCTAGCATTTCTTTCCCGCCACACAACCCAGATTAACGCTATGCTCGCGTTTTGCCATAGAATTACCCCTCTCTTGGACTTGCCAAATCCTTTGTAATTGATGAACATCATGTCTGAAATGCTTTTTGGAGGAACCCAATCCATTTTGGCTAGCTGAAAAAGTCTGTGCCACAACCCCAACGCCACTGAACAATGGAGGAAGAGATGATCTGCTGATTCTCCTTGTTCCATACACAACTTACATATGTCAGGGCTAATAGCTTTGTGGGGTCTCCTCAATTGTAGCAAGTCATTGGTATTCACCTTCTTATGTGCCACAAGCCAGACAAAGGCCTTAACTTTGAAAGGGACTTGAGATTTCCAAACAAACTTAGTGGGGAAAAATGGAGATGAATCGGGCATTTGGGACAGAGTGTAAAGAAAGATTTGATTGTGAACAAACTCGAAGACAATAAGGACCATGATCTCAGCTCGAAGCGGAAGTGGATAAGTTCATACAATCTAGAGAGTGCATGAGGCGTTCTAGATCTTCTATCTCGGAATCGGTTAGATTACGGCGTAAATTAAAGTTCCATGAGAAAGGGGCGAGACGAACCAAAGATTAAAGATATTGGAATATTTTTATCCATTACTACTCGAAATAGTCTTGGATATTGGTCTTTTAAAATTTGGTCCCCCCCACCACAAATCTTCCCAAAAGCGAATTCTTTCCCCACCTCCTACGATAAACCGAGTATACTTGGAAAAATCCCGAAAGCCTTGTGCTATGGCCTTCTAAGGACAACGGTGTGACCATCGACTATAGTATTGGCATCCCAACCATTTGAGTGTGTCCCGTATATGCTAAGAATGACCTGATGCCAAAGAGATGTACTCTCCCTAGGGAACCTCCACAACCATTTCCCTAGAAGAGCACGATTCCTTAAAGGAATCTTCCCAATCCCCAAACCCCCCTATAACCCTCGGCTTGCACACTTTGCTTCCCAACTAACAAGATGATCTCTTTTACCTTCCCTAACCCTTGACCATAGAAAGTCCCTTTGTATCCTCTCGATTTTTGCAGCCACTTTGAAGTTGGAATCTTAAACAAAGAAAGGAAGTAGCTAGGGATATGGGAAAGGCAAAGAGTGTAGGAGAGTTATCCTACCACCAAAAGATAAGTAAGCCTTTTGCCATCCGTCTAATCTCCTAGAGATTCTCTCAATCACTGGATCCCAGAATCCACAAGCAGTTGGGTTCCCACCCAAAGGAAGACCCAGATAAAGAATGGGCCAATCTGAAGCCTTGCAGTCAAGCAACAACGCTAACCTAGAGAGATGATTTTGATCAAGGTTGATGCCAAAAAGATTACTCTTGTCAAGATTGACCTTAAGCCCAGAGATTTGACCAAACACTAACAATAAACTCTTAAGAGTTTGCAATTCTTCCTCTCTAGGGTTAGCAAATAGGATAGTATCATCTGCGAATTGCAGATGGGTCACCCTACATCTATTTCTACCTACCCTGAAGCCCTCCGGCAAATTTCTTTCCTCAGCTTTCAACAACATTCTACTCAACACATCTGCAACAATAGTGAATAGGAAAGGGGATAAAGGGTCACCTTGTCTTAAACCTCTAGATGCCTTGACCCATCCTTTAGCATTACCGTTCACTAGAATAGCATAAGAGACCGACGACAGACAACCTGTCATCCAACTCCTCCATTTAGAACTAAAACCCTTCTTCTCCAACACGTGATCTAAAAAATCCCATTTCACATGGTCATAAGCCTTTTCAAAGTCTATCTTGAACACAACTCCCTCCTCCCCTGATCGCTTTTTCTAGTCCACAATCTCATTGGCTATAAGAACTGCATCCAGAATTTGTCTCCCTTGAACAAAAGCACCTTGAGTGGAGTGGATGGTCTCTTGTAGAACTCCTCTTAGACGCCCTGACAATACTTTTGCTATTATCTTATATAGACAAGTGATCAGACTGATAGGTCTAAAATCCGAAATCTTCTTTGACTAACTCTTTTTAGGCAAAAGGACTATGAAGGAAGCATTAGTGTTTTGATTAATAATCCCACTATGGTGAAACTCTGCAAACACCCTCACTAAGTCTTCCTTGATCACATCCCAACAGTCTGAAATCATGCTATGGTGAAACCATCGAGCCCCGCGCCTTATCCCTATCTAAGCTGAAAGATGGCATTAAAGATCTCTCGCCTTCGCGAAAGGGGAATCCAACCTAGAAGCACTCTCTTCGAAATAGGGGACCAATCAATACCTTCTACTCTCCATGACTCGTGGGAGGACTCGAGTAGAGCTTTTTTGAAATATAGTAATATCTCCTCTGTGATGCTCTCGAACTGCCCAACACCAAACCTCTTTCATTCTCCAAGAATTTGATGAAGTTCTTGTTACGTCTCCCATTAGCCACTTTATGAAACTTGACTTTGAGTTACAATCCCCTCCTTAACCCATTTTACCTTAGCTTTTTGTTTCCAATGAATTTCTTCCCTTAAAATTAGCTCCTCTAACTCCCCTTTTCTTATAACTCTTTGAGTTGCAAGATCGAAGAGAGAGCCTTCTTGTTCAATGGCATCAATGTTAGCTATTTCATCCAATATGGTTTTTTTTCCTTTCCTTAAGCATTCCAAAAGTATTCTTATTCCAATCTTTCAATTTTGCCTTAACGAATTGTAACTTCCTCATGAACTTGTGACCTTCCCAACCATTTCCTTCAAATTCTCTCCACCAACTGCTAAAGCTCTCTTTGAAATCATGATGTTGCAACCACATATTCTCAAACCTAAAAGGTGTTGGTCCCCACTTGAACGGATTAGTATCCAAGACAATCGGCCAGTGATCTGATGTCCATATAGGAAGTACTTCTTGAAGGCTTTGAGGGAAGGAAAGCTCCCACTCATTTGAATAGAGAAACCGATCTAATCTCTTACACACCGGTGACTCCTGCATGTTTGACCAAGTAAAAGAGGCATTCCTTAATGGGGGATCATGTAATTCGCATTCTCTTATAAAACCATCAAAATCCCTCATGCTGGAAGTGACTCCAGATCCCCCCAGTTTTTCTAATCTTCTCCTTATAACATTGAAGTCACCTCCAACACACCATGAGGGATAAGTAAAGCCAAAAAGGTCTAACATCTCCACCCAAAACTCCTTCCTAATTGAGGGATTGTTTGGACCATAGTATGAGACAACCACAATGGTCCGCTTCCATCCAACAAGAACTTGACCTGAGACGGAAAAGGATCCTATTACCACCTCCTCACCTCTCATTTTTTTGAGTCCCAAATGATCAAAATCCCTCCCGAAGCCCCGCATAGCCGAAGAATAGCCCACTCCTTATTCCTAACCGACCAGGACACTACCTACAAACCTTACTCGCACGCACTCTCTTTTTGTTTCTGAAACATCACTACATCCGGATTAAAGCCGCAAAAATCCTTAACCACCCTCCTCTTTGTCCTAGATCCCAACCCCCTTATATTCCAACTTATGATCCTCATAAAAAACACCTCACTTCGCCCCTAAAACTCCAGGACCATCACCACCAAAGCTCAATTGCCTATGGCAAATACATTTCTTTCGTCTTGAGTACACCTTAATATCCAAGGAACTCAAGACTTCACAAACTTTAGCCATTTTGCTAGGGGAAAGACCTTCTATTTGGAATCCACTTGTGCGGGGAGAAACTGGAGTCTCCTTGCTTATCGCGCGCCTAGAATAGGGACCCCGTGAGGCGAAATGGGATTGGTCTTATCATACTTAAAGCTCTCAAACATCGGATTCATTCCACCCATCCGGGACTCCACTTCAACAT